>OY744525.1:154734881-155277381 GCA_963556195.1 Sepiola atlantica
ATATATTGTCTAAAAACACATGTTAACACACACAGAACACAAACCATATTCTTGTCAAATTTGTTCATCTGCATTTTCACAGAATTATAGTCTAAGAATGCACATGCGAACACACACTGTGGAGAAACAATATTCTAGTCAAGTGTGTGGCTCTACATTTTCAGATAATTGTGGTCTAAAAGGCACATGCGAAAACACACTGGAGAGAAACCATATTCTTGTCAAGTTTGTGGCTCTACATTTTCACAGAATTCTAGTCTAAGAATGCACATGCAAACACACTGCATTCCAGTTATCATATCATGAAGAAGAACTTGAAAAAGTATTTAGCAAGTATACCTGGTGAACCAAGTGCAAGAGAAATCCAGACAACTGCACTCAAGGGAACGGCCAGAATCCTGAAAAGAGCTCTCGGTTGGAGTCTGTAAATAGCGGGTGATCGTATGGCATTTGGAAGAATGACCCGTCCCCAGCAAATGAATGAAAATAAAAATTTAAAAAAAACCCCAGAGAAACCATATTCTTGTCAAGTTTGTGGCTCTACATTTTCTAAGAATTTTAATCTAAAAATGCATATTCGAACACACACAGGAGAGAAACAATATTCTTGCCAAGTTTGCGGCTCTGCATTTTCACAGAATTTTATTCTAAAAATGCACATGCGAACACACACTGGAGAGAAACCATATTCTTGTCAAGTTTGTGGCTCTACATTTTCACACAATTCTAGTCTAAAAAAGCATATTCGAACACACACAGGAGAGAAACCATATTCTTGTCAAGTTTGTGGCTTTGCATTTTCACAGAATTTTATTCTAAGAATGCACATGCGAACACACACTGGAGAGAAACCATATTCTTGTCAAGTTTGTAGCTCTACATTTTCACACAATACTGATCTAAAAAGGCACCTACGAAAACACACTGGAGAGAAACCATATTCTTGTCAAGTTTGTGGCTCTGCGTTTTCACAGAATTCGCATCTAAAAAAGCACATGCGAACACACACAGGAGAGAAACCATATTCTTGTCAAGTTTGTGGCTCTGCATTTTCACAGAATTCCAGTCTAAAAATGCACATGCAAACACACACTGAAGAGAAACCATATTCTTGCCATGTTTGCGGCTCTGCATTTTCACACAATTCTAGTCTAAAAATACATATTCGAACACACACCGGAGAGAAACCATATTCTTGTCAAATTTGTGGCTTTGCATTTTCACAGAATTCGCATCTAAAAAATCACATGCGAACACACACAGGAGAGAAACCATATTCTTGTCAAGTTTGTGGCTTTGCATTTTTACAGAATTTGCATCTAAAAAAGCACATGCGAACACACACAAGAGAGAAACAATATTCTTGCTAAGTGTGTGGCACTGCATTTACACAGAATTCTACTCTAAGAAAACACATGTGAACACACGCAGGAGGGAAACCATATTCTTGTCAAGGTTGTGGATATGGTTTTTTAGACAATTTTAGTCTACAAGAGCACATGCGAACACACACAGTAGAGAAACAATATTCTTGTCAAGGTTGTGGCTCTGCATTTTCACACAATTGTAATCAAAAATTGACATGTGAACACACACTGGAAAAAACATATACATGTCAAGATTGTGGATCTTTATTTGCTGTAAATTATTCTCTAAAGGGCACATGCGAACACACAGAGGAGAGAAACCATATTTTTGTCAAGTTTGTGGCTCTACATTTTCACAGAATTCTAATCTAAAAATGCATATTCGAACACACACAGGAGAGAAACCATATTCTTGCCAAGTTTGGGGCTCTGCATTTTCACACAATTCTGGTCTAAAAAGACATATTCGAATACACTGATGAGAAGCCATACACATGTAAAATTTGTGAATCTACATTTACACTTAATTCTGGTTTAAAAATCACATGCGAATTCACACAGTGCCGGTTTGGCCACACTGAAGTGGGGATTGTGAGCCACCTCATATCGAGTTGCAAAATCATGTTGACAGATGGCTCCTATACAGCACGACATAATGGAGTGTGCAGGTACCTTTACTTGATCATCTGTAAGAAACTGAATATCAGGTGTAACAGCTGACCCTGGGAACATCTAAATGAGAGAACTGTGGGGAATGAGCCATACACCATCTATTCAGCAGAGAGTAGGAGGAAGTGTTTAGGCACCAAGAGTCAATTGTTGATCAATAAGACCATCCTTGAGGACTGTAGGAAGAGGCAGAGAAATCTATATATGGTGTGGATCGATTACCAAATCGCATATGAGAGTGTACCCCATGCATGACTACTGCACTGCCTTGACCTATATAATATCCATCCGGTAATCAAGAAAATCATAGCTGTACAAATAAATATGTGGGAAACAACTATGGCATTAAGACACACTAATAGAACAATACAAATTACTGACATCAAGATCCTAAGAGGAATCTTCTGAGGAGGTAGCCTATCTCCTCTACTCTTTTGCCTGGAAATTGATCTACTAATCAAATTACTAAACAAAAGCTATGGTGCCTACAGTCTGAGCCAGGGCCGCAAACAAGATCTACACAAAAGAGTCAACCACCTCCTCTTCATGGCTGACTTCAAGCTGTATGCTAATTAAGATGCTGACTTAAGCCGACTCTTACAGGTTGTACATACCTTCTCCAAAGATATTGGAATGAGGTTTGACCTGGACAAATGTGCCAAGTTCTCCCTTAGAGCTGTGAAAGAAGATCCAAACCGAAAACATAGAGCTTGATGAAGATACTGACGTCAAAGACCTAGAAGAACAGGAACAATACAAATACCTTGGCATAGAAGAAAACGATTCAATATAACATGCCAAGGAGAGATAAAAATTGGCACAGAATATATACGCCGTGTTAGAAGAATTTGCAAATCACAGCTATTAAACAAAAACAAAGAAACTGCGATTAATCAATTAGCTATGCCAGTGATAACATACAGCGTGCGAATTATTGATTGGCCACAAAAGGATATTAATAGATTATGGGAGCTTTGAATAACAAACAAGAAGATGTCAAAAGTGGAACTGATAAAAAGATGAATACCAACTGAATAACGTTTCTGCTCCTGGAAGTTTCACTCCAAACATGACAGAGTTTTACCAGGATCAGCCATCAAGCCTCCATAGAAGAGGCTTTGGCCCCTATCTCTGCCATGTGCAACAAATAAACAAAATTAGATGCTCATAGAGCAATACCAGAAAAATGTACTATTGTTTTACGACTACTACTCAAAAATTTGCAAAAAACGAAATTCTGGCTGAGAACATTGTAAAAACCATCTACATTTCTAGTATGTTCGATTACAAGAAAGGCACATGCACACTGGAGGAAACTACAGAGGATTATGACAATCCAGAAACTATTATCATGAGAAAAAAGAAAGATCATACTAATCATATGCAGTCTAACATCTGTTTTACATGTTGGCATATATTGAACCATTTTCAGATGTTCACCTCAAAACTTATTCTTACCAAGTCTTTATCTCTCTCGTATTTATCATTATTTTCTCAGGTTCATTATTATTACTTTGACCCCTTTTTTCGTTGTCTTTCCTTGTGAATTTTACATCTACTAACCCACAAACTATCATTCATTCTTTCAACGTAGCCATACCATAAAAGGCAACGTTTACTCTATACTGTTCATATGTAATCTTCTTATGTAATGTATACATCAGACTAACCTGATGAGTACAAAAATGTTACCCTTCATTGTAGATGTCTCCTGATTTCGGAAACGTTACTATCATCAAACTGCCTGTCCTTAGAACCCCCTTTCTGCTCTGTTGGGTAAAGAAAAATGTTTTAAAAAGATCCACATGCTTTTTTAAATGATAGAAACATATTCTTGTAATGTTTTGAACCTACATTTGTCTAGTTTAAATTTAATCATCAAGAGTTAGAACTCATCTGAAATTTGTTGCAACACTAAAGCATACTTGAATACCGAAGCTCACTTCAGTTAAAGATATCTAATCCGAAAAAGCACACTACTAAATCAAATATGCCAAGATACGTGTGTCATTGTTAAAACAGATAGAACTTTCTTTGTTAATCAAATACTGCATAATTATTGACTGAGCAATCCCGTTTATTTGACTCCAGTAATATTCTTCAACACAAGATTACTACATTCTCAAATGGATAAAGAAGTATTTCCAGATCGTAACCATTTTGAATACCAGTTCTTCAGCAATACGACAACAATTGTTCTAAAACTGCCACATGGTCTGTTATATTTGTCTCTAAAGATGTACATTTCTGGGATCCTGAACGGCTATTCTGGTTATTGCAGAAAGTTAAACGTGAAGAAACATGTACAACACTGTAAGAAATTATTTGTATTGAAATTATGCTTGGTGATAAGTTTATTGCAGCAAGTAGGACACAAGAAGTAATATGTAGACATTATTTTAACTTACAGTGTTGAACTGAATAACCTTACTTTTATTGGAAACAAGTATTCCCTATCTCTGATCGCACTTACTTTTCTTATCAATAATATACAACATATGATTATCGAAATAAATTTTTTTGTTACAATCACTTTGTTCAATTATTTTTATATTTAGTCTTTGTTGGTTAATTTATATTCAAAGTTAGATTTCTCCCTCTGTGACACATTAATAATACTAACGTTTCCTCAGAGCTAGCCGAACATTGTTTATTGATAATTTACATATATGTGTACGCATCTGTGAAATATATGAGTATTTTGAGTGATGTAAACGCACTTCGATCAATGGAAAATTGGTACGTAAGATCTAATAGAATCGATTTGGCAAAATGTAAGTGAGCAGATGGAACGCTTACAGCTCGATAATCAAAATCCGTAACAGACATAAAAAATTCTGATCAAATCACAAATACAATATGCAATAAACACAGAGAGCAAGCCTTATTGTGTTTCTTTAACAAACATCCGACAAATTCATCCATGAAAAAGATGAGAAATTAAATTTTGACAATGGGCTGTGGCAGTATACAAATTGATTTCACTAGCTGAAACACCATAAAGCCTTCTTCACTGTCTTTAGACAGGTAATTATTGCCTGAAACAAGTTGTCTCTTCAAAACTCTATTTTAACAATTAAATATTGTATATATTAAATTCAAGTTATATATCTGTTCAATGTTTGTATACTTTGTAAATATGAGTTTATATAAATAATTTGCATTGTTTTCAAGTTTCAAATCGAAATTCCTACTTTCAGTAATTTGCTTCAAATCAACATGTTTAATTAGAATTAAATATTAGAACTAATCAATTTTAATAGTAGACACAAGTAATTTAATATCTGCAAATAGTTAAGCAAATTAAGTGTTATATGTTTAAAGGTTCTTTAGCTATTGTTACATAACAATAATATGTATTTTCTTATGTAGTGTTTACAATAATACATCCTTTTTTATTTTTTATTTCCGACATAGCTATTAAAATATGTTTACTAAAATAAAAATATTAAAATCACTTTCTTAAATTAATTTTATTTAATTCTTACGTACTTTGGTAAATATGACTACTTTTCATATAAATCATTCAGTAGAAAAGCATATTTCTAATGATAAACATTAACATCTATTTTGAAAAGATGATATAAAAATAAATAAAATAAACTGAACATACTCTGACTTCTATTTTTAAAGAGTAAACTTTTTAGAGTAAATTCATTCGAGAGTGGCCGCCTCACAGTGTCTAAAATGAAACTTAACTCTAGCGTAAGTCAATTAATTAATCTACGTAGACGTGCATTAGGGCAAAGGCAATTACCAAGGAAATCCCCACCCAAGCACTAAGTAGATCAGAACGAAAGGCAAAAACGGCCACCGTGATTATTGTTCTTTTCCAGAATATATTTCAAATTACAATTTGTGAGTGGCTGAGCCCCGGTGTACTGCCCTTGAAATGTGCCTTCATGATAATTAGAAATATTACTTGGTCGGCGAACAATATTTTCTAACATCACAATTATATGCATTTTTGTGGGAAGTATGTATGAAAAAATATCCTTCTTTATTATTTACTTCTAACATAGCTAATAATATTGTCTAACTAAAATAAAAATGGTACAATCACTTTGTTAAATTATTTTTATTTAATTCATATATACTTTTGTAAATATGAGTCGTTTTCATGTTAATCATTCAGCTTAAAAAGGCATCTTGAATAGCAAAGCTGACTTCAGTTAAAATATACAATCCAAAAAAGCCAACTTCTAAATGAAATTTACACTTGTTTACTTGTGGGATCTATTAGACTTGTTTTAATTTTACACTTGTACAAGTTTCAAGTTTTCGTTTATTTTTAGTAGAAGACTTTTAAAACTTGTGCGACATGATGGTTAATAATAAAAACTTTTAAAAATTATTTCGATAAATTTTATACTTTTTTTGATAAGAATGCATCCAGTAATATTCTTCAACAGAAGATGACTACATTCTCCAAAGAGAAAGAGACCATGTTGCCAAGATAACACCGCCGAATGTGATGGTTGAAAATAAATAACATTTCTCATTTAACATTTGTCCACAAAGGTTTAATCCAAACTGCAAGAATGTGAATTCCATAACAAGGATTGGAATTCTTGTGAAGACTGTCCTTACTATAATTCCCATCAATCTCGGAATAATAGGTGTAAATAACACTGGTTCTTTTTAAGATGACTGAAAAAATTGCATATGGAAAATATGTGACGTCTGAGAACAGCAAGGAATAACGCTAACGGCTGCAATATTAAGCCGTTGGATAATCAGAAAAAAATTTGTTAGAAAGAAAATATAAGTGGGTCAAAGTAAGCCCGTTCTGGACACAGAAAACCATTCCTGGCAAAACTAAATTGCCATTCAGTAGCCAACGAAAAAGGTGTTTAAGATGTCAACCTTTTTAAGCTCAGGAAAAATGAACTTTAAATAAGCCTCATTTGAGTTGAAACTCATTTTTTGAAAGGTAAACATTCCTCTCTCAATTTTGTTCCAGTTAGTTAAACATTTTTTTACGAATTACAAAATCTTCCACAGATGCAAAAAAATCTAAAAAGCACAGATGTGCAACCAAACTCTGTTCATAAAACAAATGTGTTACCATTAAATGGCTATTGGAGATTGATGCTATCCAATTTCTGAGACAATTCGACATAGTCCCATGTATGTACGGAGCTGCCTTTTCTTTTGTTGAGACTATTTTAATAGAGGTGTCGATTACAGCATTAACATCAGGTGAGTATCAGAGCTGTTTACATAGAACAAGTCCTTGATATGAGTGCATCCTCGTTTATACAGACTTTTGTTAGATTCACGAAAATTAATGGATTATCCTCAAATTCTCACTGACAATTCAAGGACTTTTATTGCAGCATCAAGACTCATTAATTATGATTACCGATAGATTCAGAGAGACGTTTGGTCTCATCACCTAAAAAATGACGTCATTTCCTTTAGTCAGCTTAGTATTGAGCTACTTCGTAAAAGACAATTAAAACCATAAAAACATATTTGTATAAAAAAAAGTACGAAGAGAAAACTGGACTATTTCGGTTTTCTGACTATATCATTTTATGTACTACGTGCCATTAATAGCCGTCTTTGACTTATAGAAGTTCCAAGGATTTGCATAGCTTAACCGCAATTCTCTATGAATGCACACGTAGGGAAAAGTATTAAAATAAGACTGAATAATGAAGATCTGGAAACAACAAAACATGTAAGCAGGGCCAATTTTATTAGAAGTCTTTGTATTTATGACGAAAGTCTAGAAAAATAAGGAAAATGTGGCACTAGACTAGCTTTTGAGTAAGGGAAGCATTCTCATTTCATCAAGCCCTTTTATAAGTAGTTGTACAATTATTACAAAAATTAAGTTAATTTTTTTTTTCATAGTTCACCCTAAAAAGGCAGGCCGTTACTGTAGACGTAAGGGACTTCTGAGAAAAAAAGAGAGAAGGTAGGGGGGTCAACGTAAATTGGGATCTGCACAGCGAGATGTCTGTTTACATTAGTTTAAAATTTCTGCATGTCAGTACCCTCGGGGAAACAGGGAGCAGGGAAGGAGTTCCATAGGCCAGCAGCACGAGGAATGAAGCTATTGGAGTAGAAAGCTCTCCGGCATCTGGTGACCTCTACAGTGAATGGATGGGATTTAGTTGATTGTCGAGTTGGTCTAGTGAATTTACGTCGAGGGGGCACAAGAGTAGCTAATTCATCGGAGCATAATCCATTGAAGTATGTGTAAAACAAGCACAAGGATGCTACATTGCGGCGATGGGACAGGGACTGAAGCTTACTTGACAGTGAGGGACCTATTAGGTTGGCGTTCCTTTTTGATCTTGTCAAGGAGGGAGAGACTAGTAGATGATGCACCAGCCCAGATGTGACAACAATACTCCATGCATGGGCGGGTGGTGGCTTTGTAGAGATACAAGATAATGTCAGGTGTGATGAGATTACTAGCACGGTAGAGGGAGCCCACCTTCTTTGCTGCGGCCGTAGCAATGTCTTCAATGTATTTGTTCTAATTCATGTAACGTGTGAAGGTTAAACCGAGGAGTTTGAATGTTGAACTCTCGGGTAGGGTGTTATTGGCCATGACAATCGGATGTTGATGAGGTTTCTTGTAGTTATTGAAGGAAAGGAGCTTTGTTTTTGCGGCATTAAAAGTTACCAACCATTTATGACCCCAATCCACTACAGCCTAGAGGTCATTTTCTAACAATTCAGCCATTGCCTCGGATATGATCACGTCTGTTGTGCCAACATGACTAGAGTAAATGTGGTGTCATTAGCAAATAAACCAATCTCAGACTCTATGTCATCAGGGAGATCGTTTATGAAGATCACAAACAATAATGGTCCAATGATAGATCCCTGGGGTACACCAGCATTTATGTCATGTTGCTTAGATTAACGGCCACCGAGGATAACCTGGATTTTCTTTTGGTTAGAAAGGATCTAATTATATTAAGTAATTTCCCAGTAATACGGTATGAGCGTATTTTCAGGAGAATCTCTTTATGCCATACTTTGTCAAAGGCCTTGGATATATCAAACGCTACTGCCCTAGCTTCTCCTGCCTTGTCGAATGTATGATACATGCGTTCAGTGATGACCGTTAGAATGTCTTCAGTAGATCGTGCTTGTTTAAATTCATACTGGCGGTCAGAAAGAAGTTTAGCATTAACTAAGTGCCGTACTATCGCTAGGTTGATTAAGGATTCAAAGATGTTAGCAAAGATCGGCAGTAGACTGATTGGGCGGTAGTTCTGTGGATCGGTTCTATTCCCAGAATTCTTGTAGACTGGTACCACAGAGGCAATTTTTCAGCTATCGGGGAAGCAAGATTCAGCTAGGCATTTATTGTAGAGTTTGTAGAGAACAGGGGCCAGTTCAGCAGAGCATTTCTTTATTACTATTACAGGTATAAGATCAGGCCAATAAGCTTTGGAGGTGTCAAAGTTGTTTATGATGTCTCTGATCTGGAATGGAGTTATGACCAGGTTATCAAGTTTGGCTTCGGTACGCAATGAAAATTTGGGGAGGGGGTTGTTATCTGAGTCCAAAGTGGAGTTTGAGGCGAAATGTTGTGCGATTAGTTCAGCCTTATCAGTGGCCGTGCAAACGAAATCATTGTGGAATCATTCTCATTTCATCAAGCTATTTTATTAGTTATATAATTATTACAAAAATTAGGTTATTTTTTATATTAGCGATTTTATGCTTAAATTTAAAGTGTTTTTTTTTTCACTAAAGATGTGCTAAAATTTATTGATTTCTTACAATCGCTATATCTCCGATAATTGACATTCTAGACTTAAATTTAAAGTGTTTTTTTACTAGAGATGTGCTAAAATTCATTGATTTCTTACAATCGCTATATCTCCGATAATGGACATTCTAGACATAAATTTAAAGTGTTTTTTTTTACTAGAGATGTGCTAAAATTAAAAACTGAATTGTATTCGTATGCGCTGGTTTGAATCACTCACTACGACTTATGAATGAATCTGACGCATGCGCAGAGCCTCCCAAGAGCCTCCACAAATATGGATACTACAATACGTTTTTACCAAAAAAAACATAGTGGTATTTGGGAATTCAGGAAAACACGTCACAGGAAACTCGGCAACGGAAAATTCGTCACGGAAAACTCGGCAATTTTGTCCAAGTAGGAAAGTTCGGCAATTATCGAATAAATATCGATTGAAAATAGATTTTAGAACCGTTTTTACAGGAGATATACTTGTAAATACGGGGCTACCCTCCTCCCCAGTGAAGAACATTTTTTATATTATTATTTTTTGGTACTTGTGCAGTTTACGAACCGGGCTATTTTTTAGATAAGATGTTCAAGTTAAATTAAATTTTTACGATATCTTTTGTTTATTAAATTGTTAAGTGAAAGTACAGAATAGTTAATAAAGCTCCCCTCATTCCATGTTAAGAATGGCTTTCTAAATAATGTTATTTCAACCCGGTTCGTAATTACATTACGAAATTAAGGGTTTGGACCGAGTTATTTTTTACATAAATTTTTAGAGTTAAATTCAATTTTTACGATATCTTCTGTTTATTAAATTGTTACGTGAAAGTACATAATAGTTAACAAAGCACCCCCATTCTCTCCATGTAAAAAAATCGTTGTCTAAATAATGTTATTATTTCAAGCCAGTTCGTAATTAAGTGACGAGATTAAATCCATCATGATTCATTTAGATTTCTTCGTAAACAAGTCAGCCATTTTAATTGACAAAACATCAATTACTTCGTGTGTGTGCAAAACTTGAAAGGAATTTATAACCCTTACCCTAGCACTTTTTTTTATCTTGCCTAAAACTTGTTTTAACTTTATATAATACTTTAAAAAAGAAATTCTTCTTTCAAATAAATCGTTGTATGGTCGGGTGCATGTGATATGATAAAAAAAAGAAACTTTTAATCGAATTAAAAGAAGAAAATAAATGTTGAGAATTGATATAAGAATAATTTTGGCACTTCTGCCGTTTAGTTTCGGTTCACTGCGAATCAGAAATCAAAATTGAAGAGTTCCACTACACCGGAAGTTGCCGGCTTAGACTGAATTTTTTTTATCCCAAAATGTATTTGAACGCGCTCAATCTGCGAGATATTGGTACTTTGTACTTTATTGGCTCCTTTGTTAACTATTCTGTACTTTCACGTAACAATTTAATAAACAAAAGATATCGTAAAAATGTAATTCAACTTGATAATTTTACGTAAAAAATAACCCGGTCCAAACCTTTAATTTCGTAACGTAATTACGAACCGCGTTGAAATAACATTATTTAGAAAGCCGTTGTAAACATGGAGTGAGGTGAGGGGCTTGTTAACTATTCTGTACTTTCTGTCGGATTTTATGCCGACGAAAAAGGAGGGGGGACGGCTTTAGGCAACTCGAAACGTATAACCCGTACTCGACGTGAAAGGAAAAAACAATAAAATCCTTACCTTTTGGGAAGACTTCTTCACGACTGTGAGTTAAAACTTTATATAAGTTGCAACGAATTGCCTCGTTGCTTACAACAACGATACGTCCTTGTAACGGTAACAAAGGTAGTTTCAAAGTAACAGTAATACACACGTTTGCTTTGTCTTACAATAAATAAATAAAATGAAGATCAAAGGTTCTCCCTTTACGGCTGCTCTGTAGGGGCGTTTTATAGTGTTTACAGACTATTCTATTAAACTTAACATCCAATCCGCTTGCGTGGACAACGACACTACACTATAAAGTTAGTTGGTCTGGCAGTTTCAGATCTTTAGTCACTACACGAACGACTGCCAAACAGGATTCCATTGCTTCCCCCTTCCACATCGAGTTCTGGTAAGTAAAATTTCTACATTTCACCTAACAATTTAATAAACAAAATATATCGTAAAAATTTAATTTTAACTTGAAAATCTTATCTAAAAAGATAGCCCGGTTCGTAAACTGCACAAGTACAAAAAAAAATAATATAAAAAATGTTCTTCACTGGGAGGGGGGTAGCTCCGTATTTACAAGTATATCTCCTGTAAAAACGGTTCTAAAATCTATTTTCAATCGATATTTATTCGATAATTGCCGAATTTTCCTACTTAGCCAAAATTGCCGAGTTTTCCGTTGCCGAATTTTCCGTTGACGAATTTTCCAGGCACCGGTATTTGTGTATTCGTACGCGTTAGTTAAATATGGCAGTTAAGAATAAGATGACAGGACAACTTTATGAAATACTTGTTATTGAAAAATATTAGCGTACACCGAAAATGACGAGAAAATAAACAAGTAAAATTTTAATTTAAAAAATAAAATTAATTTAGTGATTTTGTGCTGTTGACGCAAAAGGGAGACAATCAATCTCGTCTTTAATCATTAAGTAAGATTAACATCTCTGATAATGGCTAAAAGATTGCAGACTGCTCTGGACTATTTCCTAAATAAAAAAAATAATAAAATACTCGATTATTTTCCGTAATTTTTGTGTACGTTGTTGTAGTATCAGCAATAGAAATCTAGCTAGCTCTCCTCCCACTCCCTTCCCATATCCCCTCTTCCGGTTTCGGGCTCACCGTCAGCAGTTCCGGTTTGTACACACAAGTAAATAAACGTGTTTCACTTCAGCCTCCTTGTATCTTCGTCTAATCGACATCAATCAATGTATACGGATATCACAACATGGTGTCAGAAGTGGTTGCAAATAAGTTATAGACATCGACAGTTATCGTAGAAAAGTCGAACAACAACAGAGAAAAAAATAGAGAAGATAAACAAAAACAAAAAAAAAGAAAAGGGTCAGCAGTCTACACGTGGAGACGGTAAAAGAGGAACTCAAAACAAGTAAGTCACGGTGTAAAGTGAATCTACAAAGTCACGGACATAATACAAAAAAAAAAAAACAAAAAAAAAAACAAGAAAACAAGCAAACAGAGAAACGCTGTCGAAAAACGCCAGAACAAGACCCTGTGAAGGTAGGCGATTCGCTATTCATATCCATATTGTTATTGTTATTTTTCTAAACCAACAACAACAACAACAAAATAATTTATATACAAATACCGTACGCTAATAACTCAAGTTACACAAAAAAAAAAAAAATAATAATAATAATAATAATAATAATACGTATTCTTTTTCATTTCTTCTACGTGTACTAATTCACTTAATCAACAATGGCCTGTCAATTACCTCCCCCGTCTATGGATTGGCAGAGTTCCAATTTACCAAAAGATTTCGACAGATTCGCTCGACAGGTTATGTTGCACTTTAACGGACCTCTCAAAGATGCAAGTGAAGACGTAAAAGTGAATTATCTGTTGCTATGGTCGGGAATAGAAGGCCAAGAGTTGAGTGACACATTTGAATTTGAGGCAGGTGAAGCGTGCAATGTAGAACACTACATCAAGAAATTTCGCGCATATATAGAGCCGAGGTCAAACTTCCGCGTCGCGAGATACCAGCTCCTACAGTGCCGGCAACAACCTGATGAAGCAGCCCACGGATTCTTGAAGAGACTAAGGCAAATAATAAAACAGTGCGAGTACGATCTCCCCGTCGAGAAAACCCTTCTGGTCGACCTTTTTATTTTTGGACTGAACATAAAGTCCACACAAAAGGCATTACTCAAAGAAGGAAAGAATCTCAGCATCGCAGAAGCGCTACATGCTGCAGAGACAGAAGAGGCAACACTGAAGCAGGTGGAGGCAATACAAAACACACATAGAGAACCAAATATCCCCGAGGAAAGAACAGAAGATGCCCACGCAATAAAGACGGGGAAGGAGTACTATAATAAATGTTACTTCTGTGGAAAAGGCCATTACAGAGGTGAATGCCCAGCAAAAGGAAAAACCTGTGGGAAGTGCCGGAGGACAGGGCATTTTGCAGTTGTTTGCCGCACCAGAGACACAAAAGACTCCATTAATAAGCACGATAGACCTCCAAGATCGGCAAAACCCCCAAGATATAGAAACGCTCACAACATAACAGCACACAGCGACGAAGAAGACGACGACTTGCCAAAAGAGGCATATTTCCATACCATATCAGCAAAATCGCATACTCCAACAGATGCTAGAGAGGCATATGCGGAATTAAGAATAGGGAACGACAGATCCCAAATAAAAATAAATGCAAAGGTGGACACAGGCGCTATGAGCAACCTTATCCCTTGGGAATACTTAAAAAAACTCAAGCATGTACACCTTCAAGACACTCCTATCCGACTATTAGTCTTTGGGGGTGTTCAAATCGACCAAGTGGGCGTATGTCACCTAGGAGTCAGATATGGTGACAAGTTCACAAGTACCAACTTCCATGTAGTAAGAAGTGATGGACCCGCGCTACTTGGCCTCCAGACATCTAGGAAACTAGGACTAGTGACTCTCAATTTTACAATAGGGACCAATATACCAAAACAAGACCACACCACTTTACCCGCGGCAGTACAATCAAAACCAGCAGGAGATACGAAAGAAAGAGAACGGATACTCAAGGAATTTGCTGACATATTCGAAGGCATTGGGGACATTAAAAAGGTCCTCTCAATATCGGACGACACCGTTATCGTTGGATTTGAGGAGGATGGCAGCGATCATGACATAGCACTCAACAAACTCCTAGAAAGAGCTCGGTCTAAGAACTGCAAATTCAACCCGGATAAATTAGTGGTCCGCACGCAAGAAATCTCTTTTTTTGGCCACATTATATCAAGGGATGGAATAAAACCAGACCCAAAGAAGACAGAGGCGATCGTCCAAATGAAACCACCAAAAGACGAAAAACAATTAGCAAGCTTTCTTGGGCTAGCAAATTATTTAAACAAATTCTCGCCACAACTGGCAATGCTGACCAAGCCACTCCGAGATCTTCTGTCAACAAAAACTCAATTCATCTGGACTGAACAGGAACAGATGGCTTTTAACAGCATAAAAGACGAAGTAGGGAAAGCAATTGTGCTTAAATATTTTGATCCAAAAGCGCCAATAAATATACAGGTTGATGCATCATCAGCTGGACTGGGTGCAGCCCTCATCCAAAATGGAATGCCGGTCGCTCTAGCAAGCAAAACCCTGTCGGGGCCTGAGACAAGGTACTCGAACATAGAACGCGAAATGCTAGCAGTGGTTTTGGGCTGGAAAAGTTCCATCACTATGTATGGGGCCAAGCAGTGACAATAATAACTGATCACAAACCGCTAGAATCAATAGCCCTAAAGAATCTTGCTAATGCACCACCAAGGTTAGCGAGAATGTTACTTAAAATCCAAGGCTATGGTTTCACAGTTAAATACAATCCAGGAAAATCCATTCCCATAGCCGACTGCATGTCCAGGGTGTCACCAATACCAGGGGAACCAGTCAGGGACGTAGACATCAACATATATCTACTTAACGCACACCTGAACGCATCCCCAACTCGCTTGCTAGAGATCAAGGCAGAAACACCCAAAGACCCAGTATTAAAACAGCTCACCAGCACAGTTATGTCTGGATGGCCAGAAAATCGATCCTGCTGCCACTCTCACGTACAAGCTTTTTGGAATTATAGGGACGAAATTGGCCTCCAAGATGGAGTATTCCTAAAAGGCAACAAAATCATCATACCTCGCTCACTTCAACCAGACATCCTACAACAACTACATTCATCCCACCAAAGGATAGAGAAAACCTGCTTACTGGCCCGAACATCAGTGTTCTGGGTCGGTATCAACAAAGACATAGAGGAACTAATTAGAGACTGCTCCACATGTCAGAAGTACCAACACAGTCTCCCATCAGAAACACTACTCCAGCACGAGACCCCTTCTTACCCATGGCAGTATGTCAGTACCGACATCTTTACCATGGAAGATAAGGAATTTTTACTGGTGGGGGACCATTACAGCCGCAGCCCTTTCATACGGCGTCTCCACTCGACGACATCAGCTGCAGTAATCCGACAAATGAAGCTCCTGTTCGAAGAACGAGGTGTCCCGGAGGCAGTATTCAGTGACAATGGGCCCCAGTATTCCAGTGCAGAGTTTGAAGATTTTGCCAAATCGTACAACTTTAGGCACACTACCTCGTCACCACTCCACCCCCAGTCAAACGGGTTCGCGGAAAGGATGGTGGGCGTCTGTAAAAAGTTGTTGTTGAAAGCACGAGAAACGAACACAGACACCCACCTAGCAATGATGGCGTACAGGGCCACACCGCTATCAGCTCAAATCAAATCCCCAGCAGAACTACTGAATGGAAGACCCATGAGGACCCCACTAGTGTCGAAACAACAACTAGGGGATGAACAAACAAAGCTAGAGTTGGAGAAGAGCAAAGAAGAAACAAAAAAGTGGTATGACCGAAAGAATAGCCACCAACACACACAGTTACATACCGGCCAACAGGTTCATGTTCAGGACAAAAGAACCAGACTCTGGGAACCTGGAAAGATTGTGCAGATCGCAGCAGAGCCAAGGTCATATGTAGTAAAATTCGCCAACGGTGGAATCCATCGCAGAAACCGGCAGTTATTAAGGCCAACAAAGGGAAAGGCGGACAACACGAAATGCCAGCACCAACGGAAAACTTGTTGTGGCACACACCGAGTCCCTTACCCTCACAGCACTATCCCAGCACAGGGACCACGGCCAGCCAGTGGTCAACCATCAACCATCTCAAGCACACATCCACCAGTTCCATCAACACCTGCCAAACTACGTAGGTCGAACAGGACGAGCAAACCCACCCAGCGGCTCGACCTGTAACAGAACAAAATGAACTATCTCCCCCACCCCGCACCCTCTCCAGCCCATCACAGCCCAACGTACTTCTCCTTTAATACAGAAGGGGATGTTGTAGTATCAGCAATAGAAATCTAGCTAGCCCTCCTCCCACTCCCTTCCCATATCCCCTCTTCCGGTTTCGGGCTCACCGTCAGCAGTTCCGGTTTGTACACCCAAGTAAATAAACGTGTTTCACTTCAGCCTCCTTGTATCTTCGTCTAATCGACATCAATCAATGTATACGGATATCACAACATACGTTAATATATTTTAATATTAAGTATTTTGTAAAGTTTTCGTGTCATTTTATTTTAAATTGCCTCATTTCACTACCGAATCGCAATGCACCACTACCAAAAATGTAAATAAGAGCAGGTCCAGAATAATATCGAAAATATATTTAATTAAGTGAAGTCAGTTTTTCTTCATGTGCGGAAATCCGACAATTAAAAACAATAAAAACAAATTAAATTGAATTCAGTTGAATTCTATTTTGATTACATCAAATTTAAACATTAACAACGAAAAGTTTGGTTTTTTTAATCTTTAAAAGTTTTTTTTAAAACTCGGACGTAAAATGAGAATAGTATACAAAGTTAAAATATATGGTCTCATTTAAAAACCCATTCTTAAAATTTGTTAACTATTCTGTTCTTACACCTGAAAGACTTTATTAAACTCGAAGTTAAAATTCAATCGTAAAATAAACGCAATGAAAAAATTCGGTTCTGATTGAACTTACCTTTATAAAATAATCGGATGTTAATTACAGTAAATATTTTAAATCTAAATTTCTTCTTTAGCTACAAAAGAAATATAAGAGTTAACAAGGGAGATAATTCAATCTAAAGTTTATAAGGGAGATAATTCAGTACAAAGTAAAACAAAAGTTATAATAATCTCTATTGTTCTTTGAATAGACAACATTAATAAATGGGAATTATAAGGCAGTGATGCAAGTTGAGTTAGTATTTTGTTTAGAAACGGCTTAAAAATAGTTAAACTCAGCTAGATATTTTGGGGGTAAATTTCAGAGTAACACACAATGCGCTAAATCATTTACTCCCCATCCAAAGAATGAGGTTTTACTTTTGTTTAAAGAGACAATTGTCTGATAAACTTGGTTGAATGAAGACAACAATTAAGAGCAGCTGATCAGTTTCGTCTATAAAGTTAACATAAAATGATCACCCATCTCTCTGCTATTTTAGCTTTGTAGGGCGGCTAACTGTTTTTTTGTTTTTTTACAGCTAACCATGAATATGAGTATCCAGGTCGGTAGATGAGTAACTTAACTTGCTTTTGCTAACATTTATTTGTTGCACATTTGTTTTTTCACCCTTTTTTCGTTCTGTTGATTGTAGTAAAAGATTCCCGAGCTTTGTAGAGCAGTTAACTGTTTTTTTTCTTTTTACAACTAACCATGAATCTGAGTAGCAAGGTTGTAGCAGACTGAAATAGGATCTATTTCTTCTCGTTCCCTGTGAGCAAATTTGTCATACACTGACCAATCGACTTGCAGGGCGTATTGATATCAATTGTGCCCTCATGGACTATATTCTACAACCTGGTCAGTTGAAGAATTCAGCAGAGTGAAATCGGCCAGCAACGAAGAAACATCTTTCTCCTGTCTTTCCCCTGCATCGTTCCAGCAGCAGCCATCTCCACTTGGAATATATTTGCTGACGATCCGGCAGCCTCTTTTCTCCACTGGGACACAGTTCCAACCCTCCGTTAAATAAACCCTTTTTTGTTGCCCGTTACTCAGTTGTTGTTTGTTCACTGAATGATATTCAGCTGAAAACATTCAAACAAGTGAAGGAAAGACTAGCGACGACAACCCTACTTGTACATTCTGTTCCCGATGCCCAGTTTTCACTGGTCCTTGATGCATCGGGCACAGCTGTAGGTGCAGTGTTGCAACAGCAGCACCAAGGCCAACTACAACCTCTCGAATACTTTTCGAGATAGATGAAACTGGCAGAACAACGTTACACCATGTTTGGCCGTGGACTTCTGGTAATGTACCTCGCAGTGAAACACTTCCAACATTCACTCAAGGGCCGTCAATTTGTGATCTACACTGATCACCGTCCGCTTACATACGCACTATGTGCTAAGACGGAGAAATATTCCTTTTGCGAAACTCGCCACTTGGATTTTGTTTCGCAATTTTCTAACGATATCCGACACTTCTCTGGTGAACAGAATGTTGCGGCAGACGCGTTGTCCCACCTTCCCATAAATTTTCTGTTCTCACCGTCGGATATCGACATACATCAGATGGTTTTAGACCATCCACGTCTAGACACTCTGGATCTGTCATCCCCTGAATTTCCAACTTGCAAATTCACCTACCTGCCCGTGCCCACTTCGGACACGCAGATCATCTGTGACACCTCAACAGATCCACCTAGCCCTTTAGTTCCATTGACTCATCGTAGGGTTGTCTTTGATACCCTTCACAACTTGGCACACCCCAGACTCAGATGGTTTTAGACCATCCACGATTTTTCGGGCCGAATATGAGGCGCAATATCACTGCTTGGACACGTTCCTGCGTATCTTGTCAAAAATCAAAGGTGCACAAGCATATCCGTGCACCTCTCGGAACATTCAGCACTCCAGACGCTCGGTTCAGCCATGTTCATATTGATCTGATATTGGACCATGGCCTGCTAGTCAGGGATTTACTTATCTCCTGAAGTGCATAGACTGCTTCACATGGTGGCCTGAAGCCATTCTCCTAATCGACATTTCGGCTGAATAGCCCTTATCTTAGGCTGGATATCGCGTTATGGAGTCCCTACGACTATTACCACCGACCGTGGTGGACAATTTGAATCCCACCTTTTCCTGGAACTTTTCAGGATTTAAGGGATTAAACGTCACCGTACGATTAGCTATCCTCCAGCTTCTAACAGGATGATAGAACGCTTCCATCGCCAATTGAAAGCCGCGCTGTGTGCTTATCCGGACCAACAGCAATGGAGCGAGTATGTACCAATTGTCCTTCTTGGCTGTCGCGCTGCGATAAAAGAGGACCTCAGATACTCTCCAGCCAAACTTGTTTATAGAATGCATCTATCTTTGCTGGGTCAGCTCTGTACACAGACAGACTGCGAGCTCATTTTAATGAACTACCACCGATGAAACCTAGGCAACAGACCATAAAATCTTCGGTCCCTACAGACACTGCTTCGTGGACTCATGTTGTTCTTAGAAAGGACTCTGTAAAAGCCCCTCTAACTCCACCTTACACTGGTCCTTATCGCGTACTTTCACATACTGATAAGCTATTCACTATTGATATTAGTGGCAAAAAAGAAACAGTATCAATAGATAGGGTTAAAAGAGCCCTTTTAGACACTAAAGCACTAGAACCACATATTCCCCCTATTTACACATTGTATACACCAACTCTGCTTACAGTAAAGGGAAATACAAATTCTAAAGACAATTACATCAGCACCACATGCAGTGGTCGGCGAGTACATTGGCCAAAAACGCTGTGTAAGACTCTATATATATAGAATTAACTTTTTTGATCCTTTGTACTCTATCATACTATTTTCAGACACACAAAAAAACACACTTTTTTATGGAAAATCTTTAAAAAAAATTTCTCTGCTTTCATAAAAACATTTTTTCAAACATCAATTTTTAGCCAAACAACTTTTCTGAAAAGTAAAGAACAATTTTTTCAAAAGACAAGCCAAACAACTTTTTGCCGAAAAGTAAAAGAACATTCTTTTCAAAAAAAAAAAAAACACTTTTCAAATTCTGTAAATTTGTTATTATTCTTCTAGTTCTATCCAGCTGCTACATAAGCTTTTTCTCTGTCGACTTCCGCCTAAGCAGGGGGTGATGTAGCAGACTGAAATAGGATCTATTTCTTCTCGTCCCCTGTGAGCAAATTGGTCGTATTGATATAAACTGTCCCCTCATGGACTATTTTCTACCAGCTGGTCAGTTGAAGAATTCAGCAGAGAGAAATCGACCAGCAACAAAGAAACATCTCTCTCCTGCCTTTCCCCTGCATCATTCCAGCAGCAGCCATCTCAACTTGGAATATATTTGCTGACGATCCGGCAGCCTCTTTTCTTCACTGGGACACAGTTCCAACCTTCTGTTAAATAAACCCTTTTTTGTTGCCTGTTACTCGGTTGTTGTTTATTTAATTCATTTTGTGCGATAAATGTAAAGAAGGAAACAACACCCCCTTCAATTACAAGGTCCTAAAAACAGTTGTCAAATAAAAGAGAATTTTCTTAAACAGATCGAACGTATGTATAAATTATTTAGAGAAAATAATTGGTGCTTCTGCTGTTTAGCCCCGACATGTTAGGCTTCTCTTTTTTAAAAAATAGCTAAAGAAATGTATAAACTTTTGTATGTACTTACGTGGTAGCTTAAAATAAGATTCTACACCAAAAATGACGCAAATTCATCCAGTATTTATTTAATAAAAAACAGTTTTATCTTTCGGTAGCCGTTTTGGTTTAACCAGTAAACAAAATTTGAGTTATCTCCCTTGTCTATTTCATAAGTGAAAATGTGTAACGAAACGTAAGATTGTTTTTTCTTCTTTTACTTATTATTTAATAAATATTGGATGAATTTGCGTATTTTTTCTGTACAATCTTATTTTCATGCTAACACGTAAGTACATAACAAAGTTTATACATTTCTTTAAATATTTTAATATTGTGGCTAAACAGCAGAAGCACCAAAAATATTTTAACAAGTTTTTAAATTTTTTTATAAGATTAGTACTTTAAAAATTAAAAAATATATTTAATAACATATTACCGTTTTTACACTGGATATTCTCACCAGAATATCAATGCTGCAAATACGTCCGTACCAAGCATATTCCATCGCCAGGCGTGCTTGTATAGATAGGTGTGGAACAAAGCTTCACTCTTTCCGCACTGTTGTCTCAACTTTCGTTTACTCAATGTAAAAGCTGTAATATGTTATCAACTGTATTTTTTACTTGTTTATATAAGTGTCTCATTTTAGAAAAAAAAATTTTAAATCAATTTTCAGAAATTATTATTTTTTTGTTGAAAAATTATCACTCATTTCCCTGCCATTTTAGCCTTGTAGAGCAGTTAACAGTTTGTTGGTTTTACCACTAACCATAAATCTGAGTAACAAGACGAACGCTTGTAATATTTTGTAATAAAACAGTCGTCAGATGAAAGAAAAATCAGCCTTCTATAAACAACAACATATGTATTTATTACAGTAACCAACACCGTTGGGTGTAGGTTGTCGAAAATTAAGAAGAGGGACCAAGACTGATTTCTGCCAAAAGTCCTCTCAAACAATATATTTTAAAACGAAGATAGCTTTGCTCAGCACCTAAGCGACGAGAACAGGAGAGAGGACGTCTTTCTTCGTTGATGCCAATACGCTCTCTGTCTACTCTCTGTAAGGGTCTGGGAGTTGTCCTCTAATAATACCATCGAAATTAGTAGGCCCTAAAAACTGATTGCGTGTCCAACAGTTGTCAAATGAAATGTAAACAAAACCTTTCTCTAAACAGCAAATGTGTATTTATTTAAGTGACTTCCACCGTTGTGTGTAGGTTGTCGAAAGTTTGGAAGAGTGACCAAGAGAGTTTGATGCCGGAAGTCTACTTGAAGCAATATATTTAGGAAGCTGTCTGTCTACTCTCTTAAACTCCCTAAGAATCTTGTAGGAGTTTATTAAAATTATTTCGCCCTGGAGGCTTATTGGTTATCGTGTGACCTAACCACCTCACAGGGGCTGATCTCTACAAGAAGAAAGAAATGTTAATGTTCATCACTAGCAGTGCTTCCATAACAAATGATTTGGGGAGTTATTTCCCCATAAACAGTAGAATGGCCCTGAAATGTGGGATCATTTGGTTAAATAGTAATTTCTTCATGTGTCATGGTGGCCAAATCGGAAATCAGATATTTCGACCAGTGTAAACACAAAAGAAAATTCCCAAATAGATTTCTGGCCACTTCCTTTTTGGCAGATATTTTATTTTAAGTTTCATTTATAGTAAAAAAAATACTCAAATTTGAAATCCGATATTTTGGTCCGTGTAAACGCAAAACAGATACTCAAATATAGGTGCACACATGTTGCTTTAAATCATCTGAAGAGCAACAATGTTCAGAATAATAAGAAATTTCTTCGATGTTAGATCGCATAAGAATATTTAAAGTAGATCACATTAAAAACAACAACATAAATCACATTTGACATAGATATTAAATCAGTTCTAAGTTAGACCATGACTGAGATTTTGATTAAGTATAGTAACGTTTGGTCAAGCGATGTGGATGCAAGGCTGTACACACACTCGACTGAAAACAACCTCTTTGGTGAAAGTAATAATGAGTTACATAATTAACAAAAATAAGGTTTCTCCTTTTTTTCATGGGGAAGGGACATTTTTTTCAATGCCAGAAAAGCATCTGCTATTCTAACAGAATGTCTTTCCATCAATTGCAATTATTTGGATTTCTTTCACATTTGATTTTCCAGGAATACTTTCCAGATACTTTTTGAAATTATTGTTCATAAGGCCTTTAGCTCCTATTATAACTGGGATAATGTTGATGTTTTTGAGGTTCCACTTCCTCTTCATGTCATACATTAAGCCTTGGTATTTTATCACCATCTCCCTATCTGCTCTGTTCAAGCCACTGTCATTTGGAACACTCACCTCAACTAGTGTTGCCACTCTTTGTGCATTATTTCATATTACAATCGCTGCATTTTACCACTGCATTTTCTATGTAGGCAAATGTGAATACACATATTCATAATGTATGGTGTACTAATTGTTTTGCATGGACCTTTCTGCATTATTTAATATTACAATGGCTGCTTTTACTGCTGCATTTTCCATGTATGCAAATGTGAGAACCACATTATAGGATTGTAGTTTATTGGAGTGTTACCTAATGTCCCTTAAACACTAACAGAAACTCGACTGAAAATGTAACCTCCTTGGTGCAGGCGATATGGATGCAAGGCTGTACACAAACTTGACTGAAAACATAACCTCTTTGGTGAAAGTAATGATGAGTTACATAATTACCAAAAATCAGGTTTCTCCTTTTATAAACAAGAACATACTCTGTATGTAGGTTGAGCAATTAGGCCAACACTTCTTGCATGTGCATCTGACTTTATTGCAATCTATTTTGCTATTTTGCACTGGATCAAGTTAATCCACATGATTTATTGCTTTTCTCTCATTCCCATTGTAATCCGCGAGTGGATGTGATACTTTACATCAAAATCTGTTTAATGAAAATTCCTATCCAATATTTATCACTATGGCAAGTAACAAACCCCTTCTTGAAAACAGAATAGAAGTCAGGATGGTGTTTTTAAAAAGTTGTCATTTGATAAAGATATAAAAATATTGTCTTAGCAAAAAAATTGCGACTTTCACTTTTGTTGTTATAATTTGCTGTTCCTAACTAGCTGTGTATATTTGCGAATAAGATACAAATTAGTAAATAACTTATATTCTGCAGATGTTCAACTCAGAGTTAGTGTGAAACAGTTTAGTCAAAATGCATGCGATCTTCAGATGATCGGACTATATTTAGTATAGAGTTACCCAAAATGCAATACTGTATGACTCTCCAGGCCACAAGAGTTATTCTAAACTGTTGACCTATGATAAATATTTTAAGGAATTCTTTGATTATCAATAAAGATTATACGGACTACTGTTCTCATTTTGTATGTTATTATCACAACTTTTCGGCCGATGTAACCTCCAACCTTCTTCAGGTGCATCTTGTCGAACTCGGAAATGTTTCTGTCATACACTGGACTCTGTACAGAATTTTGAACAAACCCACTAGTGTAGCTCGCTCTCATTATGTAAGCCATTACCAGTAATTAACAATAGTCTTCTTAGTATTGCCCACACTGAGGATTGAACCTTAAATCGGCACTTAACAAACAATACTGACTTGAGGTGTATCTTGGTGTGGTTGCACAAAATACATAGGGGATACTGCCAAGGCTGGGGCAAGAAATGTTGGATCTTATTAGCGATCTAGAAAACTTCTCAGACTTGCCATTATACAATATATTTACAAAGCTACCATTCGCCCATGAATGAAGTATTGTTGTCAAATATGGGCTGGTACATCAACCAATTATCTTTCTCTCTTAGACAAGATCTAAAAAAGTACTTCAATGTAATGTGCTTCCATGAACTTTCTGGCCCTTTCCCCGGCGTAAATACGCCCACCCAACTCGGCACTCAACTAAATCTCACCCCTTCACTGTAAAGAGTCCAGATGTCTGAAGGCTTTTAGTCAAAATGCTGCTTTCCTGGAACTTCTAGCATGTGGAATCCTCCATGCTCCCCTGATCGTACCAAAATGCAGAAATCTAAATGTAATGTGAAAAAATATATCGCTGTACGACTCCTCACTAAGTATGTTTCTATAAATCAGACCCCCAATTAACAGTAATCCCTACGGTCTCAGTGGCAATGTGCTTTGTTCATAGTAAATTAATGTGAAAAAATCTAACTGTCCTGGCAAGGCGTCACAACATCCTGGACACACCCCATTTTGAACAGTAATTAACCATTGTGTTGAGCCCATGTCGTGTGCTGTCTGGCTGAACTAGTAATAAACAGTCGCATTAGGTGTAAGTCATTTTATGCAGAGAATTAGCTTGACTTTGTGAAAAGGTAAAACAGCAGCTGAAACTTGAATACTTGATAAGAAAGTAGACAAAACCTTTTGCATGAAATAGTATTTTAATTACTACATTTTAAAAATCACAAAAATCGAATCATCGACGCTATGCAAGGTGACAGATATTAACGACTACAGTACTTTATTGTGATGATAAATAAGAAAAAAAGTCTAATAAATAGAAAATATCTAGAAAAAGAACAAAAGTCACTTGTGGTTGTTTAACCATTGACTGATAGATGCGACTCGCAGCTGCCATAAACAAGCTGTTAGCAACAGATTAGTTGACTTGTGAGCCTTCCATAAAAAGTGACCCAGTTTATTAACAAAATATCTGAGGGTGGAGATGAGTAGAAATTTGCAGAATAAAATTGAAAAATATCAATCTTTCGTCAATAATAAACTCATTCATCTACCAAATTAATCTTCTAAAACTTCCTACAAAAATATCTGGACACAAAACAGTTCGGCTTGTAAAAATATCAACTGAGCCAAATTGTCTGGTTAGAGATTCTTCTTGATGGAATTCACTGTTGGCCAACTCCTCTGTCTATTTGTTTGCATATTATATTAATAAGCGATGATAAAAGATAGTCATTCAGCTGGCTTCTCAGGTGGCTCTTCATCACCACTGATTAATCCATTGAGCGCCTTGGTGTAGTGATGATGAAGTGCTGTCATTTTTTTAGCCAGCCTCATTGCAGGTTCGCATGTGTATTTATAAATGATTACTTATTGTAAATGGTTTATAACAGATTTCACAAGAATAAGGTTTTTACACATTTTAAAAAGATTTTTGTTATTTCTGTTATTAGAATAGGGATAGAATATTCTTCCAAATGCCAAATTATTGCCTGCTATTTAGAGGCTCCAACCGAGTGCACTTTTAAGGATTTTGGCCGTTCCCTTTACTGCAATTATTTGGATTTTTTTTGCACTTCGTTTTCCAGGAATCACTTCCAGATACTTTTTGAAATTCTTCTCCATGAGGCTTTTAGCTCCTATTATAACTGGGATAAAATTGATGTCTTTGAGGTTCCACTTCCTCTTCATGTCATACATTAGGCCTTGGTATTTTGCACCATCTCCCGATCTGCTCTGTTCAAGACACTCTCATTTGGAACACTCACATCAACCATTGTTGCCACTCTTTCTTATTTAATATTACAATGGCTGCTTTTACTGCTGCATTTTCCATGTAGGCAAATGTGAGAACCACAAATTCATAATGTATGGTTTACTAATTGTTTCCCATGGACCCTTCTGGTAAATGCTCCCAGGACTTAGTGCTACACTGGATTTCAAGGTTTTTACAAATAATCCAGTGTATGTATTGGAACACACCATCGTGACGTGTTGTGTAGCTGCCATCTGATAACATGATTTTACAGCTCATTCAGACTCTCAACTTCAATGGGGCAAAATCTGCACGTGTTATCATTACTAAGTCCTGCCATGGTTTTAAAGGCATTTGTCAGAAGGTCTCGGTTTCGGCCTGCCATTATAAGCCTTTCCTAATCATAGTGAAGGGTTTCCTTTTAAAGCCAGTTGAAGGAACCTTCTGCCTACTCTTTAATGCTCTTATGTCTTATAAGGTTCGAGTTTATGGACTTTCTCAGATAGTGTTTAATACTAACAATAGTTTCTCTATGTTAATGGTTGATCTATGAAAGTCCTACTTCTCATATAGGTAAGTACAGCTTTGGCAAACATTGATTTCTGTATATGGCTTGGTAGAATGTCAATTGCTTTCTTGTTTTTACATCCAGCCTGTTGATACTTTGTTGAGGCCAATCTATGATGCAAAAACTCTACATGATTACCAGCATGGCAAACTGGTTTATCATAGTAATCTTATTTTTATTTGTGAGCTGTTTTCATATCTTACTCACATGTATGTATTCTTGGCCTATTTTTCCCCTCATCTCGGCATTTAAGATGGTATGTTTATCCTCAACGCCAGGTACTTATACGTCGTCAGCTTTTCCATATTTCTGATGTTTTTATTCCAATCTAATTGGAAGATTTCTGCATGGATCCTCAACCCAGCCTTGTGTGTGCATTTAGAACATTTGTTGATGCCAAATTTGATTCTCTTTGATTCACCCGCTATTACATAGTGTGGGTTCGCACGTGTACTTTTAAATTATTACCAGTTGTAAATTGTTTACAACAGATTCCACAAGAATAAGGTTTCCACCCAGTGTGGGTTCGCGTATGTATTTTTACTTCGGCTTTTGTATTACATGATTTATCACAAATTTCACATGAATAGGGTTTCTCACCAGTGTGGGTTCGTCTGTGTATATTTACTTCAGTTTTTGTAGCAAATGGTTTACCACAAATTTCACAAGAATAGGGTTTTTCACCAGTGTGTGTACGCATATGTCTTATTACATGATCCCTTGTAGTACAAGATTTATCACAAATTTCACATGAATATGGTTTCTCACCAGTGTGGGTTCGTGTGTGCGTTTTTAGATTATTACTTGTAGTAAACAATTTACCACAAATTTCACATGAATAGGGTTTATCACCAGTGTGATTATGCATGTGCCGTTTTACTTCATATTTTGAAGTAAATGATTTACCACAAATTTTACAAGAATAAGGTTTCTCCCCAGTGTGGGTTCGTGTGTGCTTTTTTAGATTATAAATTGTAGTAAACGATTTACTACAAATTTCACATGAATAGGGTTTCTCTCCAGTGTGGGTATGCATGTCTATTTTTACTTCAGGTTTTGTATTAAATGATTTAACACGAATTTCACAAGAAAAAGGTTTCTCTTCACTGTGGGTACGCATGTGTATCTTTATATATCAACTTTTACAGGAATAAGGTTGCTCCAAAGTATGGCTCTGCATGTGCAATTTGACATCATAAATATTTTTTTACCACAAATCTCACAGGAATAAAGTTTCTACACAGTGTGGTCGGCATGCATATTTTTCATAACTTTTTGAAAATGACTTATCACAAATTTTACAAGAATAAGGTTTCTCTACAAGGTTACACTTTATTAATTTTCTTCTCTCTAATCGAACATTTTACTATATCATAATATATCTTTCTTGTAGTCTCTTGGTCTTGCCGGATTTCAGGACAAGAATTTATCTGGTCTGGTGGAGTATCAAGCTTAGTGCAATTACTTGAGGTAAAATCACTATGAGAATGCGCCAAGTCCTTGTATAAACCGGTGTGAATCCATGCTGATGGTATCTTATTTGGGCTTCCAATACTATGTTATTTTGAATATTTGGTCAGGGTATATTTGTAGGGGGAAGAATCCTAAACCCAGGTGGTCTTAACAAAACTTTGTATAGAGAGACCGAAGATACTCGAGGATAGTGTCTAGTAAGTATTAAAATTCTTCCCTGTCCAGTAGGCATTCAAAGTCTCTCATGTTTTGTAGGTAATCAAAGTCTTACCAGTGGATGACATTAATTCATGTATTTTACAGAAGATGTTACATAAATGATGAGATACAAATTTCACAAACATAAGCTTTCTCTCCACTGTCTTCGTTTTGAAATTAGATTTATTCTCATGAATTCACCCATTTCAGAAGACTAACACTTCTACACTATATATGTGTATAGGATACTTTCATTTTCCTCCACTGTGGCTGTTACCTGTGAATGAATAAGAAATTTTTTTAACAATTCATGCAGTAATGAAAATAGATATATCAATTATATCAAAATATTACAAAAAAGTTTCCTCATGCAACAATCTTTGGAAATAGGTAATTGTGAGATATGGGGTAAGTGATGTCGGTAAATTTAAATTGTAAACACAACTTGGTGACCTGCTTAAAAATTACCATAGTATTAATCCGAACATTTTAAATTGACAATAAAACTTTCATTTCATAATTCAACTTACAGGTGCAGATTTTTGGCACCTGAGCAAAAATGATCGTTTTTATAAACATAAAAAATAAAATACAAACGATATTATATACGAAAATAAATGTAGTAAGATTAAATGAAATTTAGTAGAACTTAAGTTGTTTCAAGCATTTCCTTACAGACAATAACATTTCACTTTAAACCATATAGAAATTGGATTTTATGTACAGATTTTGCTAAAAAATCACACATGTTAAAACACTAGTTCAAAACTTCCAGAATTTTACAGGGTCTAATTTTTAGTAGCTTTTTGTCATCACAAATTATTAGCAAAGATTTTACCCTTAAAATAGGGCAGCATATTACACAGATGAAGACATATATGTTTGAGCAAACAGATTCTAAGGATGAATACTACACAGATGAGAACACATATGTCTGAGTTAACAGTCCTTTGATGAATGCTACACCAATAAGAATGCATATGTCTGAGCTAACAGCAGTTTAGGAATACTGCACAGATGAGAAACAGAATTTTAGAACGAATGCTACACAGATAAAGACACATATTTCTGATATAACAAATCTCATGAAAAATAGTAAATAGATGAGTAGAAATGTGTCTGAGACCAGAAACTATTTTTCCACTTAATCTTTAGCTTAACTAGTAATGCCAGTTCTGACCTGTACAGGAAGAGTGTCATCATAATCCTGGAAGGAAACATTAACAATGTTATTTCACCAGTTTTATCTGACACACACCTCTGCATGGCTTCCCTCTCTTTTACACACTCACAAACAAGAAAATCAGAGACAGAAAAAGGAAAATATATGTATAACATTAAACTGCCCAACATGCAATATAAACTGAACATAGTGTGAGCTGATGATACCTACCACAAACGGGAAATATTTAATAATTGATCATCAATTTCAGAAGGGCCAACATTTAATGTGGCTTTTGAGGGAGAAAACATTTATTGTCTTACTCTTCAAGAAGCAACAATAAACTCTGGTTGCCCTCAGGATGAAAGCACAATTTTGGGTGTCAGGGCTTAACTTCTCCACTCTTGTAGTAGGTCAGAGGTCAGTTCTTTACTTGCTCTCTGAATGTCTTAGACCAAGGTTAATAAGGCAAATAATCAACGCAACTCACCTGCAAAAAGACTTTGTACAAATAAATTTGACTAGTTTGTATGCACCTCTACTACATGCTTTCATGTAACAAGTAGGAAAAAGATGGGTTAAAATTTCAGATTCATGTGAGTAATATTTTTTGTGTTCATTTATACATAAATAACACTAAACAATCAAACATTTTGAAAATTTTGCAAAATTCAAAAGGTGTAGGCCAAAAATAGCCGTTAGGGCTCCACGGGACTCAAAATCCATCATTTCTCGGTGACAAGTGATTTCATGCGACATTGCAGGTCCTAAAACATCCTCAAAAGCTATGAATGGATATAGATCGTTAAATCTGATACAGTACTGTAATTTAGGACAATTTTCAGGCTGTAAAAGGTTTTTAATGAATGTAGAATAGTCAAAAACTGGTGAAAAATAGCGAAAATTAATATAACTGAATGTTACACACTCAGAACTTCTGCTTATTGTTGTCATTTATTGTATGTAAGGCTATAGAAATTATTTCTTCTTTATTGATACAATTAAGATTCTTGATAAGTTTAGCAACATCACAGACAGATATATGGATGTCACTCAGTGTGTTTACAATTGGATTGAATTTGATGTAAATTCTTTGTAATAATGTTGGACTTATCAGATGCTTAGGAAATCACCTGTGACCAATTTATCATGGTTGGAACATGGTAATACATCTGTTCATTAACATGTTTGTTATTCACCAAAACTCTTGAGAACCAAGTCTCTGCTCAGCAACTCTAGATTTAATGAATCGGCCATAGGAATCTTTGGCATTTTTATGACTCTTTTGCAGTTGTTGCAAGCAGTCATAAACACAGTTTTGTCTTAAGAGCATCTATTTCGTTGGAAGCAATTGAAATACTGATTTTTGTGAGAAATGGAAGCAGCAAATTCCAGGGTGTACTAAAGTTGGCTGTTTGGTTTGTTGGAATTTCTTGCAGAATATGAAGCTCTCAATACCAAAAATAACCAATCAGTTATAGAAGATGCGATACAGGACTCATTCTTTGCAAAAATGGAGTCCACAGGAATTTCTGCTATGAACGATCTCACACTGTCCCACTCAGCTATAGAGTATCTATACACTCTGATTGAAATGGGTATCAGAGATTTTGTTGAACTTTGTTTTGATCTTTATTGAGACAACCGAGTGATCAGAAGATTGCAGTAGAGAGAGAACAGTGGATTATCAGGCAAATATCGAGAAGACTTGCATAATCTATGTCAGCATCTGGTATGCAAACACTTTTTTAGATGCAAGTCTGAAAACATTGTAGGAAAAGAAACCCACTTATTTTAGAAGTTAGGCTGGGGATCAGCTTTACAAATTGATTTAATTTAAATAGCTCATCCATTTCTGCAGTCGATAACATTTTCAAGCATATATGACAAATCTTTCTTTAAAGAGAGATACAATTTATAAGTGTTATAGGGGGAATTTAGGGTATTTTTATGCCTTAGAACTTCGCATAGAGTTTAGCAGAGAAAGCTGAGGGTGGGGCGTCATCTCTCCATCTGAGAAACATACTAGTGAATGGATCGTCAAACGAATGCAATTTTGTGCTGGATGGGCAGTAATTCTGAAAGAATGACAGAGTGGAGCAAGCGCCATCGATAATATTCATTCACCCAAAAATGATAATTTTATTTATAACATGTTTTCCTATTTACTTGCCTCCTCACGAGGGCAAAATTTAGACACAACGTCGGATTTTAATGTGATAAAAATCCAGCTCCCCAAAAAGAGGCAATCTGGATTGGAACAAAAGTTTAAAATGCCTCAGTCTAAAAAGGATTTCTCTTTTACTGACGGCAGATTAAATGAAAAATCAGAACAGATACTACACTTTGTTCCAAGCCAAAAGGCAAAAGAACCCTTTTTAATGTACATTTTCAGCAAAATAAAAACACAAGACAAACACAGATGGAAAGAAAAACAAAACAAAAAGAAAACAACAATCATTTTTAAAATGTATAATTCAACAGAAAACATTAAATTTGTAGATGAGGACCTTAACCCTAACCCAACCCACTCTCTTTTGTAGATGAGGACCCTCATAAACATCCTCGCCTTTGTAAACACTACAACTAATTCTGTCTGGGTGAAAACAGCTCCTCCACCCAAAACCTCCCTTAACCCTAAGAACGTGTGGCAACAGTCCTCAAGAAAACTCCCATACGTAAGTTTTGATGTGAACTGCCCTCAGAAATGAAAAATGAACATGCTTACATCTAAGATTTAACTAAAACGGTTACAACTGGCTCACATGATATGTGGTTGAAAAGTTGGTGATCCTTTTACATTAAAATGATATCAGAAACTGATCTCTCATTCTAAAATTATTTTTTTTCCAAAACTTTTTCAGGATGTTATCACTTAATTGTCTTAACAAAATAAAATCACATTTGAGTTTGAGGTGGGGATGATTTAACTGAGGGTCTTAATCTACAATAATACCAAGAAAATCTCCCCAAAACCTCCCCAATTGATGACCAAGAAATTAGGAAAATGGACAGTTTTTTTCTTTTATACATGTCCTCAAAGCGATATTTAGTTTAGCTGTAAACGTTACTATTGGGAACTCATGTGTAACCATTATTTGTTCAAAGATTTTTATGTTTTTAATATTCAAAATAAGTTTTACTCTCAACTTATGGTAAATTAAATTGCTCGTACCTTATTTTAAATATTAAACCCATTAACACAAATAGGTCACAAATGAGTAAGTAAATTAAATAGCATATAACTTTTTTTAAATAGTAAATATTCAATTTTTGATCACGGATGAGTAAGTAATTTTTTTTTTTTTTTTTTACTAATTTCCCTTCTTTTCAAATAATTCATGTCGCCAATACTAACGTTTACCAAAGTAGTTTTTTCATTTTTTTTCTTTTTTGCTGAACTAGCAAAGGATCCAGTGATAGAATAATACCGAAAATATATTTAATTAAGTTTACTCAGTTTTTCTTCATGTGCGGAAATCCGAGAATTAAAAACAAGAAAAACAAATTAAATTGAATTCAGTTGGATTCTATTTTGAGTACATCAAATTTAAACATTAACAACGAAAAGTTTGTTTTTTAACTCGGACGTAAAATCAGTCGTAAAATGGAATAGTATACAAAGTTAAAATAAATGGTCTCATTTAAAAACTCATTCTTAAAATTTGTTAACTATTCTGTTCTCACACTTGAAAAGCTTTTTTTTAAACTCGAAGTTTCAATCGTAAAATAAACACAATAAAAGAATTCCGTAGTGATTAAACTTACCTTTATATAATAATTTCGTTTTATTTGTTTTCTTTCCAAAATGAAATTGATAAAATAATCGGATGTTAATTACCGTAAAGATTGTAAATCTAAATGTCTTCTTTTGCTAACAAAGAAATATAAGAGTCAACAAGGGAGATAATTCAATCTAAAGTCAACAAGGGAGATAATTCAGTCTAAAGTCACAAGGGAGATAATTCAGTACAACGTAAAACAAAAGTAATAATAATCTCCATTGTTTTTTAAATAGACAACATTAACAGTTGGGAATTATAGGGCAGTGATGCAAGTTGAGTTAGTATTTTGTTTAGAAACGGCTTAAAAATAGTTAAACTCAGCTAGATATTTTTGGGGTAAATTGCAGAGTAACACACAATGCGCTAAATCACTTACCCCCATCCAAAGAATGAGATTTTACTATTCTTTAAAGAGAAAATTGTCTGATAAACTTGGTTGAAAGAAGACAACAATTAAGAGAATATGAGTATCCAGGTATGGAGATGAGTAACTTAACTTGCCTTTGCTAACATTTATCTGTTGCACATTTGTTTTTTTCACCCTTTTTTCGTTCTGTTGATTGTGGTAATAGATTGTCGAGCTTTGTATGGCATTTTACTGTTTAAAAAAAAATTAACCATGAATCTGAGTAGCAAGGTATTACAGACTGAAATAGGATCTATTTCTTCTCGTCCCCTGTGAGCAAATTGGTCATACACTGACCAATCGGGTTGCAGGGCGTATTGATATCAACTGGACTATTTACTACTACCTGGCCAGTTGAAGAATTCGGCAGAGAGGAATCGGCCAGCAACGAAGAAACATCTCTCTCCTGCCTTTTCCCTGTATCGTTCCAGCAGCAGCCATCTCCACTAGGAATATATTTGCTGACGACCCGGCAGCCTCTTTTCTTCACTGGGACACAGTTCCAACCCTCTGTTAAATAAACCCTTTTTTGTTGCCTGTTACTCGGTTGTTGTTTGTTCAATTCATTTCGTGCGATAAATGTGAGGAAGGGACCAATTACAAATGGTGACTCCACGTGATTTAACACAGACCTTGTTAAAAACAAAACTGTCACGAAATTGAGTTGAACAACAAAGTACAAAAACCACATAAAAAACAGCAACGAGGCTTTGAGCAGAAGAAAATTCCAGCGACGATCAAGAAAACTCTGCCGTTTGAAAGAAGAAAAGAAAAAAACGAAAGAAAGAAAACACGTTTTCGAACTCGGCAACTTCCAAAATACATTTTGTTTTACTTTTGAAACTAAAGAAGACAAAATTTAAGACATTTCTTTTTAACGCAAAAAGAAAAGAAGAAACAAAGGAAAACTATTGAAACGCATTCTTTTTTCCGTTCGCACTTAAAAATACGTGCCGCTGAGAAAAATGAAGTGACAAACTTCTTCCTCAAAATATATTTTTTTCTTTCACAGATTGAATTTCTTACAGAAAAACGTTTAAAAATACTTTTATATTTGAAAGTATCGAAAAAAAAAAAATTTCCGACGTCGAAGTTTTTTCTGTCAAGTTCGTCTACCAGATTTTGAGACGCCACGTGCTATTCGGTAACCAACATTTTACTTTTTCTCTCGCCAAGGGAGGTTTTCAACACTCGACTTCAAGTCAATAGACGAAAAGAAGAAACTTTTTCTCCCCTACACATAAAAAAGTCAACAAGACGATCTCAACATTTTAGTTTGAAAGTAGAGAACTCTTTTCGCCTTCTAACACAAAAAAAGAAAATCTTTTTTTACGAATATTTTTTTAAAGGCTAAAAAAACCGTGAGTACACATTTTTTTTCTCCAATACACAAAAAATACACTCACACATTTTCTCTTTGCTACACTTATTTATTTATTCTTTATTTGCTCTAAACACATATTTCCCCTTTCGTTTTGTTTCTTTTTTTCCCTCAAGTGCTTTTTGTAATAACGTTTTTCTCTCCACTTTTTTAATTGATTTTTTGGTCTATTGAATATTTAGTAAAAACATTTTTTTAAAAAGTAAAAAATAAGGGCAGCACATTACCTGTCTTTGCCGGCGAGGTTCGAGTTTGGTTCGTCCAACTCGAGTCATATTTTGCAGCAAACAACATCGCCGAGCAGCGGCAATTGCACATACTATTTAATGCAGTCCCTGCATCATTGACGCCAGTTTTCAAAGATTTGATAACTGACACCCACTTACGACAGTATTAAGCGGGAGGTCCTGGTCCGTGTTCTAAGGTTTCGGGCAGTAGGTAGCAACCCGAAATAAAAATAAATTCCTCTTTCTCTCCTTCTTCTTCCCTTTCGTTCTCTCTCTTCTTCCTTCTATCACTTTAGACGACGGCACCACGTGTTTCTCAAGCAACTGCCCCCTGTCTTACCCAAACATTGATTGCTCTTATAGTGCAGCCTCCTTCCCACAATCCGTCTCCGCCGGAAGCACTTCTGTTTCCACCGGAAGTACTTCCGTTTCCGCTGGAAGTACTTCCTTCCCATAAAACGCATTGCTCCTTCTCTTTCTTTTCCTTCTGTGTGCCTGGCTCCCCACACGAGGTAAGTTGTACGCTTGTCGTCGTCTCATTCAAATATACAACAGCCCGGACTTCACTTTCGGCGGAGAAACGTTTTCAAACGTTGGTTCACGACGAGCTTTTAGGGGACCGCTTGCCTAACGAATTGCTGTGTAGAATGAGAGAGTTGACAGAAGAAGCCCCAGCTGATAGTGCCCTCATTAAGCAGCTTTTCTTTTCGAGGCTGCCGTTGAAGGTTAAAGCAATCCTGGCACGGATGATGGAGACTAGCTCTGTGGACGTTCTAGCTCCGTCAGCGAGTAAAGTGATGGATGGAACCACCACCGCTTCTGACCCTCAGCTGCAGGCTGAAGTCTCTGCGTTTTCTGCCACCGCTAGAGACCGAAGCCAACTAGCCACATCTGTGGCTGTACTTGAAGCGATAGAGCGGCTCACCAGAGAGGTCAGAAGATTGAGTGTGAGGTCACAATCGCCCAGACGACAGTATCAAAGTCGTTCACCATCCCAACGTCGCCGCCGCCACCACTCAAACAAGCCAGGACTTTTATCACAGTCGATTTGGCGCACAAGCGCATTTTCGAACCAGGGAAATTAAAAGCTGGAGACCTGAGCACGAGACAGTCTTCACAGAAGCTACACTATCATGCACTTTTTCTTTTGGACTCCATTTCCCAGGCACGTTTCTTGCTTGACACGGGAGCCGCTTGCAATATTTGACAACTGAAACTTCTCAAAGAGTAACCACCAGTGTCGCCCATTTCACCGCAAGCCGTAAATCATTCTCCAATTTCCATGTACGATCAAATTTCTCGTTTTTTGGACTTGGAATTACGCAGAGACTTTACGTGGGTTTTTACGGTAGCAGATTTACCTTATCCCATTCTGGACTCGAACTTTCTGCACCACTTTAATCTTTTAGTGGACATGCGCAGACATCAGTTGATAGATGCTAATACGGAACTTTCCGTCTGTGGTTTGAAGACAAACACCCATCTATCAGCCCGGTATTTTTTATTGCCTCTACCGATGACTGTGGTTTTGTATTCTCACGCCCTCGTCGTTTACCTGCTGAAAAACTAAAAGCGGCAAGGGCGGAATTTAACCATATGCTGCAGCTGGGAATAATATGCCCCTCGTCCAGTCCTTGGGCTTCCCCTTTACATATGGTCCCGAAGCGTTCCGATTATTAGCGTCCGACTGGGGACTATCGACAACTCAATACCATGACGGTTCCTGATCGTTATCCAATCCCAAATATACAGGACTTTGCTTCGTCTCTGTACGGTTGTAAGACCTTCTCCAAACTGGACTTAGTAAAGGCTTACTGTCAGATTCCACTGAATCTGGCCGACATACCTAAAACGGCGGTAACAACCCCATTTGGAGCATTCAAATTCCTTGCTAGTTTTCGTGGGCCACATTATCAGCCCGGAAAGCATATCTGCCTTGCCGGAAAAGGTTAAGGCTCTAAAAGACCTTCAACCACCTACTTCACTTCGCCAACTAAGGCACTTCCTCGGTCTGCTTAATTATTACAGACGCATCATCCCACACTGTGCAGATCTTCTGTCTCCTCTTTCTTTGTTACGTAACAGGAAGAAGAAAAACGAGCAGATATCACTGAATGATATTCAGCTGAGAAGATTTAACCAAGTGAAGGAAAAGCTAGCAACGACATTCCTACTTACACATCCTGTTACCGATGCCCAGTTTTCACTGGTCGTTTATATATCGGGCACAGCTGTATGCGCATTGTTGCAACAACAGCACCAAGGCCAACTACAACCTATCGAATACTTTTCGAGACAACTGAAACCGGCAGAACAACGTTACAGCACGTTTGGTCGTGAACTTCTGGCAATGTACCTTGCAGCGAAACTGTGACAATAAAGAGGAACACACACCATCAGGAAAAAGAAGGAAGTGCTTAGCATGTCGTATGCAGCTTTAAAAAGGGCTTCTCTTCATAGGTGCAGGTGTTTATGTGAATTGCATATGTGGATATCACGTGAGATAAATGAAGAGAACAGCTGGAAAGGAGTGGAAGCGATTTGGGATTGGAGAGAGAAAGGCAAAAAGTGGGTTGCACGAAATTTTGTTAGAAATTGAAAGACAGTCAAAACGTTTGGAGCAAAAAGGCAGAAAGTGGGTTGCACGAAATTCGGTTCGGTTGAATTACAGTCAAAACTTTTTTTTTAAATTTATTTTTCTGGCACAGTTAGTTAACGGAAACACTTCCAGCATTCACTCGAGGGCCGTCAATTTGTGATCTACACTGATCACCGTCCGCTTACATACGCACTGCGTGCTAAGCCAGACAAATATTTCCCTCACGAAACTCGCCACTCTGATTTTGTTTCACAATTTACTAACGATATCCGACACATCTCTGGTGAACAGAATACTGCGGCAGATGCCTTGTCCCGCCTTCCCATAAATTCTCTGTCCTCACTCTCTGATATCGACATACATACGCCTGGACACTATGGATCTGTCGTCACCTGAATTTGCTTCTTGCAAATTCTCATACCTGCCCGTGCCCACTTCGGACATGCAGATCATCTGTGACACCTCAACAGATTCACCTCGCCCTTTAGTTCCATTGACTCATCGTAGGTTGTTGTCTTTGATACCCTTCACAACGACTATTACCACCGACCGTGGCGGACAGTTTGAATCCCAACTTTTCCAGGAACTTTCCAGGATTTTAGGGATTAAAACTATTCGTACAATTAGCTATCATCCAGCTTCCAATGGGGTGATAGAATGCTTCCATCGCCAGTTGAAAGCCGTGCCTCGTGCTTATCCGAACAAACAGCAATGGAGCGAGTATGTACCAAGTGTCCTTCTGTGCTGTCGCACTGCGATAAACGAGGACCTCGGATACTCTCCAGCCGAACTTGTCTATGGAATGCATCTATCTTTGCCGGGTCAGATGTTTACCCTGATAGATTTAACGGCAATGGACCCAGCTCTGTACACAGACAGACTGCGAGCTTATTTTAATGAGCTCCCACCGATGAACCCTAGGCAACAGACCATAAAATCTTCGGTCCCTAAAGACATTGCTTCGTGGACTCATGTTTTTCTTAGAAAGGACTCTGTAAAAGCCCCTCTAACTCCACCTTACACTGGTCCTTATCGCGTACTTTCACATACTGATAAGCTATTCACTATTGATATAAGTGGCAAAAAAGACACAGTATCAATAGATAGGGTTAAAAGAGCCTTTTTAGACACTAAAACACTAGAGCCACATATCCACCCTACTTACACATTGCATACACCAACTCTACCAACAGTAAAGGGAAATACAAATTCTAAAGACAATTACATCACCACCACACGCAGTGGTCGGCGAGTACATTGGCCAAAAAAAGCTGTGTAAGACTCATATATATATATATATATATATATATATATATATATATATATATATATATAGAGAGAGAGAGAGAGAGAGAGAGAGAGAGAGAGAGAGAGAGAGAGAGAATTACCTTTGTTGATCCTTGGTACTCCATCATACTATTTTCAGACACACAAAAAAACACTTTTTATGGAAAATCTTAAAAACGTAAAAGAAAAAAAAATTTCTCTACTTTCGTAAAAAACATTTTTTCAAACATCAATTTTTTGCCAAAAGTAAAGAGCAATTTTTCAAAAAACAAAAACAAAACTTTTTACCGAAAAGTAAAAGAACATTCTTAAAAAAAAACAAAAAACTTTTCAAATTCTGTAATTTTGTTATTATTCTTCTGGTTCTATCCAGCTGTTACACTAGGGGGTGATGTAGCAGACTGAAATAGGATCTATTTCTTCTCATCACCTGTGAGCAAATTGGTCATACACTGACCAAACGGCTTGCAGGGTGTATTGATATCAACTGTTCCCTCATGGACTATTTTCTACCACCTGGTCAGTTGAAGAATTCAGCAGAGAGAAATCAGCCAGCAACGAAGAAACATCTCTCTCCTGCCTTTCCCCAGCATCGTTCCAGCAGCAGCCATCTCCACTTGGAATATATTTGCTGACGACCCGGCAGCCTCTTTTCTCCACTGGGACACACTTTCAACCCTCTGTTAAATAAACCCTTTTTTGTTGCCTGTTCTTGGCCTTGTGGCTAAAATCAAAGTGTAGTGTATGTTCTGGTGCATCCCATAAACTTGTATTGTCTTGGCCTTCGGGACACAGTTCCAACCCTCTGTTTAATAAACCCTTTTTTGTTGCCTGTTACTCGGTTGTTGTTTGTTCAATTCATTTCGTGCGATAAATGTAAGGAAGGGACCAACACCCCCTTCAATTACAAGGTCTTAAAAACAGTTGTCAAATGAAAGAGAACCTTCTTAAAAAGATCGAACGTATGTATAAATAATTTGGATAAAATAATTGGTGCTTCTGCTTTTTAGCCCCGACATGTTAGGCTTCTCTTTTTAGAAAAATAGCTAAAGAAATGTATAAACTTTTTTATGTACTTACGTGGTAGCTTAAAATAAGATTGTACACAAAAAAATGACGCAAATTCATCCAGTATTTATTAAATAAAAAACAGTTTTATCTTTTGGTAGCCATTTTGGTTTAACTAGTAAACAAAATTTGAGTTATCTCCCTTGTCTATTTCATCACTGAAAATGTGTAACGAAAGGCAAGATCGTTTTTTTCTTTTTTTACTTATTATTTAATAAATATTGGATGAATTTGCGTAATTTTTTTCTGTACAATATTATTTTCAAGCTAACAAGTAAGTAAATAACAAAGTTTATACATTTTTGTAAATATTTTAATGTTGTGGCTAAACAGCAGAAGCACAAAAATATTTCAACAAGTTTTTAAAATTTTTTATAAGATTAGTACTTGAACAATTAAAAAATATATTTAATAACATATTACCGTTTTTACATTGGATATTCTCACCAGAATATCAATGCCGCAAATACGTCCATATCAAGCATACTCCATCGCCAGGCGTGCCCGTATAGATAGGTGTAGAACAAAGCTTCACTCTTTCCGCACTGTCGTCTCAACTTTCGTTTACTCAAGGTAAAAACTGTAATATGTTATTAAATGTATTTTTACTTGTTTATATTAGTGTTAATCTTAGAAAAAAATGTTCAAAAATTGTTTTTAATAAATTATTTTTTTGTTGAAAAACAATTTTTTTTATTGAATTTGATTTATGCTAAAAAAAATCATTTCCCTGCAATTTTAGCCATGTAGAGCAGTTAACAGTTTTGTTTATGACTACCCATAAATCTGAGTAGCAAGACGAACCTCTGTAATATTTTGTAATAAAACAGTCGTCAGATGAAAGAAAAATCATCCTTATATAAACAACAACACATGTATTTATTAAAGTGACAACACCGTTGGGTGTAGGTTGTTGAAAGTTTCGAAAGGGGACCAAGACACTTTTCTGCCTAAAGTCCTTTCGAAACAATATATTTTTTCTCGAAACAATATATTTTAAAACGAAGATAGCTTTGCTCAGCACCTAAGCGACGGGAGCAAGAGAGAGGACGTCTTTCTTCGTTGATGCCAAGACACTCTCTGTCTACTCTCTGTAAGGGTCTGGAAGTTGTTTTTTAATAATATCATCGAAATTAGTAGATCCTAAAAACTGATTGCTTATTGAACAGATGTCAAATGAAAGGTAAACAAAATCTTTCTCTAAGCAGCAATATATGTATTTATTTAAGTGACTTCCACCGTTGGGTGTAGGTTGTCGAAAGTTTGGAAGAGTGACCATGAGAGTTTGATGCTGAAAGTTTACTTTAAGCAATATATTTTCAGGAAGCTCTCTGTCTACTCTGTGGAACTCCCTAAGCATCTGGTAGTAGTCCATAAAAATTAATACGCTCTGGAGGCTGATTGGTTATCGTGTGACCCAACCACCTCACAGGGGTTGCTCTCCACAAGAGGAAAGAAATGTTAATGTTTATCTGCTACAGTTCTCCCATAGTAAAAAATACTCAAATTTGGAATCGGATATTTTGACCCGTGTAAACGCAAAACAAATACTCAAATATAGGTGCACACATGTTTCCTTAAATCATCTGAAGAGCAACAATGTTCAGAATAATAAGACTTTTCTTCAATGTTAGATCGCATAAGAATCTTTAAAGTAGATCACATTAAAAACAACATAAATCACATTTGTCATAGATATTAAATTAGTTCTAAGTTAGACCATGACTGAGATTTTGATTAAGTATAGTAACATTTGGTCAAGCGATGTGGATGCAAGGCTGTACACAAACTCGACTGAAAACATAACCTCCTTTGTGAAAGTAATGATAAGTTACATAATTAACAAAAATAAGGTTTCTCCTTTTTATTATTTCTTTTTTCATGGGAAAGGGACATTCTTCCCAATGCCAGAAAATCATCTGCTATTCTAACAGAATGTCTTTCCATCAATTGCAATTATTTGGATTTCTTTCACATTTGATTTTCCAGGAATAATTTCCAGATACTTTTTGAAATTCTTCTTCATGAGGTCTTTAGCTCCTATTATAACTAGGATAATGTTAATTCTTTTAGGTTCATATCATACATGAGGCTTTAGTATTAGTAATGTTCTCCCTTTCCATTCTGTTAGACCAATGTCGTTAGGCACACTCACCTCAAGCAAAGTTGCCACTGTTTCGTTTTTATTTAATATGCAAATGTCAGGTTTTGACTGATGTATTTTCTAGGTTAGTGAATGTGAAAATTACTCCCCTCCCCACACATAATGGCTTTGCATGTGTATATTTAAATGGCTTGTTGCAAATATTGAACGCACTTTAAAAGCCCAGTCAGATGAATACAGATGCAGCAACGCTCTTACAAAATTACAAACACTCTCTCGACAGTTCTGTAATCTCCCAGAAAGAATTACCACATATAAAATGTATTTTTAGGGTGAATCTAAAGTTCAAAGACAATTTTATTTGTTAACTAATAGATTTATTATCAACTACTTCAACAATTACCATCATCAAAGTCAAAATATCAAAATTCAGATCTCAGTCAATTTGTTGTTGATTCGTTTTGGAATACCAGATAGGATTGCATATCACCAATATAGAATGTATCTTGATCTGACATAGATTCGAGATTTGGCATCATTTAAATTTTGACATCGAATATCCAATTTAACATTGAACTCAATTCTCTTTCTATAGTACATGCCTGCTGGCTAAACCAACCCGGCTTATATTCTTATATTCCTAACTCTTTCTAGACCCTATTCTGTGTTGATGAAACTGTTAAAGAAAGTGGATATAAATTGTAGAGTAGATGTTTGTCTTATAAGTGAAACTTGGTTATCCTTTGCTCTCCTTCATCTAAAACAAACCCAATCAGATGAATATAGACGCAGCGACACTACTACAAAATATCTATCTCGAACAAGCATCACCCTTTCTTTAATTTCACAGTAAGAATTAAAATATAAAATTTATTTTAGGGTAAATTGTTTAAAGACAATTTACTTTAACTAATAGATATATTATCAATTACTCCAACAAGAAGGTTATGATATAATCATCCATTTTTATTTGCTTTTTAATTTATTTGTCTCTTTGTTAGCAACTAATTTCAATGACTTTTTTCCCCATCGAATTGAATTCTGGATGTGACACAGTTCAATGTCTGGATCCAGAAGTTTTTAAAATCCTTGTTTTATCAAAGACAAATTGTAAAAAATTATATCTAAGTCAATTTGTTGTCATTCTTTTTAAAATTAAAAACATAGGTATCAGATAGGATTGCATATAATCACATAAAATTTCAACTGGATCAAATACAGATTTAGCATCACTTTAAATTTTGACATGGAGTATATCATTTAACCACTTCGGATGAATCAATGTGTGTAAACTTTCTTTGTATATGTAAAGATGTTCAACACAGTGTGAAACAGTTTAGTCAAAATTCATGCGATCTTCAGATAATTGGACTATATTTAGTACAGAGTTACCAAAATGCAACACTGTATGACTCTCCAGGCCAAAAGAGTTATTCTAAACTGTTGACCTATGATAAATGTTCTAAGGAAGTCTTTGATTATCAATAAAGATTATACGGACTACTGTTCTCACTTTCTATGTTATTATCACAACTTTTCGGCCGATGTAACTTCCAACCTTCTTCAGGTGTATCTTGTCGAACTCGGAAATGTTTCTGTCATACACCGGAATCTGTATGGAATTTTGAACAGACCCACATGGGTAGCTCGCTCTCATTATGTCAGCCATTACGAGTAATTATCAATTGTACTCTTAGTATTGCCCACACTAAAGATTGAACCTGGAATCAGCACTAAACAAACCATACTGATTAACTGTCATGACCTGAGGAGTGTATCTTGGTGTGGTTGCACAAAATACATAGGGGATACTGCCAAAGCTGCTGCAAGTAAGGTTGTGTCTTATTAGCGATCTAGAAAACTTGTCACACTTGCCAGTATACTATATATCTACAAAGTTACCATTCGCCCATGAATGAAGTATTGTTGTCACATCTCGGCTGGTATATCAACCAATTATCTTTCCCTCTTAGACCAGATCCAAAAAAGTACTTCAATGTAATGTGCTTCCGAGAACTTTCTGACACCTTTCCCCGGCATAAATTTAAAGGTAATGTTAAAAAATATATCGTTGTACGACACCCCACTAAGTATGTTTCTATAAATCAAACCCCAATTTACAGTAAGCCCTACGATCTCAGTGCTTTGTTCATAGTAAATTAATGTGAAATAATCTAATTGTCCTGGCAAGGCGTCACAACATCCTGGACTAGGATAGTCACACTCCATTTTGAACAGTAATTAACCATTGTCTTGAGCCCATGTCGTCTTCACTAGTAATAAATAGTCGCATTAGGTGTTAGTCATTTTGTGCAGAGAATTAGCTTGACTTTGCGAAAAGGTAAAACAGCAGTAGAAAATTTAACACTTGATAAGAAAGTGACAAAACCTTTTGCATAAAATAGTATTTATTTAAATTACTGCATTTTAAAAATCACAAAACTCGAATCATCGACGCTACGCAAAGCATGTATTGTCCAGGTGACAGGAATTTACGACTACAGTTCTTTCTTGTGATAATAATATCATCGAAATTAGTAGATCCTAAAACCTGATTGCTTATCCAAAAGTTGTCAAATGAAAGGTAAACAAAACCTTTTTGTAAACAGCAATATATGTATTTATTAAAGTGACTTCCACCGTTGGGTGTAGGTTGTCGAAAATTTGGAAGAGTTACCATGAGAGTTTGATGCCGAAAGTCTCCTTGAAGCAATACATTTTCAGGAAGATGTCTGTCTACTCTGTGGAACTCCCTAAGCATCTGGTAGTAGTCCATTAAAATTAATACGCCCTGGAGGATTATTGGTTATCGTGTGACCTAACCACCTTACAGGGGCTGGTCTCCACAAGAAGAAAGAAATGTTTATGTTTATCACTGCTACAGTTCTCCCATAGCAAATGATTTGGGGAGTTATCTTCCTTAAAACTCTAGAATGGCCGTGAAATGTGGGATCATTTGGTTAAATAGTAATTTCTTAATGTTTCATGATGGCCAAATGTTAAATCAGATATTTTGACCAACACAAAAAGAAAATTCCCAAATAGATTTCTGGCACCTTCCCTTTTGGCAGATATTTTATTTTTAGTTTCATTTATAGTAAAAAATACTCAAATTTGAAATCGGATATTTTGACCTGTGTAAACGCAAAACAAATACTCAAATATAGGTGCACACATGTTTCCTTAAATCATCTGAAGAGCAACAATGTTCAGAATAATAAGACTTTTCTTCGATGTTAGATCACATAAGAATCTTTAAAGTTGATCACATTGAAAACAACAACATAAATCACCTTTGACATAGATATTAAATCAGTTCTTATGTAGATCATGACTGAGATTTTGATTAAGTATAGTAACATTTGGTCAAGCGCTGTTGATGCAAGGCTGTATACAAACTCGACTGAAAACATAACCTCTTTAGTGAACGTAATGATAAGTTACATAATTAACAAAAATAAGGTTTCTCCTTTTCATTATTTTTATTATTTCTTTTTTTCGTGGGGAAGGGACATTCTTTTCGATGCCAGAAAATCATCTGCTATTCTAACAGAATGTCTTTCCATCAATTGCAATCATTTGGATTTCTTTCACATTTGATTTTCCAGGAATACTTTCCACATACTTTTTTGAAATTCTTCTGTATGAAGCCTTTAGCTCCTATTATAACTTGATATCACACATGAGGCTTTAGTATTCGTCATTTTCTCCCTTTCCCTTCTACTTTTTCGGTTTTATTTGATATGAAAACGTCAAGTTAGTGAATGTGAAAATTACTTCTCTTCACACACATAATGGCTTTGCATGTGTATCTTTAAATGGCTTGTTGCAAATGTTGAACAACGCACTTTAAAAACCCAGTCTGATTGAATACAGATGCAGCAACGCTCTTACCCAATTACAAACACACTCTCTACAGTTCTGTAATCTCCCAGAAAGAATTAACCTGTATAAAATGTATTTTTAGGGGTAATCAACAAATTTAAGACAATTTTATTATTTGTTAACTAATAGATATATTACCAATTTGTTTGATTCTTTTTGGAATACTAAATAGGATGTCATATCACCAATATAAAATTTATCTAGATCTGATACAGATTCGAGATTTGGCATCATTTAAATTTTGACATCGAATATCCAATTAAACATTGGACTCAATTCTTTTTCTATAGTACATGCGTGCTGGTTAAATCAACCCGCCTTATATTCTTATATTCCTAACTCTTTCTAGACCCTATTCTGTGTTGATGAAACTGTTACAGAAAGTGGATATAAATTGTAGAGTAGATGTTTCTCTTGTAAGTGAAACTTGGTGATCCTTTGCTCTCCTTCATCTAAAACAAGCCCAATCAGATGAATATAGATGCAGCGACACTACTACAAAATTTTTATCTCGAACAAGCATCACCCTCTCTCTACAGTTTATTAATTTCACAGTAAGAATTAACTTATATAAAATTTATTTTAAAGTAAATTGTTTAAAGACAATTTTATTTAACTAATAGATATATTATCAATTACTCCAACTAGAAGGTTATGATATAATCATCCTTATTTATTTGTTTTTTAAATTTATTTGTTACTTTGTTAGCACCTTATTTCAATGACTTTTTTTTTACCAAAAGTGGGTTATTCCCAATCGAATTGAATTCTGGATGTGATACAGTTAAATGTCTGGATCCAGAATTATTTTTTAAAAATTCGGAACATCATTATGTTTTATCAAAGACAAATTGTAAAAATTCATATCTCAGTCAATTCGTTGTCTATCTTTTTAAAATTAAAAACATAGGTACCAGATAGGCTAGCATATAATCACATACAATTTAAACTGGATTAAATACAGATTTAGCATCACTTTAAATTTTGACATGGAGTATATAATTTAACCACTTCGGATGAATCAATGTGTGTAAACTTGCTTTGTACATGTAAGTTCGAAATAACTGCAAAATTTCACGTCAATGGTAGGATTATGCAATAAGCATTGGTGTAGGATTGTACTCTCAGAGTGTTTTTATTATTCAATTATCATTATCAGTATTTAACTCAACGTTATCTTAAGGCACAATACCCCTCTTCTATTACAAAGGCACTAAGGAATTAGCACAAGCTGTAACAAGAACATATTCCACATGTAGATTGAGCAATTAAGCCAACACGTCTTGCATATGCACCTGGCATTATTGTAATCTATTTTGCTATTTCGCACTGGATCAAGTTAATCCACATGATTTATTACTTTTCTCTCATTCCCATTGTAATCAGCCAGTGGATTTAATACTTTACATCAAAATCTGTTTAATGAAAATTCCTATCCAGTATTTATCACTATGGCAAACAACATGTGACCCCTTCTTGAAAACAGAATGGAAGTCAGAATAGTGTTTTGAAAAGGTTGCCATTTGATGAAGATATAAAAATATTGTCTTAGCAAACAAATTGTGACCTTCAGCTGCAAAGGATGTCATACAACTAAGCAAGATGGAGATTGCAATTTTCTGTTCTTTCGGACAGGAAAAAACGCTTCAACATATCTACCATTTTTATATATTGCAACCACAAGCAGCAAATAGAGTTAGTCCAATTTTGCCCCTTTTCATGAATTGCCATAACTGCTATCATAAATTCTTATCTACCATTGTATCTCTATCATCAATAAATTGTGTAAATATCTTTAGCTGACATTATACAACTTTCTACAAAAATGTCCCATGTGTCGTCCTCCTATATACAGCATTACACTTTTCATATAGATACAACATATCTTATTAGTTATATTAGTTTGAGCTTTTCAATACAGGGGCTGGTCAAATGTGATAACACTTGTGTTGTTATTATTTGCTGTTTCTCACTAGCTGTGTATATTTGCAAAGAAGATGAATATTAATAAATAAATTATATCCTGAGGATTGAACTTTGAACCGGCATTGTATTCTTAGTATTGCCCACACTGATGATTAAACCGGCACTAAACAAACAATACTGATTAACTATCATGACCTGACGAGTGTATCTTGGTGTGGTTGCACAAAATACATAGGAGATAATGCCAAGGCTGCTGCAAGGAAGGTTGCGTTTTATTAGCGATCTAGAAAACTTCTCACACTTGCCAGTATACTATATATCTACAAAGCTACCATTCCCCCATGAATGAAGTATTTTTGTCACATCTCGGCTGGTATATCAACCAATTATCTTTCCCTCTTAGACTAGATACAAAAAAGTACTTCAATGTAATGTGCTTCCATTAACTTTCTGACCCCTTCGCCAGCGTAAATACGCCCACCTAACTCGACACTCAACTAAATCTCACCCCTTCACTGTAACGAGTCCAGATGTCTGAAGGCTTCTAGTCAAAATGCTGCTTTCCTGGAACTGATAGCCTGTGGAATCCCCACTGCTCCCTGTTTCCTTGATCGTAGAAAAATGCTGAAATTGAAATGTAATGTGAAAAAATATATCGCTGTACAACTCCCCACTAAGTAGGTTTCTACATATCAGACCCCCAATTAACAGTAAGCCCTAAGGTCTCAGTTGCAACGTGCTTTGTTTATAGTAAATTAATGTGAAACAATCTAATTGACCTGGCAAGGCGTCACAAAATCCTGGACTACGGTAGAAACACTCCATTTTGAACAGTAATTAACCATTGTCTTGAGCCCCTGTTGTCGGCTGTCTGGCTGAACTAGTAATAAACAGTCGCAGTCGGTGTAAGTCATTTTGTGCAGAGAATTAGCTTGACTTTGCGAAAAAGTAAAACAGCAGCTGAAATTTGAATACTTGATAAGAAAGTGACAAAACCTTTTGCATAAAATAGTATTTATTTAAATTACTGCATTTTAAAAATCACAAAACTCGAATCATCGACGCTATGCAAAGCATGTCTTGTCTAGGTGACAGGAATTAATGACTACAGTCTTTTCTTGTGACGATAAAAAAGTAAAAAAATGTTCAATAAATAGAGAGGATCAACAAAAAGAGAGAAAAAGAAGAAAAGTCACTTGTGGTTGTTTAACCATTGACCGACAGATGCCACTCGCAGCTGCCATAAACAAGTTGTTAGCAGCAGATTAGTTGACTTGTGAGCCTTTCATAAAAAGTGACCCAGTTTATTAACAAAAAATCTTAGGGCGAAGATGAGGAGAAATTGGCAGAATAAAATTGAAAAATATCAATATTTTGTCAATAATAAACTTATTCATCTACCAAATTAATTTTCCTAAACTTCATACAAAAATATCTACAAAAATTAACGACTACAGTACTTTCTTGTTATGATAAAAAGAAAAAAAGTTCAGTAAATAGAAAAGATCTAGTAAAAGAGAGAAAAAGAACAAAAGTCACTTGTGGTTGTTTAATCTTCTAAAACATCCTACAAAAATATCTGTACACAAAACAGTTCGGCTTGTAAAAGTATCAACTGTGCCAAGTTTTCTGGTTAGAGATTCTTCTTTATGAAATTCACTGTTAGCTAAATCCTCTGTCTACCTGTTTGCATATTATATTATAAGCGATAATAAAGGATAGTCATTTGCTTATAAGTTATTTAAATAAAAGTTGAAACAATATTTCATTTTCCTTTTAGTTTGTAACTTTAATGGGGTCGTGACAACTGTCTAGTGTCTGTCTTTTTTGTTCAATTATAACATTTTAATACAATTATTATCAATAAACAAATTCAATTATTTGAATGTAACGATTTCCTTTGACTAAAAATCATAAACTTCATCAATAAAATTGACTCATGAATTTGATCAGATTATTTTTTTTAATATATCTTTTCAGCAATCTGTATTTTCCATTCCAATTTCTATCAGATATGAGTTGTTTCACAGAGCCACCAGGCCATTGACAAGTTTCTCTGTCTTTATTTTAAAGTCCTCCATGATTTGTTCTATTTACAAGGAGTTGGTCTATTGTTCCAAGTATTTTCCTGGTACATACGTTCTGCTCACTTCAAGGTAGTCGCCAGCAGCTAGATGTTCATATGTGGCATCAGTGATAATCCCTGTTAGCAACTTGGAGATTGTCGTTAGGAAGAAATAAGCCTGTATTTGTTAACCAAATGGGTCGCCTCACTTTTGTGAATAAGGGACGTGTTGCCTTCAGATTTCACAAGAATAAGGTTTTTACATTTTTTAAAAAGATTTTTGTTATTTCTGTTTTTATTAGAATAGGGATAGAATATTCTGGCAAATGCCCAACTTTTGCCTGCTATTCAGAGGCTTCAACCGAGCGCACTTTTAAGGATTTTGGCCGTTCCCTTTAGTGCAATTATTTGGATTTCTTTCGCACTTGGTTTTCCGGGAATACTTTCCAGATACTTTTTGAAATTCTTCTCGATGAGCCTTTTAGCTCCTATTATTACTGGGATAAAATTGATGTTTTTGAGGTTCCACTTTTTCTTCATGTCATACATTAGGCCTTGGTATTTTGTCACCATCTCCCTCACTGCTCTGTTCAAGCCAGTGTCATTTGTAACACTCACCTCAACCAGTGTTGCCACTCCTTCTGCCTTATTTAATATTACAATGGCTGATTTTACTGCTGCATGTAACATGCTATCTTTTTTCTCAACGCCAGGGTACTTATATGTCTTCAGTTTTTCCAGATTTCTGATGTTATTATTCCCGTCTAATTGGAAGATTTCTGCACGGATCATTAACCCAGCATTGTGTGTGCACTTAAAACATTTGTTGATGCAAAATTTGATTCTCTTTGATTCACCCGCTATTACATAGTGTGTGTTCACACGTGTACTTTTAAATTATTTCCAGTTGTAAATTGTTTACAACATATTCCACAAGAATAAGGTTTTTCCCTTAATGTTTAATTTTACTTCAGTCGAAGTTCTCAGAAATCAAGTGTTAGCCCCTTCCTGGGGCTAACACTTGATCTCTATATGAGATACATAGATACCCGAATATTCTATTGAAATTCTCCTTTATTTCTCAACTTAGTAAAAAGTTAAGAATAATTAATTTGTTCTTTCCCCAACTGACCAGTCAATTATGTCATAGTATATCTTTCTTGTGGTTTGTAGGTCTTACCGGATTCCAGGACAAGAATTCATCTAGTCTGGTGGAGTATCCAGCAACGTGGTGTTACTTGAGGTAACATCACTAGGAGAAGATGCACTATTCCTCGTATGAGGGGATCTTATTTGTGCTGCGGAGACTATGTAATATTGAATATATTCCCGGATAAGAATTCATCTTGTAGATGTTGTTCCTTTTAGGGCTGCTATCTGTACTTCCCTACAATTTGGTTTTCCGGAGATTGTTTCTAAGTATTTATTTAGATTTTTTTTACCAGACCAGTTGCCCCAACTACAACCGGTATGATGTTTATTTCATCGAGGGACCATGTTATTTATAGATCATTTTTGAGGTCTTTATATTTTGTTATTTTTTCTGTTCGGCTCTATTGAGGCCGTAGTCATTTGGGACGGTTACATCAATGATGAGAGCAGTTTTATCTGGTTTGTTCCAGATGACAATGTCTGGTTTGATGGCCTCGTATTTTATGAATCTGCCCGCCTGTATGTCTTTATCATAGAACACTGTCACTTTTCCATTCGATGTTATGGGTGGGGGTTCATGTTCCCAGATGTTCAGTGATCTTTCTAGCTGCATCTCTCCACAGATCTTTTTTCATTTTAATTTAGTTTACTAAAAAGAGATCAAGGGGCGTACTCTTGAGGCTAACACTTGATTTCCCTATGAGTAAAATTTATATCCGAGGGCTCTCTTAAGGATATATGTGGTTCCTTTTAGGGCTGCTATCTGTACTTCCCTACAATTTGGTTTTCCGGGGATTGTTTCTAAGTATTTACTTAGATTTTTTTTCACCAGACCAGTTGCCCCCACTACAACCGGTATGATGTTTATTTCATCGAGGGACCATGTTATTTTTAGATCATTTTTGAGATCTTGATATTTTGTTATTTTTTCCAGTTCGGCTCTATTGAGGCCATAGTCATTTGGGACGGTTACATCAATGATGAGAGCTGTTTTTCTGGTTTGTTCCAGATGACAATGTCTGGTTTGATGGCCTTCAGTGTGGGTTCGAGTGTGTATTTTTACATCATGGCTTTCAGTAAATGATTTACCACAAATTTCACAAGAATCAGGTTTCTCCCTTAATGTTTAATTTTACTTCAGGCGAAGTTCTCAGAAATCAAGGGGCCCCTTCCTGGGGCTAACACTTGATCTCTATATGAGATACATAGATACCCGAATATTCTATTAAAATTCTCTTTTATTTCTCAAGCATTGAGTTAGTAAAAAAGTTAAGAAAAATTTCTTCTCTCCCCAACTGACCAGTCAAGTATGTGCTGATATATCTTTCTTGTGGTCTGTTAGTCTTACCGGATTCCAGGACAAGAATTCATCTAGTCTGGTGGAGAATCCAGCACGTGGTGTTACTTGAGGTAACATCACAAGGAGAAGATGCACTATTCCTCGTATGAGGAGATCTTATTTGTGCTGCGGATACTATGTAATTTGAATATTTGGTCAGGGTTTACTTGTAGGCGTAAGTATCCTCATGTCAGGTTGTCCTGACAAACCCTTGTACAGAGAGACCGAAGACACTCGAGGATAGTGTCTAGTAGGTAATTCAAACTTTCCCCAGTGTGTGTACGCACGTGTCTTTTTACATGATCACTTGTAGTAAAAGATTTACCACAAATTTCACATGAATACGGTTTCTCACCAGTTGCGGTTCGTGTGTGCGTTTTTAGATTATCACTTGTAGTAAACGATTTACCACAAAGTTCACATGAATAATGTTTATCACCAGTGTAAGTATGCATGTGCTGTTTTACTTCATATTTTGTAGTAAATGATTTATCACAAATTTCGCAAGAATAAGGTTTATCACCAGTGTGTGTACGCATGTGCCTTTTTATATGTTCATTTGTAGTAAAAGATCTACCATGCATTTCACATGAATAGGGTTTATCACCAGTGTGGGTTCGTGTGTGCTTTTTTAGATTATCACTTGTAGTATAAGATTTACTACAAATTTCACATGAATAGGGTTTCTCACTTTTTTTTTCATTTTAATTTAGTTTATCTAAAGAGATCAAGGGGCCTACTCTTGAGGCTAACACTTGATTTCCCTATGAGTAAAATTTATATCCGAGGGCTCTCTTAAGGATAGATGTGGTTCCCAGTGTGGGTTCGAGTGTGTATTTTTACATCATGGCTTTGAGTAAATGATTTTCCACAAATTTCACAAGAATAAGGTTTCTCCCCAGTGTGGGTATTCATGTGTATTTTTACTTTGCGTTTTGTGTTAAATGATTTACCACAAATTTCACAAGAAAAAGGTTTCTCTTGAGTGTGGGTATGCATGTGTATTTTTATATAACAACTTTTACAGGAATAAGTATGGGTCCGCATCTGCAGTTTGACATCATAAATCATTTTTTTAAATTACCACTAATCTTACAAGAATAATATTTCTACACTGTGTGGGTCGGCATGCATATTTTTCATAACTTTTTAAAAATGACTTACCACACATTTCACAACAATAAGGTTTCTCTACAATGTTACCCTCCATTAATTTTCTTCTCTCCAATCCACCAGTTTACTATATTATAATATATTTTTCTTGTAGTCTCTTGGTCTTGCCGGATTTCAGAACAAGAATTTATCTGGTCTGGTTGAGTATCAAGCTTAGTGCAGTTACTTGAGGTAAAATAACTATGAGAAGGTGCCCAGCCCTTGTATAAACAAGTGTGAATCCATGCTGATGGTATCTTATTTGGGCTTCGAATACTTTGTTATTTTGAATATTTGGTCAACATATATTTATAGGGAGAAGAATCATCATGCCAGGTGTTCTTAACAAAACTCTGTAAAGACAGACCGAAGAAACTCGAGGATTGTGTCTAGTAAGCATTAAAATTCTTCCCTGTCTGGTAAGCATTCAAAATCTCCAATGTTTAGTAGGTACTCAAAGTCTTAGCAGTGGAGGACATTAATTTATGTATTTTACAGAAGATGTTACATAAATGCTGAGATGCAAATTTCACAAACAGTGTGTTTGTTTTGAAATAAGATTTATTCTCATGAATTCACACATTTCAGAAGACTAACACTTCTACTCTATATATGTGTATGGGATACTTTCATTTTCCTCCACTGTGGCTGTTACCTGTGAATGAATAAGTAATTTTATTTAACAATTCATGCAATAATGAAAATAGATATATCAATTATATCCAAATATTACAGAAAAGTTTCCTCCTGCAACAATATTTGAAAATAAGTAATTGGGAGATATGGGGGTAAGTGATGTCGGTAAATTTAAATTGTAAACATGATTTGGTGATCTGCTTAAACATTTCCATAGTATTAATCTGACCTTTTAAATTGACAATAAACATTTATTTTCATAATTCAACTTACAGGTGCAGATTTTTTTAACCTGATCGTTTTTATAAACATAAAAAATAAAATATAAACGATATTGGATACTAAAATAAATGTAGTAAGATTAAATGAAATGTCTGAGCTAACAGATACTAAGGATGAATGCTACACAGATGAGAACACATATGTCTGAGCTAACAGTCCTCTGATGAATGCTACACCAATAAGAATACATATGTCTGAGCTAACAGATGAAGACACATATTTCTGAGGTAACAAATCTCAGGAAAAATACTAAATAGATGAGAAGAAATGTGTCTGAGATCAGAAACTCTTTTTTTACTTAGTGTTTAGCTTAACTAGTAATGCTAGTTCTGATCTGTACAGGAAGAGTGTCATCATAATCTGGAAGGAAACACTAACATTATTTCACCAGTCTTATCTGACATACACCTCTGCATGGTTTGCCTCTCTTTTACACACTCACAAACAAGACAGATAATCAGAGATAGAAAAAAGGAAAATATATGTATAACATTAAACTGACCAATGTGCAATATAAACTGAACATAGAGTGAGCTGATGATACCTACCACAGATTGGAAATATTTAATAATTGATCATAAATTTCAGAAGGGCCTAGATTTAATGTGGCTTTTGAGGGAGAAAACATTTATGGTCTTACTCATCAAAAAGCAACAATAAACACTTGTTAGCCTCAGGATGAAAGCAGATTTTTGGTGTCAGGGCTTAATCTCTTCACTCTTGATCTCTTCACTTTTGTAGTAGGTCAGAGGTCAGTTCTTTACTTGCTCTCTGAATGTCTTAGACCAAGGTTAATAGGGCAAACAATCAATGCAACTCACCTGCAAAAAGACTTTGTACAAACAAATGTGACTAGTCTGTATGCACCTCTACTACATGCTTTCATGTAACAAGTAGGAAAGAGAAGAATACTATATAACTGAATGTTACACACTCAGAACTTGTGCTTATTGTTGTCATTTATTGTATGTAAGGCTATAGAAATTATTTCTTCTTTATTGATACAATTAAGATTCTTGATAAGTTTAGCAAATCCCAGACAGATATCTGGATGTCACTCGGTCTGTTTACAATCATAGTTGGAAATTAATGAGATAGGCGGCCCTGTTCACATAGTATTGAATTTGATGTAAAGTTCTTTGTAATAATGTTGGACTTATCAGATGCTTAGGAAATCACCTTTGACCAAATTATCATTGTTGAAACAGTGGTATTACATCTGTTCATTAACAAGCAAAACTCTTGAGGACCAAGTCTCTGCTCAAAACCTCTAGATTTAATAAATCGGCCACAGGAATCTTTTTGCATTTTCATGACTCTTTTGCAGTGGTTGCAAGCAGTCATGAAAGAAAGTGTTGTCTTCAGAGCATCTATTTCGTTGGAAACAATTGAAATACTGATTTTGGTGAGAAATGGAAACAGCAAATTCCAGTTGGCTGTTTGGTTTGTTGGAATTTCTTGCAGAATATGAATCTCTCAATACCAAAAAATAACCAATCAGTTATAGAATATGCGATACATGACCATTAGAGTTTAGCAGAGAAAGCTGAGGGCGTGGCATCATCTCTCCATCTGAGAAACATACTAGTGAATGGATGGACAAACGAATGTAATTTTGTGCTGGATGGGCAGTAATTCTGAAAGAATGACAGAGTGGAGCAAGCACCATCGATAATATTCATTCACCCAAAAACGATTATTTTATTTATAACATGTTTTCCTATTTACTTAACTCCCCACGAGGACAAAATTTAGACATGACCTCGGTTTTTAATATGATAAAAAATCCCCAAAAAGGGTCAATCTGGATTGGAACAAAACTTTCAAATGCCTCAGTCTATAAGGATTTCTTTATTACTGACGGACGATAGAATAAACTAAATGTAAAATCAGCACAGATACTACACTTTATTCCTACCAAAAAGGCAAAGGAACCCGGTTTTACGTAAATTTTCAGAAAAAAAACAAGACAAACACAGATGGAAAGAAAAACAAAATAAAAAGCAATCAGCAATTATTTACAAATGTATAATTCAACAGAAAACATTAAATTTGTAGATGAGGACCTTAACCCTAACCCAACCCCCTCTCTTTTGTAGATGAGGACCCTCATAAACATCCTCGCCTTCTAATTATGTATGGCTGACAACAGCTACTCTCACCAAAATCTCCCTTAACCCTTAGAACGCGTGGCAACAGCCCCAAAGTACACTACCCATACGTAAGTTTTGGTGTGACCTGCACTCAGAAATCAAAAATGAACATGCTTACATCTACGATTTAACTAAAACCGTTACAACTGGCTCAAATGATATCTGGTTGAAAAGTGGGTGATCCTTTACGTTAAAATTATATCAGAAACTGATCTCTCATTCTAAAATTTTTTTTTCTTCCCAAACGTTTTTCAGGGTGTTATCACTTAATTGTCTTAACCAAATAAAATCACATTTGTGTTTAGGTCCTCATCTCCAAATTTAATGTTTAGGTGGGGATGATTGAACTCAGGGTCTTCATCTACAGTAATATCCAGAAAATCTTCCCCAAACCTCCTTAATTTATTGCCAAGAAATTAGGGAAAGAGGCATTTTTTTATGCATGTCCTCAAAGCGATATATAGTTTTGCAGTAAACGTTATTATTGGCGACTCATGTGTAACCATTATTTGTTCAAAGATTTTTATGTTTTCAATATTTAAAAGAAGTTTTACTCTCAACTTATGGTAAATTAAATTGCTCATACCTTATTTTAAATATTAAACCTGTTAACACAAATAGGTCACAAATGAGTAAGTAAACAATATTTTTTTACTAATTGCCCTACTGTATTTCTTTTCAAATAATTCATGTCGCCAATACTAACGTTTACCAAAGTAGTTTTTTCATTTTTGTCTGAACTAGCAAAGGGTCCAGTGATAGAATAATACCGAAAATATATTAAATTAAGTTTACTCAGTTTTTCTTCATGTGCAGAAATCCGACAATTAAACACAATAAAAACAAATTAAATTGAATTCAGTTGAATTCTATTTTGATTACATCAAATTTAAACATTAACAACGAAAAGTTTTTTTTAAAACTCGGACGTAAAATGAGAATAGTATACAAAGTTAAAATAAATGGTCTTATTTAAAACCCATGTAATGTAAAAAGTAGACACGAATAGAAAAACCTTTTCTAAGGCTTTATTCAATTAATTCAAAACTACAATGCCAACAAGGCAAGAGGCCAAGAACGTATATATGGTAAAAGAAAGAGAACGCATTTAAATTAAAAAGTCACGTGAACAAGAAAACCCAGTAATTTTACTTTAACGGAAATATATGCAAGTGCACGTAATCCATCTCGTAATCCCAAGGTGCTGAGTTCAATCCTGGGCAAATGCAGCTGAAGAAATATAATATACATAACATTCTCCCCCACTTGTAACAGAGATTGTTATCAGAAAGTTTTATAAATCCAGACGCTGGACTGGTTTGCGAATCCTGCTAGACCGGCGGGGAAGTAGTTCACTATCAGAAGCACCATATCTCTGGGAAGGTTGATTCTCTGAATTCTGATTCACTAATTCATTTTCTGTATAACTTTCCCTAGGTGAAGGAGTATTTGTGGAACTTGTATCAGGCAAAGGGCCCATGTCAGGTAGAACGTTTTCAGCAGAATCTTGAGATCGACCCGAGCGTGACTTTTTAAACATTGGTGCTACCGTTGCTGACATTATCGAGGGTTGTTCTGGATTCGAACATGCTGTTGAATTGCTGAAAAGTGTTTATGATAAGTCTCCAAGCGTTATTCATGCTAGACATTTGCTTTCTACACGTCTACAACAGGAAAATGAGTCTGTAGACCAGTACCTTCAGGCCTTGAACCGACTTGCCGCAGACTGTTGCTTCAAAGATGTTACTGCTACTACTTACAGAGATGAATCTGTCCGTGATTCATTTATACGTGGTCTCCGGTCTTCCGTAATACGTGCCAGACTACTTGAAAATGATACGTTAAATCTCAAGGAGGCTACTCAATGTGCTAGAGCTTTAGAACAGGCTCAATTTCGTGCTGAGTCATACGCTTCTCAGATTGGACCTACCGTTGCTGCTACCACGACTAAAAATGTGTTTACTGATTCTGTCGAGGAGGCCACTATTACTGCTTCTATGGAGTGTGAATCTGTACAATTGTCTGCTGCCCTTCATGCTCATGGAAAGTGCTACAACTGCGGAGGGAAACGTCACATTAAGGATGATCGCCGCCACTGTCCTGCCCGCGATAAAGTATGTCGAAACTGTGGCAAACTCGGCCATTTTGCCAAAGTATGCCGTTCTACCATGTCTACACCTTCACGTTCCACCTCAGCTATTATAGTAGCCCGTGCTAAAGATGATGATAGGTTCCCTCCTATTACTAAAATTGTAAAATTAAAGGGTAAACGATTAACTGCTCTCATAGACACCGGCAGTTCTGATAACTTTATCAGTGCTCGTATTGTTAAAACAATGAAACTGTCTACTTCTAAACGGAATTCCGTAATTTCCATGGCATCATCGGCCATTTCCCTCAAGCTATCTGAATATTGTACTGAGGACGTTATTTTCAATGGTTACGAATATAAAGAAATTGACTTCACAGTACTTCCTGATTCCTGTATGGATATTATACTCGGAGTGCCCTTCTTAAAACTACACCGGAGTATCACTATTTCTTTTGGAGGGTCTCAGGATATTCTAAAAATCTGCGCTTTAACCAAAATCAGTTGTGCACCCGTTAAATTGTTCCGAAACTTGACCCGTGATTGAAAACCTATTGCTACTGGGTCCCGAAATTACCGTGCGGAGGACTCTCGATTCATTGAAAAAGAAATTCTACAAATGCTTGAGGATGATATAATTGAACCAAGTTACTCTCCGTGGCGTGCTCAAATTGTTGTGACTTCGTCAACTAATAAAAAGAAACGATTGGTAGTCGATTTCTCCCAAACTATTAACCGTTTCACCTTACTTGATGCATACCCCTTGCCACGAATTGGGGATCTCGTTGACCAAATAGCCCAGTATCGTATCTTTAGTATAATTGACTTGTCCAAAGCATACTATCAGATTGAAATTTGCCCTGAAGATCGCCCCTATACGGCCTTTCAGGCTGGAAACCGTCTGTACCAATTTAAACGAATACCCATGGGGGTCACAAACGGGGTTTCTGCCTTTCAACGATTTATGAATTCTTTCATTTCTGATAACAAATTACCTGGAACCTTCTCGTATATAGATGATATAACTATTTGCGGTAAAACCCAGGAGGAGCATGACGTCAATTTGGAGTATTTCTTAAAAGCTGCCTCGACATACAACCTCGAAATAAACCGGGAAAAATCAAAGTTTTCACTTCGTTCTATTAACGTGCTTGGATACCAAATTTGTAACGGAACTCTTCAACCTGATCCAGAGCGTTTGAGACCTCTTTTGCAAATGCCTCCCCCTTCCGATTCAAAATCGTTAAAAAGGTGTCTTGGTATGTTTGCTTACTATGCGAAATGGATACCTAAGTATTCATACAAAATTCGTCCACTGGTCGAAAATAAACAATTCCCTATGCCTCCTATAGTTGCAAATTCTTTCGAAAAACTCAAGAAAGACATTGCTGAATCATCCGTAAAAGTTATTGATGATGAATTGCCGTTTATTATTGAAACCGATGCATCAGAAAAGGCTATCGGAGGCACTCTTTTACAAGCTGGGAGAACTGTAGCATTCTTTTCTCGGTCGTTAAACCTCTCTGAAATGCGACTTCATATAGTCGAAAAAGAAGCATATGCCATAGTCGAATGTGTTCGTAAATGGAGAGATCTCATTGTTGGGAAACATTTTACTATTATTACTGATCAACAAGCCGTATCTTTTGTGTTTAAACCCGCTAATCGTGGAAAAATTAAAAACGATAAAATTATACGGTGGAAAATGGAACTTCTTCCCTTTTCATATGATATAAAACACCGTCCCGGGAATGAAAATATTGTCGCTGACACATTATCCAGAGTATGTGGTGCTGCTGTTTCTTCCTTGGAGGAACTAAAATCAATTCATGATTCCTTAATACATCCTGGAGTACAACGCTTTTGGCATTTTGTAAGGTCACAAAATTTGCCATATTCACTTGATGAAATCCGACGTGTGACATCTCAATGTACTACTTGCGCCAAAATAAAACCCCAATTCTTTACTTCTACTAATAATATTCTTATCCGTTCTACTGCTCCATTCCAGCGTCTTTCTGTCGATTACAAAGGACCTATCCCGGCATCTTCATCAGGTTGCCGTTACATATTTACAGTCGTCGATGAATACAGTCGATTTCCGTTTGCTTTCCCTTGTCGTGATTGCTCCTCTCAAACCGCGATTCAGTGCCTGGTGAATATTTTTTCTATTTTTGGACTTCCCTCATTCATCCATTCCGATCGAGGAACTTCGTTTATGTCGGAGGAATTCAAACAATGTTTGCTGCGACTTGGAATTGAATCCAGTAACACTACTGCGTATAACCCAAGAGGTAACAGCCAATGTGAGCGCTATAACGGCATTATTTGGAACACCATCTTATTAGCTTTGGGATCAAAACGGTTACCCATTAGCGCTTGGCAGGATGTTCTACAGGATGTTTTACAAACTATTCGCTCTCTACTATGCACCTCCACAAATGCTACGCCTCACGAACGCATGTTCAATTTTAAAAGGTGCTCTTCCACTGGCACTGCATTACCTGTTTGGCTCTGTGAGCCTGGGGAGGTGTTATTAAAGCGATTTGGTAACAGGAGTAAATATGACCCGATCGTTGAGGTAGTGGAACTCCTCGAGGCTAACCCTACACATGCAAGAATACGATATCATGATGGCCGGGAAGATTCAGTAGCACTAAGACATTTAGCACGTTTTCCATCTCGTAATCCCAAGGTGCTGAGTTCAATCCTGGGCAAATGCAGCTGAAGAAATATAATATACATAACACCCCATTTGTTAACCATTCTGTTCTCACACGTGAAAGACTTTTTAAAACTCGAAGTTAAAATTCAATCGTAAAAAAACGCAATGAAAAAATTCAGTAGTGATTTAACTTACCTTAATATAATTATTTCGTCTTATTTGTTTTCTTTGCGAAATGAAATTGATAAAATAATCGGATGTTAATTACAGTAAAGATTTTAAATCTAAATTTCTTCTTTTGCTAACAAAGAAATATAAGAGTCAACAAGGGAGATAATTCAATCTAAAGTCAAGAAGGGAGATAATTCAGTACAAAGTAAAAGAAAAGTAATAATAATCTCCATTGTTCTTTGAATAGACAACATTAATAAATGGGAATTATAGGGCAGTGATGCAAGTTGAGTTAGTATTTTGTTTAGAAACGGCTTAAAACTAGTTAAACTCAGCTAGATATTTTGGGGGTAAATTTCAGAGTAACACACAATGCGCTAAATCACTTACTCCCCATCCAAAGAATGAGATTTTACTTTTCTTTAAGAAGAGAATTACGTGTGTACAGTCTGAAACAACAAATGTGCAACAAATAAATGTTAGCAAAAGCAAGTTAAGTTACTCATCTACCTACCTGGATAATTTTATTTGTGTTTTAACTTATTTTAAAGGGTGGTTTTCTTGTTCAAAAAGTCGGTGTTGACTGCTCGAAAAGAAATTCAAAATAGAGACTCGCCCATAACCAGGCTCGCACATGGCCAGGTCTTGAAAATCTATATAAAAAAGTCGAAAACTAAACAATATACTGATAGAAACTGATAGAACATTACATTTTTGCATTATTGTTTACATATATTGTATGTGTTTCTTGAAAATCGATAAAAATGGAAAACTAAACAATACACTGATAGAAACGCATACAATAAATGTCAACAATCATGCGAAAATGTAATTTCTGATCAGTTTCTATCATTATATCGTTTAGTGTTCGATTTTTTATCGATTGTCAAGTCCTGGCCATGAGCGAGCTTCCATTTTGAATTTCTTTTCCAGCAGTCAACACCGACTGTTTGGAAAAGTACCCCCTCACCCTTTAAATAAGTTAAAACACAAATAAAATTATTATATATTCTTGTAGTAAAAGATTCCCGAGCTTTGTAAAGCGGTTAACTGTTTTTTTACAACTAACCATGAATCTGAACACACAGTCGTCAAATGAAAGAAAACACACACACAAAAATCCCAAATAAATTTGGCAGATATTTTATTTTTAATTTCATTTATAGTAAAAAATACTCAAATCGAAAATAAGATATTTCGACCATTGTAAACACAAAATAAAAATTCCCAAATAGATTTCTGGCCACTTCCCTTTTGGCAGATATTTTATTTTTAGTTTCATTTATAGTAAAAAATACTCAAATTTGAAATCGGATATTTTGACCCGTGCAAACGCAAAACAAATACTCTATTTTGCTATTTTGCACTGGATCAAGTTAATCCACATGATTTATTGCTTTTATCTCGTTTCTATTGTAATCCACCAGTGGATTTGATACTTTACATCAAAATCTGTTTAATGAAAATTCCTATCCAGTATTTATCACTATGGCAAACAAGATGTGAACCCTTCTTGAAAAGAGAATGGAAGTCAGGATGGTGTTTTGAAAAGGTTGTCATTTGATGAAGATATAAAAATATTGTCTTAGCAAACAAATTGTGACCTGTAGCTGCAAAGGATGTTATACAACTAAGCAAGATGGAGATTGCAATTTTCTGTTCTTTCCATGAAAAAAACGCTTCAATATATCTACCATTTTCATATATTGCAACCACAAGCAGCAAATAGGGTTAATCAAATTTTTCCCTTTTCATGAATTGCCATAACTGCTATCATAAATTCTTATATACCATTGTATCTCTATCAACAATGAATTGTGTAAATATCTTTAGCTGACATTATACAACTTTCTACTAAAATGTCCAATGTGTCGTCCTCCTATATACAGCATTACAATTTTCATATGGATACAAGATGTCTCATTAGCTATATTAGTTTGAGCTTTTCAATACAGGGGCTGGTCAAATGTGGTAACATATGTGTTGTTATAAGTTGCTGTTCCTCACTAGCTGTGTATATTTGTGAAGAAGATGAAAATTAATAAATAATATCCTGCCGATGTTCAACACAGAGTTAGTGTGAAATCGTTTAGTCAAAATGCATGCAATCTTCAGATAATCGGACTATATTTAGTACAGATTTTCCCAAAATGCAACACTGTATGACTCTTAAGGCCACAAATCTTATTCTAAATTTCTGACCTATGATAAATATTCTAAGGAATTCTTTGATTATCAATAAAGATTATACGGACAACTGTTCTGATTTTGTATGCTATACTCACAACTTTTCGGCCGATGTAATCTCCAACCTTCTTCAGGTGCAGCTTGTCGAACTCGGAAATGTTTCTATCATACACTGGAATCTGTACAGAATTTGTAACAAACCAACTGGGGTAGCTCGCTCTCATTGTGTCAGCTATTGCCAGTAATTAACAATAGTATTCTTAGTATTGCCCACACTGAGGATTGAACCTTGAACCGGCACTAAACAAACCATACTGATTAACTATCATTACCTGAGCAGTGTATCTTGGTGTGGTTGCACAAAATACATAGGGGATACTGCCAAGGCTGCTGTGAGGAAGGTTGTGTTTTATTGCCAGTATACTATATATCTACAAACTATAATTCGCCTATAAAAGAAGTATTGTTGTCACATCTGGGCTGGTACATAAACAAATTATCTTTCCCTCTTAGACCAGATCCAAACATGTAATGTGCTTCCATGAACTTTTGGACCCATTCTCCAGCATAAATATGTCCACCCAACTCGACACTCAACTAAATCTCACCACTTCACTGTAACATGTCCATATGTCTGAAGGCTTCTAGTCAAAATGCTGCTTAACTGGAACTGCTAGCCTTTGGAATTCCCCCTGTTCCCCGTTTCCTCGATCGTACCAAAATGCAGAAGTTTTAATGTAATGTGAAAAAATATATCGCTGTACGACTCATCACTAAGTATGCTTCTATAAATCAGACCCCCAATTAACAGTGAGCCCTACGGTCTCAGTGCTTTGTTCATAGTAAATTAATGTGAAAAATCTAATTGTCCTGGCAAGGCGTCACCACATGCTGGACTACGATGGTCACATTCCCTTTTCAGCAGTAATTAACCATTGTCTTGAGTCCATGTTGCCTGTTGTCAGGCCTTATTGTAATCGATCCAATCCATTGACAGGTTTCTCTGTCTCTTTTTAAAGTCCTCTGTTATTTGTTCTATATACAAACACTTGGTCTATTGTTCCAAGTATTTTCCTGGTACATCCGTTCTGCTCACTTTCAAGGTAGTCGCCAGCAGATAGATGTTCATATGTTGCATCAGTGATAATCCCTGTTAGCAACTTGCAGATTGTCGTTAGGAAGAAAATAGGCCTGTATTTGTAAACCAAATTGGTCTCCTCACTTTTGTGAATAGTAGATGTGTTGCCTACAGTAAGCCATTCAGGTGGCTCTTCATCACTACTGATTAATCCATTGAGCGCCTTGGTGTAGTGATGATGAATGCTGTCAGTTTTTTTCAGCCAGCCTCATTGTGTGTTTGCATGTGTATTTTTAAATGATTACTTATTGTAAATGGTTTACAACAGATTTCAAAAGAATAAGGTTTTACACTTTCTAAAAAAATATTTATTTCTGGTTTATTAGAATATGGACAGGATATTCTTCCAAATGCTACACTATCTCACTTCTTTTTATATTGGAATAGGGAGAGAGTATTCTTCCAAATGCAAGACTATGTCCTGCTATTTAGAGGCTCCAACCGTGTGCTCGTTTAAAGATTTTGGCCGTTCCTTTTAGGGCAATTATTTGGATTTAGTTCTCACTTGGTTTTCTAGGAATATTTTCCAGATACTTTTTGAAATTCTTCTCCATGAGGCTATTAGCTCCTATTATAACTGGTATAATGTTGATGTTTTTGAAGTTCCACATCCTTTTCATGCCATACATTAGACCTTGGTATTTTGTCATCATCTCCCTATCTGCTCTGTTCAAGCCAGTCATTTGGAACACTCACCTCAACCAGTGTTGCCATTATTTCTGCCTTATTTCATATTACAATGGCAGATATTACCACTGCATTTTCTATGTAGGCAAATGTGAGAACCACATATTCATAATGTATGGTGTACTAATTGTTTCGCATGGACCCTTCTGGTAAATTCTCGCATGACTTAGTGCCTTACTCTACTTGTCATACATTAAGCCATGGTATTGTGTCACCATCTCCCTATCTGCTCTTGTTTTTATTTCTGAGCTGTCTTCATATCTTATTCACACATCGTATGTATTCTTGGCCTATTTTCCCCCTCATCTTCGCATGTAAGATGGTATCTTTTTTCCTCAACGCCAAGGTACTTATATGTCTTCAGCTTTTCCAGATTTCTGATGTTATTATTAACGTCTAATTTATCACAAATTTTACATGAACAGGCTTTCTAACCAGTGTGAGTATGCATGTGCCGTTTTACATCAGATTGTGTAGTAAAAGATTTACCACAAATTTCACATGAATAGGGTTTCTCACCAGTGTGAGTATGCATGTGTAATTTTACTTCATATTTTGCAGTAAATGATTTACCACAAATTTTACATGGATAGGGTTTGTTACCAGTGTGAGTACGCATGTGCCGTTTTACGTGAGATTTTGTAGTAAATGATTTACCACAAATTTCACATGAATAGGGTTTCTCACCAGTGTGAGTACGCATGTGTAAGTTTACTTCATATTTTTTAGTAAATGATTTACCACAAATTTTACATGGATAGGGTTTCTCACCAGTGTGAGTACGCATGTGCAGTTTTTCTCTATATTTTGTAGTAAATGATTTACCACAAATTTCACATGAATAGGGTTTCTCACCAGTGTGAGTAAACATGTGCAGTTTTACATCAGATTTACTAGTAAATGATTTACCACAAATTTCACATGAAACGGGTTTCTCCCCAGTGTGAGTATGCATGTGCAGATTTACTTTATATTTTGTAGTAAATGATTTACCACAAATTTCACATGAAAAGGGTTTCTCCCCAGTGTGAGTATGCATGTGCAGTTTTACTTCATATTTTCTATTAAATGATTTACCACAAATTTCACATGAATAGGGTTTCTCACCAGTGTGAGTATGCATGTGCTGTTTTACTTCATATTTTGTAGTAAATGATTTACCACAAATTTCACATGAACAGAGTTTCTCACCAGTGTGAGTATGCATGTGCCGTTTTACTTTATATTTTGTAGTAAATGATTTACCACAAATTTCACATGAACAGGCTTCCTCACCAGTGTTAGTATGCATGTGCCTTTTTACTCTATATTTTGTAGTAAATGATTTACCACAAATTTCACATGAATAGGGTTTCTCACCAGTGTGGGTATACATGTATAATTTTACTTCATATTTTGTAGTAAATGATTTACCACAAGTTTCACAAGAATAAGGTTTCTCACGAGTGTGGATTCACATGTGTATTTTTACACGATAAAAATGGGCAAATGATTTACTACAAATTTCACAATAATAGGGTTTCTCACCAGTGTGAGTACACATATTTTGTAGGAAATGACTTCCCGCAAATTTCACAAGAGTAAGGTTTCTCTCCAGTGTGTGTACGCATGTATATTTTTACCTTATCACTTGTAGTAAAGGATTTACTACAAATTTCACTAGAATAAGGTTTCTCTCCAGTGTGTGTACGCATATGTATTTTTACATGATAGCTTTGAGGAAATGATTTACCACAAATTTCACAAGAATAAAGTTTCTCCTTAGTGTTGGAACGTATGTGTATTTTTACTTCAGTTTTTGTATTTACTGACTTACCACAAATTTGAAAAGAACCAGGTTTCTCTACAATGTTACACTTCATTAATTTTCTTCTCTCCAATTTACTATATTATAATATTTACTATATTATAATATATCTGTCTTGTAGTCTCTTGATATTGCCGGATTCCAGGACAAGAATTTATCTGGTCTGGTGGAGTATCAAGCTTAGTGCAGTTACTTGAGGTAAAATCACTATGAGAAAGTGCCCAGTCCTTGTATAAACTAGCGTAAATCCATGCTGATGGTATCTTATTTGGACTTCGAATACTGTTATTTTGAATATTTGGTCAAAATATATTTGCAGGGGGAAGAATCCTTATGCCAGGTTGTCTTAGAAAAACTCTGTAAACACAGACCGAAGACACTCAAGGTAAGCATTAAAATCTTTCACTGTCTAGTAGGCATTCAAAGTCTCTCATGTTTAGTAGGTACTCAAAGTCTTACCAGTGGAGGACATTAATTTATGTATTTTAAAGATGTTACATAAATGATGAGATACAAATCTCACAAACATGAGCTTTCTCTCCACTGTGTTCGTTTCGAAATTTGATTTATTCTCATGAATTCACACATTTCAGAAGACTAACATTTCTACTCTATATATGTGCATGGGATACTTTCATTTTCCTCCACTGTGGCTGTTACCTGTGAATGAATAAGAAATTTTATTTAACAATTCATACAATAATAAAAATAGATATATCAATTATATCAAAATATTACAGAAAAGTTTCCTCATGTAACAATCTTTGAAAATAGGTAATTGTGAGACATGGGGTAAGTGATGTCGGTAAATTAAAATTGTAAACCTGATTTGGTGACCTGCTTAAACATTTCCATACTATTAATCTGACCTTTTAAATTGACAATAAAACTTTCGTTTCATAATTCAACTGACGTATTACAGATTTTTTGCACCTGAGAATATATGATCGTTTTTATAAACATAAAAAGAAACATATCAACGATATTGTATACGAAAATAAATGTAGTAAGATTAAATGAAATTGAGTAGAAGTTAAGTTGTTCCAAGCATTTCCTTACAGGCTATAACTTTTTACTTTAAACCATATAGAAATTGGATTTAATATACAGAATTTGTTATAAAATCAAACATGTTAAAACAGTAGTTAAAAACTTCCAGAATTTTACAGGATCTAATTTTTATCATCCCAAATAATTTGTAAAGATTTTACCCTTTAAATAGGGCAGGTGTTAAGTGAGAATATTACATACATATATGTCTGAGCTAACAGATTCTAAGGCTGAATACTACACAGATGAGAATACATATGTCTGAGCTAACAGTCCTCTGATGAATGCTACATCAATAAGAATATACATGTCTGAGCTAACAGCATTTTAGAACGAATGCTACACAGATGAGGGCATCTTTCTTAGGTAACAAATCTCAAGAAAAATACTAAATAGAAATGTGTCTGAGACTAGAAACTATTTTCCTACTTAGTGTTTAGCTTAATAGTAATGCCAGTTTTGACCTGTACATGAAGAGTGTCATCATAATCTTGGCAGCAAACATTAACAACGTTATTTCACCAGTCTTATCCGACACACACACCTCTGCATGGTTTGCCTCTCTTTTACACACTCACAAACAAGACAGACAATACGAGATAGAAAAAGGAAAATATATGCATAACATTAAACTGCCCAACATGCAATATAAACTGAACATAGAGTGAGCTGATGATACCTACCACAGATGGGAAATATTTAATAATTGATCATAAATTTCAGAAGGACCTAGATTTAATGTGGCTTTTGAGGGAGGAAACATTTATGGTCTTTGTTATGGTGCTGTACCTACCTACAGAGAACTAATGGACTCGTCCACCTTATAAATACGGGAAGCACGTGACACTTGTCCTCTTCTTCCCAGGCAAACCAGCAATGGCGGTTGAGAGCAACATCTCCTTGTAATATCTTTCTTTCTATTATATAATATATACCTTTGTTCATTTAAACCATGTGTTCCTGTGTCATTTATTCAGCTTTACCAAGGTCCACAACAAATGGCGACGAGGCAATTCGAACTCTTGGGTCAAAAAACTGAAAATACCACGTGAAAATGCACTCACACAGTTAATGCAGGAAACCGCACGCAAAAAAAAAACAAAAAAAAAACAAAGGTTTTTGCCGTACGGTCGAGAGAAGAAAAGAGAACTCAACTGAAACAAAAAACAAAACAAAAACACGTTGAATTCTTAAGTGCGAGAAAATTGTTTTCTTTTAAGAAAAAGAAAACTGAAATGGACATGTGTGCTCTAAGTTTTAAAACTACTTATCGGAAAAAAAAAACAGCTTGAAATTGGGTGCGCATTCCTCTAGTTTGGGAAAACTAGTTAAAAAAAAAAAAAAAAAAAAAAAACAACTGAAATTGAATGCGCGTTTTTTCTCTGGGTTGGAAAACTAAAAAAAAACAAAACAAAAGAAATATCGAATACCAAGATTAAGCGAGTATTGTTTTTTTTTAGACGAACGTCACGGCGAGTTTTTTTTGACGAACACACACACAAAAAAAAAAATGAAACCGACACCACATGCTTCATTTTAAGAACAGATATGAAACAAAAACATGAAATGAACACACGTGCGTTACTCTATAAAAAAAAAGACGCACGATAAAAAAAAAAAGGTCAGTTTTATTTTCTCTCTCTTTTTTTTTCCGACTTGTACTGAAATATTTTAAAATGCAGAAAGAATTAATTGTGAAACAGATTTTTTTTTTCTCTTCGTTAAAATTAAAAACGTGTATAAGAAAAAAACATTACATAATCTTTTCATAACGTCTTGCAAACGCTAATTTAAAGAAAAGAACTTATTATAAATTCATTAAATAACGAGAAAATATTAATTTTCAAAATAAAAAAATAAAAAAATAAGTGAATATACGCGTATATAGAGAAAAGGAAAAGTTTCATAATCTTTTCATAATTAAAACGGCGCCTAGCAAACGCTAATTTAAAGAAAAGAACTCTTATAAAATCATAAGATAATGAGAAAATATTAATTTTCTAAATAAAATCAGAAACTAAATGGTTGAATATGGAAGATATTAAGTCTATAATCACCGAACTAATGAAATTCCAAATCTCCCAGCAACAACAAACTGAGGAAAGATTTCAAAAGCTTTTATTACAACAGAACCAAAATATTTTATTACACAAAAAGGAGTATGATGAAAGATTGGAATTTCTGATACAAACAATATCGCACAGTTATCAAAAAAATGTAAAACAGGACTCAAAATACATTAAATTGTCCGGCATTGCGCACATAAAAAAGGTACATCAAAAAAACAAAAGCTCAACCTTATAGAAAAATAAGAAATAATAATTTTGATGTAACAAAGACAAACCAAACCAGTAAAAAAATAAATAAATTGCCACCAAGCCCTTGTTCACGCTGTGGTAATCCACATTGGTACAATGAGTGCCCATTCCGTTTTAAAACCTGTATGAAATGCAAAAAAGTTGGACATAAAAGTTCGCACTGCAGAACGGGCAGAGGAAATAAAATGCGGATTCAAGCCACTAGGACAAAGAAGGAAACTGGCATGAACATAAGAAAATATGTACAGGTGAAAATCCTGGATAAAAATATAAAATTGCAATTGGATTCTGGTTTAGACGTTTCCATTATAAATTTACATACATGGAGGAGATTAAATAAACCTACTCTATCAAGAACAAACAGGCTGGCAAGCACAGTTACTGGTGAAAGAATTACATTTGAAGGAGAATTAATCACAAATGTGTCCCTAATAGGAAATACTAAAAAACTCAAACTACTGGTACTGAAGGATTCGAATAATCTTTTTGGTTCAGATTTTATGCAGGCATTTGATTTATGGAAGTTGCCGATAAATACATTTTGTAAAAAAATAAATAGTCGCGCAACAGAATCGGAAAAACTACAACGAGAATTAAAAAACTCGTTTCCAGAGGTTTTTTCTGGCGGTCTTGGATGCTGCACTAAAATGACTGCAAAATTCCGTCTAAAAGAAAATGTACTGCCGGTATTTAGAAAAGAAAGGAAAGTACCCTCCGCCTCGATTGAAAAAATAAACGCTGAATTAGACCGACTGGTAAAGATAGGTATTTTATCAAAAGTACAACACAGCCAGTGGGCAGCACCCACGGTTTATGTAAAGAAAAAATCTAATGAGATTCGTGTATGTGCAGATTTTTCAACAGGACTGAATACTGCCCTCGCGGACTATCACTACCCACTCCATACCCCGGAAGAAGTGTTTACAAGCTTAAATGGAGGAAGATTTTTTTCAAAAATAGACCTAAGTGAGGCATACCTACAAATACCGGTGGATAAAGATTGTTCTAAGCTGTTATGTATAAACACACATCGTGGTTTATATAAATTCGAAAGATTAGCGTTCGGAGTTAAGGTCGCGCCAGCCATTTTCCAACAAATAATGGACACAATGCTGGGCGGACTCGATTTCGCAATAGCGTATCTCGATGACATCTTGATTAACAGCAAAGATATCGAACAACACCAAAAACATGTAAATCAAGTGTTTGCGAGAATCCAAGATTATGGGTTCAAAGTAAAAGAAGAAAAATGTGATTTTTTCCTGGAGGAAATAAAATATCTGGGTCATGTGATCGACAAGGACGGCAGAAGACCAGACCCAGAAAGGGCTACCGCAATAAAAAACATGCCGGCGCCAGAAAACGTCATGACATTACAGAGTTTTCTGGGCCTAGCAAATTACTACCAGGCTTTTATCCCAGAAATGCATAATTTGCGTGCTCCATTAAAAAGCTATTAAAAAAAGGTAAAGCCTGGGTATGGACACCTGAATGTCAGGATGCATTTAATAAAATCATAGAAAGACTTACGTCAGAGTTATTTCTAACGCATTACAACCCAGAATTGGACATAATCGTAGCTAGCGACGCTAGTTCATATGGTTTAGGAGCATGTATCCTACACAAAATGCCTGATGGAACCCATAAACCCATTGCACATGCATCAAGGACCTTGCTCCCAGCGGAAAAACAGTATTCTCAAATCGAGAAAGAAGCCCTAGCAATAATATTTGCAGTAACAAAGTTTCACCGATACATACATGGTAGACAATTTACCTTACAGACAGACCATAAGCCGCTAATTACAATTTATGGATCTAAAAAAGGCCTACCTGTATATACAGCTAATAGACTACAAAGATGGGGAACTATCTTATTAAACTACAACTTTAAAATGCAACATTTGCATTCAAATAAAATCTATCATGCAGATGGATTGTCGAGATTAGTGCCAAAACAGAGAGAGACTCTAGAAGACACAGTGATTGCGTCTCTTCCAACAGAAGGAGATTTTAAAGAGATTTTGTGCAACGCAGTGAGAGAGCTCCCGGTGACACTATACGAGATAAAAAAAGAAGCTCAAGAGGATGAATTTATCACCAGAACAAAAATGAAATTGGTAGATAAGGATTTACATGCGGCAAAGAGTTTCTTACTCTGTGATGACATACTCATGCATAACGAAAGGGTGGTCATCCCAGAAAAACTACGAAAACAAATTCTGAAAGAATTTCATGTTGGCCATCCAGGGATAACCAGGATGAAGGGGTTAATTAGGAGTTTTGTGTACTGGCCAGGTATAGACAATGACATTGAAAAAGCAGTAAAGCTTTGTAAAGGCTGTGCCTTAGCGGCAAAAGCACCGCATATAAAGCATAGCCCATGGCCAAAGACCGACCGTCCGTGGGAAAGAATTCACGTGGATTTCGCGGGACCATTGGAAGGATTTTACTACTTAATCGTAGTCGACAGTTTTTCAAAGTGGCCCGAGGTACTACGTTGCAAGAGTCCCACGTCAGAGGTTACGATAAGATTCCTACATGAACTATTTGCCCGTTTTGGGGTAGTGGATTGTTTGGTGAGTGATAATGGGACGCAGTTCACGTCATCAGATTTTGAGGAGTTCTGCGCGACGTTTCAAATCAGACATATAACGATGCCCCCGTATCATCCTAGGTCAAACGGCCAGGCGGAACGCTTCGTAGACACATTAAAAAGAGCATTAAAAAAGGCCGGTGATACTCCTAAGGAGAAGGCTTTACAACAATTCTTACAGGTATATAGAATTACAAAAAACATGAACATAGCATCATCATTATCCCCCGCAGAGATGATGTTTGCACGGAATGTGAAGTCCGTGTTTGATAAATTATTACCTAAACATAATAATTATGACCGAATCTCTACGGTACCGAAGAAAAAATACAACCCAGGAGATAGGGTATATTTTAAGATGTTCAAAAACAATGCATCGTTCTGGGAACCCGGTACAATTGAAAAGAGGATCGGATCGATGGTCTATATCATAAAAGGACCACGGTTCTCGCATAAGAGACATCTAAATCAGATCAGAAAAAGACTGTCAGATGACACTGACAGCGCCCCACAAGGAGAAGACGTGATGGACGTGATATATGACACCTTCAACTTACCAGCACCCAGGTAGTCACACGTAAACGACAACCAAAAAGAAAACGAATGGCTCCGGACTATCTAGAGATAGATCCGAAAAGGAAACGTTATTAAGACTCCTGAGGAGGTAAGGCTTGGAAGGGGGGGTGTTATGGTGCTGTACCTACCTACAGAGAACTAATGGACTCGTCCACCTTATAAATACGGGAAGCACGTGACACTTGTCCTCTTCTTCCCAGGCAAACCAGCAATGGCGGTTGAGAGCAACATCTCCTTGTAATATCTTTCTTTCTATTATATAATATATACCTTTGTTCATTTAAACCATGTGTTCCTGTGTCATTTATTCAGCTTTACCAAGGTCCACAACAGTCTTACTCTTCAAGAAGCAACAATAAACCCTGGTTGGCCTCAGAATGAAAGCGCATTTTGGGTGTCAGGGCTTAATATATTCACTCTTGTAGTAGGTCAGAGGTCAGTTCTTCACTTGCTCTCTGAATGTCTTAGACCAAGATTAAAAGCGCCAACAATCAACGCAACTCACCTGAAAAGGACTTTGTACAAATAAATTTGACTAGTTTGTATGTACCTGTACTACATGCTTTCATGTAACAAGTTGGAAAGAGAAGAATACTATATAACTAGGGGGGGGGGACATAACGGGTTAAAATTTCACATTCATGCGAGTAGTATTTTTTGTGTTCGTTTATACATGAATAACACTAAACAATCAAACATTTCGAACATTTTGCAAAATTCAGAAGGTGCAGGCAAAAAATAGCCGTTAGAGCTCCACAGGACTCAAACTCCATCATTTTTCGGTGAAAAGTGTTTTCATGCAACATTGCAGGTCCTAAAACATTTTCAGTACTATATCAGATTTAACCATCTATATCCATTCATAGCTTTTGAGGATATTTTAGAATATGCAATGTTGCATGAAACCACTTTTTCACCGGAAAATGATGGATTTTGAGTCCCGTGGAGCCCAACGGCTATTTTGGCCTGCACCTTCTGAATTTGCAAAATTTTCAAAATGTTAAATTGTTTAGTGCTATTTATGTATGAACGAACACAAAAAATACTACTCGCATAAATTAAATTTACACCCATTACGTCTCATTCCTAATATAACTGAATGTTACACACTCAGAACTTTTGCTTATTGTTGTCATTTATTGTATGTAAGGCTATAGAAATTATTTCTTCTTTATTGATACAATTAAGATTCTTGATAAGTTTAGCAACATCCCAGACAGATATATGGATGTCACTCAGTGTGTTTACAATCATAGTTGGAAATTAAGGAGCTAGGAGGCCCTGTTTACATAGGTTGGACTTTGATGTAAAGTTCTTTGTAATAATGTTGGACTTATCAGATGCTTAGGAAATAACCTCTGCCCAATTTATCATGGTTGGAACAGTGGTATTACATCTGTTCATTAACATGTTTGTTATTCACCAAAACTCTTGAGAACCAAGTCTCTGCTCAGCAATTCTAGATTTAATGAATCGGCCATGGGAATCTTTGGCATTTTTTATGACTGTTTTGCAGTGGTTCAAGCAGTCATGAACACAAGTTTTCTCTTCAGAGCATCTATTTCGTTGGAAACAATTGAAATACTGATTTTTGTGAGAAATGGAAGCAGTAAATTCCAAGGTGTACTAAAGTTGGCTGTTTGGTTTGTTGGAATTTCTTGCAGAATATGAAGCTCTCAATACCAAAAATAACCAATTAGTTATAGAAGATGCGATACAGGACTTATTCTTTACAAAAATGAAGTGCACAGGAATTTCTGCTATGAACGATCTCACACTGTCCCACTAAGCTATAGAGTATCTATACACTCTGATTGAAATGAGTATCAGATTTTGTTGAACTTTGTTTTGATCTTAATTGAGACAACCGAGTGATGAGAAGATTGCAGTAGAGAGAGAACAGTGGATTATCAGGCAAATATCGAGAATACTTGCAAAATTTATGTCAGCATCTGGTACGCAAACACTTTTTTAGAAATTAGGCTGGGGATCAATTTTACAAATGAATTTAATGTAAATATCTCATCCATTTCTACAGTCGATAACATTTTCAAGCATATATGACAAATCTTTCTTTAAATAGAAATACAATTTATAAGTGTTATAGGGGGGGGGGGTTAGGACATTTTTATGCTGAATAAGCATAAAATAATAATTTTATAAATTTCTTACTTTTAATCATTTAACAAGTAGTTATTATTATCAAAAAATATTTTGTTATTTAACCTCTAAAGAGTTGATACAAATATTGAACCTATGTGTATGACTAAATAATGTGCATAAGTAATTTCTGATTGAAAATTATACATTGAGCTCAAGAATTACTTCATTGAAAAATACCCTAAAGACATGGCCCTTAGCATTTAGCAGAGAAAACCGGGGTGGGGCGTCATCTCTCCATCTGAGACACATACAAGTGAATGGATGGACAAACGAATGCAATTTTGTGCTGGATGGGCAGTAATTCTGAAAGAATGACAGAGTGGAGCAAGCACCATCGATAATATTCATTCACCCAAAAATGATTATTTTATTTATAACATGTTTTACTATTTACTTGCCTCCCCACGAGGGCAAAATTTAGACAAACCGTCGGTTTTTAATGTGATAAAAATCCAGCTCCCAAAAAACGGGCAATCTGGATAGAAATAAAAGTTTAAAATGTCTCAGTCTAGAAGGATTTCTCCTTTACTGACGGAAGACAGAATAGACTAAATGTAAAATCAGAACAGATATTACATTTTGTTCCTAGCAAAAAGACAAAGGAACCTTTAAGTTTAATGTACATTTTTAGCAAAAGACAAACACAGATGGAAAGAAAAACAAAACAAAAAGAAAACAACAATTATTTTAAAAATGTATAATTCAACAGAAAACATTAAATTTGTAGATGACGATCGTAACCCTAACCCAACCCCCTCTCTTTTGTAGATGAGGACCCTCATAAACATCCTCGCCTTTGTAAACACTACGAGTAATTCTGTCTGGGTGACAACAGCTCCTCCTACCAAAACCTACCTTAACCCCAAGAACGCATGGCAACAGCCCCAAAGAAATCTACATAAGTTTTGTTGTGAACTGCCCTGAGAAATGAAAAATGAAAATGGTTCCATCTTAGATTAAAGTAAAACGGTCACAACTTGCTCAAATGATATCTGGTTCAAAAGTCGGTGATCCTTTTACGTTAAAATTATATCAGAAACTGATCTCTCATTCTAAAATATTTTTTTCTTCCCAAAAGTTTTTCAGGGTGTTATCACTTAATTGTCTTAACAAAATAAAATCACATTCGTGTTTGGGGTGGGGATGATTTAACTGAGGGTCTTCATCTACAATAATATCCAGAAAATCTCCCCAACACCTCCCCAATTGATTGCCAAGAAATTAGGAAAAGGGCCTACTGTATTTCTTTTCAAATAATTCATGTCGCCAATACTAACGTTTACCAAAGTAGTTTTTTCATTTTTTCTTTTTGTCTGAACTAACAAAGGGTCCATTGATAGAATAATACCGAAAATATATTTAATTAAGTTTACTCAGTTTTTCTTCATGTGCGGAAATCCGACAATTAAAAACAATAAAAACAAATTAAATTGAATTCAGTTGAATTCTATTTTGATTACATCAAATTTAAACACTAACAACGAAAAGTTTTTTTTTAAAAACTCGGACGTAAAATGAGAATAGTATACAAAGTTAAAATAAATGGTCTTATTTAAAAACCCATTTGTTAACCATTCTGTTCTCACACCTGAAAGACTTTTTTAAACTCGAAGTTAAAATTCAATCGTAAAAAAACGCAATGAAAAAATTCGGTAGTGATTGAACTTACCTTTATAAAATTATTTCGTCTTATTTGTTTTCTTTGCAAACTGAAATTGATGAAATAATCGGATGTTAATTACAGTAAAAATTTTTAATCTAAATTTCTTCTTTTGCTAACAAAGAAATATAAGAGTCAACAAGGGAGATAATTAAGAATTAAGAACGCGTGGCAACAGTCCCCAAGAAAACTCCCCATACTTAAGTTTTGGTGTGACCTGCCCTAAGAAATAAAAAATGAACATGGTTACATCTAAGATTTAACTAAAACGGTTACAACTGGCTCAAATGATATCTGGTTGAAAAGTGGGTGATCCTTTTACGTTAAAATTATATCAGAAACTGATCTCTCATTCTAAAATACTTTTTCCTCCCCAAGTTTTTTCAGGGTTTCGTCACTTAATTGTCTCAACCAAATAAAATAACATTGGTGTCCAGAAAATATCTCCAATTGATTGCCAAGAAATTAGGAAAATAGGCAGTTTTTTTATACATGTCCTCAAAGCGATATCTAGTTTAGCTCTAAAAGTTACTATTGGCGACTCATGTGTAACCATTATTTGTTCAAAGATTTGTATGTTTTTAATATTTAAAAGAAATATTACTCTAAACTTATGGTAAATTAAATTGCTCGTACCTTATTTTAAATATCAAACCCTTTAACCCAAATAGGTCACAAATGAGTAAGTAAATTAAATTGCATATAACTTTTTTCAAATAGTAAATATTCAATTTTTGAATACACATAGGTCACGGATGAGTAGGTAAACAATAATCTTTTTTTTAACATTTGTATTTCTTTTCAAATAATTCATGTCGCTATACTAATGTTTACCAAAGTGTTTTTTTTCATTTTTTTTCTTTTTTCGTCTGAACTAGCAAAGGGTGCAGTGATAGAATAATAGCGAAAACATATTTAATTAAGTTTATCCGAGAAATTAAAAACAAGAAAAACAAATTAAATTGAATTCAGTTTAATTCTAGTTTTTATACATCAAATTTAAAAACCCATTTGTTAACCATTCTGTTCTCACACCTGAAAGGCTTTTTTTAAACTCGAAGTTAAAATTCAATCGTAAAATAAACAATGAAAAAATTCGGTAGTGATTGAACTTACCTTTATATAATTATTTCGTCTTATTTGTTTTCTTTGCAAAATGAAATTGATAAAATAATCGGATGTTAATTACAGTAAAGATTTTAAATCTAAATTTCCTTTTTTGCTAACAAAAGAAATATAAGAGTCAACAAGGGAGATAATTCAATCTAAAGTCAACAAAGGAGATAATTCAGTATAAAGTAAAACAAAAGTAATAATAATCTCCATTGTTCTTTGAATAGATAACATTAATAAATGGGAATTATAGGGCAGTGATGCAAGTTGAGTTAGTATTTTGTTTAGAAACGGCTTAAAAATAGTTAAACTCAGCTAGATATTTTGGGGGTAAATTGCAGAGTAACACACAATGCGCTAAATCACTTATTCCCCATCCAAAGAATGAGATTTTACTTGTCTTTAAGAAGAGAATTACGTGTGTACAGTCTGATAAACTTGGTTGAAAGAAGACAAAAATTAAGAGCAGCGGATCAGTTTCGTCTATAAATTGAACATAAAATGATCACCCATTTTTCGTTCTGTTGATTATAGTAAAATATTTCCGAGCTTTGTAGAGCGGTTAACTGTTTTTTTTTTACAACTAACCATGAATCTGAGTAGCAAGGTCGTAGAAACACACAGTTGTCAAATGAAGAAAACCTTCTTCAAAAGATCCGACGTATGTATTTATTTAAACGAAAAATATAATTTATAGAAAACAATTGGTGCTTCTGCTGTTTAGCATCGACATGTTAGGCTTCTCTTTTTAAAAAATACCTAAAGACATGTATAAACTTTTTTATGTACTTACATGGTAGCTTTAATTAAGATTGTACACCAAAAATGACGCAAATTCATCCAGTATTTTAAATAAAAAAACGATTTTATCTTTCGGTAGCCATTTTGGTTTAACGAGTAAACAAAATTTGAGTTATCTCCCTTGTCTATTTCATCAGTGAAAATGTGTAACGAAACGTAATATCGTTTTTTCTTCTTTTACTTATTATTTAATAAATATTGGATGAATTTGCGTAATTTTTTTCTGTACAATCTTATTTTCAAGCTAACAAGTAAGTACATAACAAAGTTTATACATTTTTGTAAATATTTTAATGTTGTGGCTAAACAGCAGAAGCACCAAAACTATTTTAACAATTTTGCTTAATTTTTTCGAAGATTTACTTGAAAAATTAAAAATACATTTAATAACATATTACGTCATAAAATGATCACTCATTTCCCTGGCATTTTAGCCTTGTAGAGCAGTTAACAGTTTTGTTTTTTTACCAATTAAAAAATACATTTAATAACATATTACAGTTTTTACATTGGCTATTCTCACCAGAATATCAATGCCACAAATACGTCCGTACCAAGCATACTCCATCGCCAGACGTGCTCGTATAGATAGGTGTGGAACAAAGCTTCACTCTTTCCGCACTGTCGTCTCAACTTTCGTTTACTCAATGTAAAAGCTGTAATATGTTATTAAATGTATTTTACTTGTTCATATAAGTGCTAATATTAGAGAAAAATGTTTTTAAAAATTTTTCATAAATTATTTTTTGTGTTAAAATAAGATTAAAAAATTTTTTTTTTCATGAATATGATTTTTATCCCTAAAAATTAGAATTTAGAGCAGGGGGGTCAATTTCGTCTATAAATTTAACATAAAATGATCACTCATTTCCCTGCCATTTTAGCCTTGTAGAGCAGTGAACAGTTTGTTTGTTTACCACTAACCCTAAATCTTAGTAACAAGACGAACCCTTGTAATATTTTGTAATAAAACAGTCGTCAGATGAAAGAAAAATCAGCCTCCTATAAACTACAACATATGTATTTATTAAAGTGACCAACACCGTTGGATGTAGGTTGTCGAAAGTTTAGAAAAGGGACCAAGAGAGTTGTCTGCCGAAAGTCCTCTCGAAACAATATATTTTAAAATGAAGATAGCTTTGCTCAGCACTTAAGCGACGAGAAAAGGAGAGAGGACGTCTTTCTTCGTTGATGCCAAGACGCTCTCTGTCTACTCTCTGTAAGGGTCTGGGAGTTGTCCTCTAATAATACCATTGAAATTAGTAGACCCTAACAACTGATTGCTTATCCAACAGTTGTCAAATGAAAGGTAAACAAAACCTTTCTCTAAATTACAATATATGTATTTATTTAAGTTACTTCCACCGTTGGGTGTAGGTTGTCGAAAGTTTGAAAGAGTGACCAAGAGAGTTTGATGCTGAAAGTCTCCTTGAAGCAATATATTTTCAGAAATCTCCCTGTCTACTCTCTGTAACTCCCTAAGCATCTGGTAGTAGTCCATTAAAATTAATACGCCCTGCAGGCTGATTGTTTTTCGTGTGACCTAACCACCCCACAGGGGCTGCTCTCTACAAGAAAAAGGAAATGTTAATCTCTGCTACAGTTCTCCCATTGCAAATGATTTTGAGATTTATCTTCCTTAAAACACTAGAATGGCCCTGAAATGCGGGATTATTTAGTTTTAATAGTAATTTCTTAATGTTTCATGGTGGCCAAATCTGAAATCAGATATTTCGACCACTGTAAACACAAAAAGAAAATTTCCAAATAGATTTCTGGCCACTTCCCTTTTGGCAGATATTTTATTTTTAATTTCATTTATAGTGAAAAATACTCAAATTTGAAATCAGATATTTCGACCACTGTAAACACAAAATAAAAATTTCCAAATAGATTTCTGGCCACTTCCCTTTTGGCAGATATTTTATTTTAAATTTCATTTATAGTAAAAAATACTCAAATTTGAAATCGGATATTTCGACCTGTGTAAACCCAAAACAAATACTCTTCTTTATTTTTAAAATTTTTCTTATCATTCTGTATTTGGATGCCAGACATTCACCGGCTGTTTCAGACACTCCAGCCTAGAGATCTTTTTAAGATTCTAACCGTCCCTTTAAGTGCAGTTGTTTATATTTCTCTTGCACTCGGTTCACCGGGTATACTCGCCAGATAGCTTTTAAAATTCTTTTTCATTGGTCCTGTTGCTAGGTGCACACATGTTTCCTGTTCGAATATTTTGACCCGTGTAAACGCAAATCTTTATTTTATATTTCATTTATAGATAAAATACTCAAATTTGAAATCGGATATTTTGACCATTTAAACGCAAAACAAATACTCACATATAGGTGCACACATGTTTCCTTAAATCATCTGAAGAGCAACGATGTTCAGAATAATAAGACTTTTCTTCGATGTTAGATCGCATAAAAATCTTTAAAGTAGATCACATTAAAAGCAACAACATACATCACGATTGACATAGATATGAAATCAGTTCTAAGTAAGACCATGACTGAGATTTTGATTAAGTATAGTAACATTTGGTCAAGCGATGTAGATGCAAGATACAGAAACTCGACTGAAAACATAACCTCTTTGGTGAAAGTAATGATGAGTTACATAATTAACAAAAATAAGGTTTCTCCTTTTTATTTATTTCTTTTTTTCATGGGCAAGGGACATTCTTCAAAATGCCAGAAAATAATCTTCTATTCTAACAGAATGTCTTTCCATCAATTGCAATTATTTGGATTTCTTTCACACTTGATTTTCAAGGAATACTTTCCAGATACTCTTTGAAATTATTCTTCATGAGGCCTTTAACTCCTATTATAATTGGGATAATGTTAATGTTTTTTTACGTTCATATCACACATGAGGCTTTAGTATTTGTCATCTTCTCCATTTCCATTCTGTTTAGACCAATGTCGTTAGGAACATTCACCTCAAGCGAAGTTGCCACTCTTTCGGTTTTATTTGTCATGAAAATGTCAGGTTTTGACTGATGTATTTTCTAGGTTAGGGAATGTGAAAATCACTTCTCTTCACACACATGATAGCTTTGTATGTGTATCTTTAAATGACTTGTTTCAAATGTTGAATAGCGCACTTTAAAAGCCCAGTCAGATTGAATACAGATACAGCAATGCTCTTACAAAATTACAAACACTCTCTCGACAGTTCTGTAATCTCCCAGAAAGAATTAACCTATATAAAATGTATTTTTAGGGTAAATCTTAAGTGTAAAGACAATTTTATTTGTTAACTAATAGATTTATTATCAACTACTTCAACAATTACCATCATCAAAGTCAAATTATAAAAAATCCACCTCAGGAAATTTGGAATACCACCAATATAAAATTTATCTGGATCTGATACAGATTCGAGATTTGGCATCATTTTAATTTTGACATAGAATATCCAATTTAACATTGGACTCAATTCTTTTTCTATAGTACATGCGTGCTGGCTAAACCAACCCGGCTTATATTCTTATATTTCTAACTCTTTCTAGACCCTATTCTGTGTTGATGAAACTGTTACAGAAAGTAGATATAAATTGTAGAGTAGTTGTTTGTCTTATAAGTGAAACTTGGTGATCCTTTTCTCTCCTTCATCTAAAACAAGCCCAATCAGATGAATATAGACGCAGCCACACTACTACAAAATTTCTATCTCGAACAAACATTATCCTATCTCTACAGTTCTTTAATTTCACAGTAAGAATTAACCTATATAAAATTTATTTTAGGTTAAATTGTTCAAAGACAATTTTATTTAACTAATAGATATATTATCAATTACTCCAACAAGAAGGTTATGATATAATCATCCTTTTTTATTTGTTTTATTAATTTATTTGTCTGTTTGTTAGCAACTAATTTCAATGACTTTTTAACCAAAAGTGGGTTTTGCCCCATCAAATTAAATTCTGGATTTAACACAGTTCAATGTCTGGATCAAGAATTTGTAATTTTTATCTTTTTAAATTCGGAACATCCTTATATGTTATCAAAGACAAATTGTAAAAATTTATATCTCAGTCAATTTGTTGTCAATCTTTTTAAAATTAAAAACATATGTACCAGATAGGATTGCATATAATCACATAAAATTTCAACTGGATCAAATACAGATTTGGCATCACTTTAAATTTTGACATGAAGTATATCATTTACCCACTTCAGATGAATCAATGTGTGTAAAATTGCTTTGTATATCTAAGTTCGAAATAACTTCAAAGTTTCATATCCATGGTACGATAACACAATAAGCATTGGTGTAGGTTTGTGCTCTCAGAATCTTTTCACTATTCAATTATTTTATCATTATCTTACTCAATGTTATCTTAAGCCACTAAATAATTAGCACAAGCTGTAACTAGAACATACTCTGCAAGTAGGTTGAGCAATTAAGCCAACACATTTTGCATGTGCACCTGATTTTATTGCAATCTATTTTGCTATTTTGCACTGGATCAAGTTAATCCACATGATTTATTGCTTTTATCTCATTTCCATTGTAATCTGCCAGTGGATTTGATACTTTACATCAAAATCTGTTTAATGAAAATTCCTATCCAGTATTTATCACTATGGCACACAACATGTGACCCCTTCTTGAAAACAGAATAGAAGTCAGGATGGTGTTTTGAAAAGGTTGTCATTTAATTAAGATATAAAAATATTGTCTTAGCAAACAAATTGTGACCTGCAGCTGCAAAGGATGTCATACAACTAAGTAAGATGGAGATTGCAATTTCTGTTCTTTCAGCCAGGAAAAAACACTTCAACATATTTACCATTTTCATATATTGCAACCACAAGCAGCAAATAGGGTTAGACAAATTTTTCATGAATTATTCTAAACTTTTGACCGATGACAAATATTCTAAGGAATTCTTTTAATCTCAATAAAAATTTATACGGGTTACTGTTCTGATTTTGTATGTTATTATGACAACTTTTCGGCCGATGTCACCTCCAACCTTCTTCAGGTGCAGCTTGTCAAACTCGGAAATGTTTGTCATACACTGGAATCTGTACGGAATTTTGAACAGACTCACTGGGGTAGCTCGTTCTCATTATGTCAGCCATTACTAATAATTAACAATAGTATTCTTAGTATTGCCCGCACTGAGGATTGAACCTTGAACCGGCACTAAACAAACAATATTGATTAACTATCATACTGCCAAGGCTGCTGCGAGGAAGGTTGTGTTTTATTGCCAGTATACTATATATATATATATAAAGCTACCATTCGCCCATGAACGAAGTATTGTTTTCACATCTGGGTTGGTATATTAACCAATTATCTTTCCCTCTTAGACCAGATCCAAAAAAAGTACTTAAGTGTAATGTGCTTCCATTAACTTTCTGACCCCTTCCTTAGTGTAAATACGCCCACCAAACTCGACACTCAACTAAATCTCACCCCTTCAATGTAACGGGTCCAGATGTCTGAAGGCTCCTAGTCAAAATGCTACTTTCTTGGAACTGCTAACCTCTGGAATCCCCCTGCTCCCTGTTTCCTTGATCGTACCAAAAGTCAGAAATTTAAATGTAATGTGAAAAAATATATCGCTGTACAACTCCCCACTAAGTATGCTTCTATAAATCAGACCCCCAATTAACAGTAAACGGTCTCAGTGGCAAATCATAGTAAATTATTGTGAAAATATCTAATTAACCAAACTGATTAACTATAATCATGTGAGGAGTGGTTGCACAAAATACATAGAAGATACTGCCAAGGCTGCTGCGAAGAAGGTTGTGTCATTAGCGAGCTAGAAAACTTCTCACACTTGCCAGTGTCCTATTTCTCTACAAAGCTACAATTCACCCATGAATGAAGTATTGTTGTCACATCTGGGCTGGTACATCAACCAATCACCTTTCTCTCTTAGACCAGATTCAAAAATGTGCTTCAATGTAATGTGCTTCCATAAACTTTCTGACTCCGTCTCCGGCGTAAATACGTTACCCAACTCGACACTCAACTAAATCTCACCCCTTCACTGTAACGAGTCCAGATTTCTGAAGGCTTCTAGTCAAAATGCTGCTTTCCTGGAACTGCTAGCCTGTCAAATCCCCCCTGCTCCCTGTTTTCTTGATCGTACCGAAATGCAGAAATTTAAATCTAATGTGAAAAAATATATCGCTGTACGACTCCCCACTAAGTATGCTTCTATAAATCAGACCCCCAATTAACAGTAAGCCCTCCGGTCTCAGTGGCAATGTACTTTGTTCATAGTAAATTAATGTAAAAATATAATTCTCCTGACAAGGCGTCACAACATCATGGACTATGATAATCACACTCCATTTTGAAAAGTAATTAATCATTGTGTTGAGCCCATGTTTTCTGTTGTCTGACTGAACTAGTAAAAAACAGTCGCATTAAGTATTAGTCGTTTTGTGCAGAGAATTACCTTGACCTTCCGAAAAAGTAAAACAGTAGCTGAAAATTTAACACTTGATAAGAAAGTGGACAAAATCTTTTGCATGAAATAGTATTTATTTAAATTACTGCATTTCAAAAATCACAAAACTCGAATCATCGATGCGATCCACAGCGTGTCTTGTCTAGGTGACATGTATTAACGACTACAGTACTTTCTTGTGATGATAAAAAAGAGAAAAAGTTCAATAAATAGAAAAGATCTAGAGAAAAAGGACAAAAGTCACTTGTGGTTGTTTAATCTTCTAAAACTTCCTACAAAAATATCTGTACACAAAACAGTTCGGCTTGTAAAAATATCAACTGTGCCAAATTGTCTGGTTAGAGATTCTTCTTGATGAAATTCACTGTTGGCCAAATTTTCTGTCTACCTGTTTGCATATTATATTAATAAGCGATAATAAAAGAGTCATTTGCTTATAAGTTATTAAAATAAAAGTTGAAACAATATTTAATTTTCCTTTTAGTTTGTAACTTAATGGGGTCCTGACAACTGTCTAGTTTCAGTCTATTTTGTTCAATTATAACATTTTAATACAATTATTAGCAATAATCAAATTCAATTATTTGAATGTAACGATTTCCTTTGACTAAAAAATCCTCAATAAAATTGACTCATGAATTTGATCAGATTATTTTTTTATATATCTTTTCAGCAATTAATTAAATAAAGGTAACTGCACAACAAGATAATAAACAATTGAGCATGTATTTACTGTTTAGAAACAAGAAATCATTTTCACTGATTTGACTTCCAGAGAAACCGAATTTATTCGAGCATGGTGTCTAGTATAAACTACAGATTGATTAAATTCAGATAGTTTGATGAGATCAAGGGGTCCCCTGTTGGGGCTTACACATTATTTACCTATGAGTTAAACTTATATTTAAGGACTCTTTTAAGGATAGATGTTGTCCCTTTTAAAGTTGCTGTCTGTACTTCCCTACAGTTTGGTCTTCCAGGGATTGTATCTAAGTACTTTATTAGATTATTTTCATTAGAACAGTTGATCCTACTGCAACCGGTATTATATTTCTTTCTTTCATGGATTATGTTGTTTTTAAATCATTCTTAAAGTCATGATATTTGGTTATTTTTTTGCGTTTAGCTCTATTGAAGCCATAATTCTTTTGAATGGTAACATCAATGATAACAGCAGTCCTTTCAGGTTTGTTCCAGATGACAATGTCTGATTTGATGGCCTTGTCTTTAATGTATTCGCCTTCCTGTATGTCTTTATCATAGAACAATGTCACCTTTCCATTTGATGTTATGGGTGAAGGTTCATGCTCCCAGATGTTCAGCGATCTTTCAAGCTGCATATCTCTGCAGATCTTCGAATGAAGGTATCTACATACTTTGATGTGGCAGGCAGTTTAACGATCATATGCCAAAAAGGATCTTGCATCCATGTATTAGGTGGCTTTGACTTTCAATGGCCAAACAACAGAAACTTCACTGTTCAGTTTTTTGTCGACCAGATATTTTCTTAAATCCATTCATAAGTAAGCCCTGGTCTTGTGCAGCTATAATTATCCGTTCCTCATCAAATGAGAATTTGCCACTCTTGAGCCATTGTAGTGAAGCCTTCCAGTCGATATTAATTTGGTTGTTCTTCAATGAACTTTCCTGCTTTTTTATTTCTTCGCTTTTCTTCTAGTCTTGTCTTGACCTCCTTTTTAGTGGACTCCTCCCTCGTCTTTCATGCGATCAGAGTTGCTGAGTTGTCATATTCTCTGGCAGTGTTCTCCAGTGTGTTTGCACTGAAATTTTATGCCAGTTTTGTTGTTGAGGTTTACTGAGGTAGAAATTATGTGTGATGTTCCTTCACCATTCTCATTTTTTGATCACAGGAGTTCTTGATATATTGCCCCATGCTTACCATTGAGGCTTGGTATGCGTGATTAATCCCAATGAGGCCCACACCACCTCCTTTACGTGATAAGTACAGTCTGTTCATAAATTGGTGTCCGTAAATGACTTCATATAAGGCTAGCATTTTCCAAGTTTTCATGTCAAGGCAATTCATGTAGCCTTTTGACCAATTAATAAAGCCAAATCAATAAGAAACGACAGACATTGCAGTTGATTGATGATATTTTTGGTGAGAGTTCTTATGTATTTTTTAAGTTGCTTGACATATTCTCCCTGCAACTTCTCTCTCATCTTTCCATGCTTAAGCGTCTAATTCTCCTCTACTCCAAGGTATTTCTAAACAGTATTTTCTCCTAGGTCTTCAAGAGAACCAGTGGTTATATTAAGATCTTCTGCTGCTGTCTTCTTCCCTTTCTTTATTGTACATTTAGCACATTTGTCGAATCCAAAATTCAATGTAGATGTCTTATGTGTAATTTTTTACAATTTCTATCAGAGAGACGAGTTGTTTCTCATATTCTGCATAGATTTTGAGACTGTCCATGAAGAGGAGATGATTTATTTTTTATTTTCATCCTTCTTTCTGCCTCGGCTAAGGTTGTATCCAGCATTGGATCGTTTAAGTAGCTTACTCAGTGGATCCATTGTGAGGCAAAAGAGAAGCGGTGAGAGGATTTCTCCTTGGAATATTCCTTTCTGAGTCTTAACCTTTGGGGTCTGAATTTTTCCTTCCATATGGTGAAGCGTGATTGATGTACGCCATCGTATGATTTGCATTTGGAGGAATGACCTAATATCTTCGTGGACATTGTACAAGTCCAAACAGCAGAGTATCCAGGAGTGAGGTATACTATCAAAGGCCTTTTTGTAATCAATCCAGGCCATTGAGAGGTTTCTCTGCCTCTTTTTACAGTCCTCCAGGATTATTCTGTTTACAAGGAGTTGGTCTTTTGTGCCAAGTCTTTTCCTGGTCCCTTTTGCTCACTTTCAAGGTAGTCGCCGGCAGCTAGATGTTCATATGTTGCATCAGCAATAATCCCTTTTGGCAGCTTGTAGGTTGTTGTTAGACAGATGATATTACTGTATTTGTTAACCAAATGGGTCTCCTCTCTTTTAGGAATAAGGGACGTGTTGCCTACAGTAAGCCATTCCGGTGGCTCCTCATCACCACTAATGATTCTGTTGAACGTCTTTGCGGAGTGATGATGGAGTGCTGTCAGTTTTTTTTAGCCAGAAATTTAGGACATTGTCAATTCCTGGGGTCTTAAAATTACTATACTGGGCTACTTTCCTGCAGACAACTTCTTTGGTAAATACCAGGGCTCGCATCATTCGTTTCTCCTTATTATCTTCTTTGATGGTCTTGATCCATTCTTTTTCCTGATGTTGTTTGGGGTCCTCATAGAGTGGCCTACAGTAGTTTTCAACTTCTTCTTGGTAGGCGGAGAGCACACTTTTATTTCGTCTCCTATTTGGTTCCGATACAACATGCTGTGATTAGTCGCAAAGAGTTGATTTATTCTTTTTGACTCATAATTGTCTGGGTATGCATGTGCACTTTTAATTCACGTTTTATTGTAAATGATTTACCACAAATTTCCCAGAAACTTTACAAGAATAATGTTTCTCATGAGTGTGGGTATGCATGTGTACATTTAGTGAAAGTTTGGTATTAAATGATTTACCACAAATTTTACAAGAATAAGGTTTCTCCCCAATGGATGTGCATGTGTAATTTTAATTCACGTTTTATTGTAAATGATTTACCACAAATTTGCCAGAAACTTTACAAGGACAATGAATGCCGTTCTCTTTCTCTCTATTTGGGCAACTTGGGGAGAGTTTTTTCGTCACTAAGTCTTACATGACCAGTCTGGGTCTCTCTTAGTCCGACAGGTTGAAGGTACAGGTTAGACAGCTTGTCTGGCTGATGTTTACGCCTGACAGACAGGAGCCATAACTATTGAGTAGCACTAAGAATGGCTGCTCAATCATCAGTTGCATAATACTGTGGGTGATTGTGTGTGCAATGTCGCACATGGAAAGAGACCCTGCAACTATCCCCAGTGGGCTTTCCTGAGGCCACAAGCCTCATGGACCAGGTCGCGACTAATGGACTGGTTGTGTGAGCTTATTGGCACCAAACAAGTACTCACCTTGGCCAACCCACTCTATAATCAAAACAAACATGTCATTACAAAAAAATAAATTCAAACTTAAACCAGACACCCAACAAAAAACACTTTTGCGTCCGCCCTTGAAGCTCGCATTCACAAATATCCGGGGACTTAGAACCAACATCAACGATGTAGAAACCTTTCTCCTGACAAACTCCCCGGATATCCTAGCTCTAAGTGAAACTAACCTTCAATCCTCAATCTCCTCCCAACACTTTGACATGACTATCTCCCACTCTACCGTAAAGACTCTGACAAATATATGCACGGGCTAGGAGTTTATGTTCAGAACACCCTCCCCCTGACTAGAGAACATAGGTTAGAATCTGATGACCAAGACTACATGTGCTTTAAATTGGCTTTACATCACAGTGTCAGTTACTTACATTTCTTATACCGTCCTCCTTTGCCCCAGGACTGTACTCTGCTAAACTCTGTCTCTGAAAGCATAGATAGAGCACTCTTAATTGACTCGAATGCCCAGATAAATGTATTTGGCCATTTTAATGCCCACCACCGCGACTGGTTGGGATTCTCCAGCCTTACTGACACAGCCGGCAACTACGTATAATTTCTCCTTAGCTCACTCCCTCTCTCAGACTGTCAATTTTCTGACCCGCATACCCAATCGAGTAGACCAACAGGCCTCACTTCTAGACCTTTTCTTGACCTCAATGCCCGAGGCTTGTGTGACAAAAGCTCATAACCCACTCAGGAATGCTGATCACATTGTGCTAATGATACATATCACTCTAAAAAATCGTCCAAAAGCTGATGAACCGTTGCTCAAAACAACGAGATACTATGAACAGGCTGATTTTGAGTCAATCAGAGATCACATCAGTCACGCCCGATGGAGGGTAACCCTATCGACCAGTGTGCAAATGAATTAACTGAATGGGTAAAAGCAGGCATTGAAGCATATGTCCCCATGCAAAAATTCTTTAGCAAGCCCCACTCTCCCCAATGGTTCACCTCGGAATGTGCAGCTGCCATTGCTGAGAGGCAACAAGCATTCCGTAAATTCGGCCGCCATACGTCAGCTACTAATAGACATAAATTCATAGAGTCAAGAAATAATTTCAAGGCCGTGATAGGCGAAGCAAAGAGAAAGTATAATGAATTAACAACAAAACGCAATCAGTAACAGAAACTAAGTACTCGTGATTTCTAGAAAATCTACAATAGTGTAGTGAATAATGGTCCATCAACGATTCCCCCACTATCAAACCACAATGATGTCGCTTGCACGGCCACTGATAAGGCTAGACTACTTGCCCAGTGTTTCGCTTCTAACTACACTTTGGCTCAGATAACCACCCCCTCCCCAAATTCCCTTTGCGTACTGAAGCCACACTTGATAACCTGGTCATCACCCCATCCTAGGTCAGAGACATCATAAAAAACCTTGACACCTCCAAAGCTTGCGGGCCTGACCTTATACCTGTAATAGTAATAAAATGCTCTGCTGAACTGGCCCCTGTCCTCTCCAAACTCTACAATAAATGCCTAGCTTAATCTTGCTTCCCCGATAGCTGAAAAATTGCTTCTGTGGTACCAGTCTACAAGAATTCTGGGAATAGAACGCATCCTCAGAATTACTGTCCAATCAGTCTACTGCCGATCTTTGCCCAAATCTTTGAATCCTTAATCAATCTAGCGATACTACGGCACTTAGTTAATGCTAAACTTCTTTCTGACCGCCAGTATGGATTTAGACAAGTACGATCTACTGCAGACATCCTAACGGTCATCTCTGAACACATGTATCATACACTTGACAAGGCAGGAGAAGCTAGGGCAGTAGCGCTTGATATATCCAAGGCCTTTGACAAGGTATGGCATAAAGGGCTTCTCCTGAAAATATTGTCATACGGTATTACTGGGCAATTATTTAATATAATTAGATCCTTCCTAACCAAAAGAAAAATCCAGGTTGTCCTCGATGGCCGTTCATCTAAGCAACATGACAGAAATGTTGGTGTACCCCAGAGATCTATCCTTGGACCTTTGTTGTTCCTGATCTATATAAACGATATCTGTGATGACATAAAGTCTAAGATTTATTTCTTTGCTGACGACACCATGCTTTACTCCCACCATGTTGGCAAAACAGAAGCGATCATATCCGAGGCAATGGCTGAATCGGTAGAAAATGACATCCAGGCTGTAGTGGATTGGGGTCATAAATGGTTGGTAACTTTTAATGCCGCAAAGACAAAGCTCCTTTCCTTCAATAACTACAATAAACCTCTGCAACCACCGATTGTTACGGCAAATAACACCCTACCTGAGAGTTCATCATTCAAACTTCTCGGCCTAACCTTCACAGGTAACATGAATTGGAACAAATACATTGAAGACATTGCAAAGGCTGCCTCAAAGAAGGTTGGCTCCCTCTACCGTGCTAGAAAACTCCTCACACCTGACATTATCCTGTATATGTACAAAGCCACCATCCGCTCATGCATGGAGTATTGTTGCCACATCTGGGCTGGTGCATCATCTACTAGTCTCTCCCTCCTTGACAAGGTCCAAAAAAGAGTCACCAACCTAATTGGTCCCTCACTGTCAACCAAGCTCCAATCCCTGTCCCATCGTCGCAATGTTGCATCCTTGTGCTTGTTTTACAAATACTTCAATGAATTATGCTACGATGAATTGGCTACTCTAGTGCCCCTCGACGTAAATTCACTAGACCAACTCGACAATCAACTAAATCCCATTCATTCACTGTGGAAGTCCCCAGCTACTGGAGAGCCCTCTACTCAAATAGCTTCTTTCCTTGTGCTGCTGGCCTCTAGAACTCCCTCCCTGCCCCTTGTTTCCCCGACAGTACTGACATGCAGAAATTTAAAACTAATGTAAAAAGACATCTCGCAGTGCAGCTCCCAATTTAGGTTGACCCCCCCCCCCAACCTTCTCCCATTTTCCTTTTTCTCAGTAGCCCCTTACGTCTACAGTGGCAGCCTGCTTTGTTTGGGGGTGAACTATGTAATGAAAAAGAAAAAAAAAAGAATAGTCTTTTTGACTCATATTTGTCTGGGTATGCATGTGCACTTTTAATTCACGTTTTATTGTAAATGATTTACCACAAATTTCCCAGAAACTTTACCAGAATAATGTTTCTCATGAGTGTGGGTACGCATGTGTACATTTAGTGCAAGTTCGATATTAAATGATTTACCACAAATTTAACAGGAATAAGGTTTCTCCTCAGTGTGGGTATGCATCTGTATTTTTACATTAACACTTTTAGTAAATGATTAACAACAAATTTCACAAGATGTTGGAGATGGGGCATCCTACCGGATGCCAGACATTCACCGGCTATTTCAGACACTCCAGCCTAGAGATCGTTTTAAGATTCTTTCCGTCGCTTTAAGTGCAGTTGTTTGTATTTCTCTTGCATTCGGTTCACCGGGTATACTCGACAGATAGCTCTTGAAATTCTTCTTCATTAGTCCTGTTGCTCCTATAATTACTGGTATGATGGAGATTTACCTAAGATTCCAGTTTCTTTTCATGTCGTACATAAGACCTTGGTATTTCGTAATTTTTTCCTTCTGCTCTGTTCAATCCTGCATCATTAGAGACACTGACTTCAACTAGGGTTGCTACTTTCTCTCTTTTGTCCCATATTACGATGTCAGGTTTAACAACTCCGCTTTCTAGATATGAAGCTGTAGGGATTGCATAGTCATAGTAGATGGTGTATAAATAATTTTCAACTGTTCTTTCTGGTATATGCTCCCAGGACTTGCTGCTACACTGGATATTCAACTTTTTACAAATAGTCCAGTGAAGATATTTACACACTCCGTTGTGTCTCCCCAATGTGGGTTCGCATGTGTAGTTTTAATTCATTTTTTGTAGTAAATGATTTACCACAAATTTCACAAGAATAAGGTTTCTCTCCAGTGTGCGTTTGCATGTGTATCTTTTGTTGCTTTTATCGTTGTAAATGATTTACCACAAATTTTACAACAATAAGGTTTCTTCCTTTTTTTCATTTTAATTTAGTTTATCTAAAGAGATCAAGGGGCCTACTCTTGAGGCTAACACTTGATTTCCCAATGTTTAATTTTACTTCAGTCGAAGTTCTCAGAAATCAAGGGGCCCCTTCCTGGGGCTAACACTTGATCTCTATATGAGATACATAGATACCCGAGTATTCTATTAAAATTCTCTTTTATTTCTCAAGCATTGAGTTAGTAAAAAAGTTCAGAATAATTTCTTCTCTCCCCAACTGACCAGTCAAGTATGTCATATTATCTTTCTTGTGGTCTGTTGGTCTTACCGGATTCCAGGACAAGAATTCATCTAGTCTGGTGGAGTATCCAGCTACGTGGTGTTACTTGAGGTAACATCACTAGGAGAAGATGCACTATTTCTCGTATGAGGGGATCTTATTTGTGCTGCGGATACTATGTAATTTGAATATTTGGTCAGGGTTTACTTGTAGGGGTAAGTATCCTCATGTCAGGTTGTCCTGACAAACCCTTGTACAGAGAGACCGAAGACACTCGAGGATAGTGTCTAGTAGGTAATTCAAACTCCCCCAGTGTGGGTTCGAGTGTGTATTTTTACATCATGGCTTTGAGTAAATGATTTACCACAAATTTCACAAGAAAAAGGTTTCTCCCAAGTGTGGATTCGTGTGTGTATTTTTACTTCAGGTTTTGTAGTAAATGATTTCCCACAAATTTCACAAGAATAAGGGTTCGCAGTGTGGGTTCGCATATGCACTTTTACCTGAGTTATTGTAGTAAATTATTTAGCACAAATTTCACAAGAATATGGTTGTTGCCCAGTGTGACTTGACATGTGTATTTTTACATGATCACTTGTAGTAAACGATTTACCACAAATTTCACAAGAATAAGGTTTCTCCTCAGTGTGGGTTCGTGTGTGCACTTTTACCTGAGTTTTTGTAGTAAATGATTTACCACAAATTTCACAAGAATAAGGTTTCTCCCCAGTGTGGGTTCGTGTGTGTATTTTTACTTCAGGTTTTGTAGTAAATGATTTCCCACAAATTTCACAAGAATAAGGTTTCTCCCCAGTGTGGGTTCGCGTATGCACTTTTACCTTAGTTTTTGTAGTAAATGATTTACCACAAATTTCACAAGAATAAGGTTGTTGCCCAGTGTGACTTGACATATGTATTTTTACATGATCACTTTTAGTAAACGATTTACCACAAATTTCACAAGAATAAGGTTTCTCCCCAGTGTGGGTTCGCATATGCACTTTTACCTGAGTTTTTGTAGTAAATGATTTACCACAAATTTCACAAGAATAAGGTTTCTCCCCAGTGTGGGTTCGTGTGTGCACTTTTACCTGACTTTTTATAATAAATGATTTCCCACAAATTTCACAAGAATAAGGTTTCTCCCCAGTGTGGGTTCGTGTGTGTATTTTTAATTCAGGTTTTGTAGTAAATGATTTACCACAAATTTCACAAGAATAAGGTTCCTGCCCAGTGTGGGTTCGCGTATGCACTTTTACTTTAGTTTTTGTAGTAAATGATTTACCACAAATTTCACAAGAATAAGGTTTCTCCCCAGTGTGGGTTCGTGTGTGTATTTTTACTTCAGCTTTTGTTGTAAATGATTTCCCACAAATTTCACAAGAATAAGGTTTCTCCCCAGTGTGGGTTCGCATATGCACTTTTACATGACTTTTTGTAGTAAATGATTTACCACAAATTTCACAAGAACAAGTTTTCTCCCTAGTTTCAGTACGCATTATTTACACACTAATAAGGTTTATCTCTAGTCTGGGATCATATATATAGTCTTACATACTTTGTAATTATTTTACTACAAATTTTCCAGGAATAAGGTTGCTACTCTGTTTCTATATAACTTAACTGAGATCTCAAAAATCAAACGAGTCCTTCTTGGGACTAATACTTAATGAATTTTTAAAGAATATGTTACATAAATGCGGAGATACAAATTTCACAAACGCGTGCTTTCTCTTCGGTGTTTGTTTTTAAATGAGATTTATTCACATGAATTAACACATTTCAGAAGACTAACACTTCTATTCAATTTATGTGTCTACGATACTTTCATTTTTCTCCACTGTGGCTGTTACCTGTGAATGAATAAGAAATGTTATTTAACAATTAATGCAATAATGAAAATAGATATATCAATTATATCCAAATATAACAGAAAAGTTTCATCCTGCAACCATCTTTGTAAATAGGTAATTGTTAGATATGGGGTAAGTGATGTCTCTAACTTTAAATTGTAAACAGGATTGGACCACCTGCTTAAAATTTCCCTAGTATAAATCTCATCTTTTAAATTCTAAATAAAACTTTCGTTTGATAATTCAACTTACGGATTCAGATTTTTTTTCACCTGAGCAAATGATATAATCGTTTTTATAAGCATAAAAAATAAAATATCAACGATATTGGATACAAAAATAAATGTAGTTAGATTCAGTAAAATTTAGTAGAACTTAAGTTGTTTAAAGCATTTCCTTACAGACTATAACTTTTCACTTTAAACTATATAGAAATGGCATTAAACATACCGAATTTGTTTAAAAAATGACACATCTTAAAACAGTAGTTCAAAACTTCCAGAATTTTACAGGATCTAATTTTAGTAGCTTTTTATCATCACAAATTTTAAAAGATTTTACCCTTAAAATAGAGCAGGTGTAAAGTGAGAATATTACACAGATGAGAACCTATATGTCTGGGCGAACAGTCCTTCGGTGAATACTAAAGCTATAAGAATGCATATGTCTGAGCTAACAGCATTTTTTAGTGAATGATTAGAACAAATATGTCTGAGGTAACAAATCTCAGCAAAAATACTAAATAGATGATAAAAAATGTGTCTGAGACCAGAAACTCTTTTCCTACTTAGTGTTTAGCTTAACTAGTAATGCCAGTCTCGACATGTACAGGAAGAGTGTCATCATACTCCTGGCAGGAAACACTAAAACTATTATTTTATCAGAGACTTACCTGACACATGCATCTGCATGTTTCACCTTTCTATTCCACACTCACAAAAAAGACAAACAAGAGATAGAAAAAAATGCAAAATATATGTATAACATTAAACTGGCCAACGTGCAATATAAACTGAATATAGACTGAGCTGATGATACTAATCACAGTTTGAAATATTTGATAATGGATCATAAATTCCAGAAAAGCCTAGATTTAATGTGGCTTTTGAGGGAGAAAAAATTACTGTTCAAGAAGCAACAATAGCCCTGGTTCCCTTCAGGATGAAGAAACATTTTGGGTGTCAGGATTCAACCTCTCCGCTCTTGTAGTAGGTCAGAGGTCAGTTGTTTACTTGCTCTTTGAAAGTCTGAGACCAAAGTTAACAGGCAAACAAAAGACTTTGTACAAACAAATGTGACTAGTTTGTATGCACCTCTACTACATGCTTTCATGTAACAAGTAGGAAAGAGAAGAATACTATATAACTGAATGTTACACACTCAGAACTTCTGCTTATTGTTGTCATTTATTGTATGTAAGTCTATAGAAATTATTTCTTCTTTATTTGTTGAACTGATTTTATATAAGTTCATTTTTTCTAATTCAAAATTGTTTGTGCTTAAATTTGATAAAATCTGAGCCGAAAAGAAAATAAGATATACTTCTACCCTCACAACTTATGCTTATTCTCTACACAAATGAGATTCTACTTTCTTTAAACAATATATTTTTTAATGTCCTAACAAGTCACCAATTATCAAGGCCAAAAATTCACTTGAGGATAAGGGTCAATTAGATTGCCAGGACAGTGAAACAACATTAGGATTTTAGATGATTGTTAAAATTTAACAAATGTGATTATTTCAGAGATAGGCTAAACAAGAATTTATAAAAATTGGACTTGAAAACGACTATGTTGTAGTCAGCAGGAAAGCAAACCCGTGGTAATGTGTTCCACAGACGAGTAGTTCTTGGAAATAAACTTTTCTTGTGGAAGTTACGTTAAGCTTTGGGTACACAGAGGAATACATGAAACTTATCTACAGTGGTTGTAACGAGACGAGTTTTTATTGTGAATGTTTTACAAGGGTAGCCATAGTTTTGAGCTCAGTTGAGCACTTACCATGAAAATAATGATGGAGATGAGAAAAACTAGTAACCTCTATTCTGTGAGAAGAAAGCTGTAGGAAAGAGAACGGGATATTTCATACAAGATTTTGAAGTCTATTTTGTACTCTGGCAAGGCAGAAAATTGTTCTCTAAGTGGCACCTTCCCATATGTGGCAACAGTACTCCATCTTAGGACGTATCAGACTATTAAATATGGAGAGGATTGTGTCAGGATTTAACTATCCAACCAATTTTACAGCTACCAGATCAATAGATTTTATTTAAGTCTTCCATGTCATATCTGGAATGAAGGTCAGTACTAGAAACCTATTAAAGTAGAGGGCTTCCTCAATGAGAGAGACATTCATTTCAATATCAGCAATATCAGCGTTGGTGGTGAAAGGAGACATGTTTGGTTTTAGTTGTATTAAAAGTAACCAGCCACCCTTTTCTGTATTGAACTACGTCCTCCAGGTCGGAAGAGACAGAGCAGAAAGATCTTAATCATTAATGCTCTCCGAAGTGTTGCCATAGATGGTTGTCTCATCTGCATAAATGTCAACAAAAATTAAAAGATGATTTGAGAGATAATTGATAAAGATCAGAAAGAGGGTTGGGTCTAGAATGGATCCTTGAGGCACACAATCATTGATAGTATCTGTGTCTGACTTCTGTCCATTAACGACAACTCTTATTAACCTAACACTTCTTGATTTATCACAGATTCAAACAACTTACTCATGACACACTAGAGACTGATTGGTCCATACTGAGATGCTGAAGATCGATTTCTAGTACTTTTTAATCCTGGGATGACTGAAAAGTTTTTCAAAATGATGGGAAGCATTTCTCCTTTAAGCAATGATTGAACAGCTTTGTAAGAATCGGAGCTAGTTCTGGGAGCAGCTTCTGAAACACTATGATTGGAATGTTGTCAGGACAAATCGCCTAGCTAGAATCAATATTCTTGATAAGTTTGGCAACATCCCACACAGATATACGGATATCACTCAGTGCGTTTACAATCATAGGGGTAAATTCAGGAGTTAGGCAGCCCTGTTTACTATGGTTTGAATTTGATTAAAAGTTTATTGCAAAGATTTTGACTTCATCAGATGCTGAGGAAATCACATTTGGTCCATTGATGATGGTTGGAATAGTGGGTTTACATCTGTTCAGAACCCTGTTTGTTATTTGCCAGAACTCTTGGGAACCAAACTCTGCTCAGCCACTCTAGATTTAATGCATTAGTCATAGGACCTTTTAGCATGTTTTTATAATTCTTTTGCAGTGGTTGCAAGCCGTCCTAAAATTAGCTTTGTCTTCAGAAAATCTTTTTCGTTTGAAGCAATTGAAACAATTAATTCTGTGAGGAATGGACTCGGCAAATTCTATGGTGCAGTAAAGCTCTCCGTTTGGTTATGTTAGAATTTCTTGGAGAATATGAAACTTTCAATACAAAAAGTAGACCTATCAGTTATAGCAGATGCGACGATAAAGAACACACTTTTTTCACAAATGGAGGGAAGAGAAATTTTTGATATATAATATCTGAGGCTGTGCCAATCATATATCAACTATGTATCGCGATGAAAAGGGACATCCAAGGTCTTTTTGGACTTTGTTTTGATCATAATTGAGACAACTGAGTGATCAGAAGTAATGTCTGATTGAAAATTATATATGGTCGCCAGTTGAGCTCCACAAATTACATTATTGAAAAAATACCCTAAATGCATCTCTTTCACTGATCAAATACAGAATAGACACTTATAACTTCTTTTAAATAGTAAATAATCCATTTTTAACACAAATAGGTCACGAATGAGTAGGTAAACTAAAATAAAATATTTCTGACTAATTTCCCAACTGTATTATCTAGGTACGTGCAAAAATGGCCGTTGCTTGTACTGACTATAGTTCTTAAAAGTGTCTTTTCTTAATTTTTTTAAGAAGTCTTTGTTTAACTTTTGATTGTGTTTGAAAGATAAAAGCATTAAGTTAATATCTAAAAGGAAACAAATGTATATTTACATGTAAAAAAATATAGAATGAAAAATGTCATCAAAACAGTAGAAAAATCAGTTTAAACTGCAGATTCAATAAAATGTTTAAAATTCGCCGGAAAGGTAAATATCAGTTTTCTGGAACTGTTTCAAAGATAATTATTAAATAAAAGTCTAAAGAGAGTGAATTACAAAAGAATGTACCTTTTTTATTTTTTTTTTACTAAAAATTGCTTAATTATCCCCCCCCCCCCAAAAAAAAGTGAAAATTCGGTTCCGGACATCTTCTGGTAAACAGAAAATACAGCTGCAAAATCTCAAAGTATGGAAGCCTCAAACTGCAGTAATAGTTTGTTTCTTTTAGGAACTGTGTCAATTTTATTAATTATTGGTACCTGATGATTGATTAAAATCTTGAACAATTAAATTATTCGATGTATTCTTTAAGAATTAATGTAATTTTAAATTACATTAATTCTTAAAGAATAAATAATTCATTTATTGTTACGACACGTAAGAAATTTTTTACATGTATTGTGTCGTAACGATAAATTACATTAATTCTTTTAAAATAAAGCTAAACGAGTATTTTTTTATTTTAAGTGTGAAAAAGTAAATTAAAGTCAATGACTACACTGACAATATTCATTGAAATAAAAAGTTAAAACATTAAAATTATTTATTAATAAATAAATAGAATTCAATTTTGAAAAAAAACTGTCATATTTGAATTCTATTATTAATAAAGATTTTTTTAAAATGGTTTCATTATAGTACGTGATCGTTGCTTAAAAAATACTGAAAATTTCATTGAAGTTGGTTGATTTTATGAATTTTGATGAATTTAAAGGTGCAGGTGGGTATAAATGATGGGAATCTTTTACTACAATCAACAAAACGAAAAAAAGGTGAAAAACAAATGTGCAACAAATAAATGTTAGCAAAGGCAAGTTACTAAGTCGGTGTTGACTGCTCGAAAAAAAATTAAAAATGAAGGCTCGCTCATAACCAGGACTTGAAAATCGATAAAAACAATCGAAAACTAAACAATACACTGATAAAATCGCATACAATAAATGTCAACAATCATGCGAAAATGTAATGTCTTATCAGTTTCTATCAGTATATTGTTTCGTGTTCGATTTTTTATCGATTTTAAGTCCTTTTTAAGTGCCACTTTTGAATTTCTTTTCGAGCAGCCAACACCGATTGTTTTGAACCAGAAAACCACCCTTTAAAATAAGTTTTAAAAAACAAACAAAAATTATCCAGGTAGGTAGATGAGTAACTTAACTTGCCTTTTCTAACATTTATTTGTTGCACATTTGTTTTTTCACCGTTTTTTCGTTCTGTTGATTGTAGTTGTGATGAAAAGAACTCTTTACTTCTTCTCAGCTCCGGAAGTGAATTACTTCCCTTAGTTACTTCCCTTTCCTTTTCTCTGTAAATACGCCATTACTTCTTCGTGGAGGCCTCGCTCCCTGCGTTATATCTTTGCCGAATAAAGCTTTATCAAAAGTAAACTCAGTCTCCTCGAACTCATTCATTCATTCATTACAATTTATTCAGCAAAGATATAAGAAAAATGGAAAAATACCTCAAGCCTGAACGATTGGATTTAGACCCGTCAAAAGCCGACGCAGGCGACACGTGGCGACACTGGAAAAGATCCTTTAATATTTTCCTCAACGCCGTCAACTGCTCCCAGCTTACTGACGAACAAAGACTCAATTTATTGATCAACCTCGTGTCGCCAGCAATATATAAACACATTGCGGATTGTGACAATTACCCCGCAGCTATGAATGTTCTGGAAGAGGTTTTCGTACAGCCCCGAAACAGCATTTTCTGCCGGCATCTATTGGCGACTCGTCGGCAACGGACTAACGAAAGTGTTGACCAATATTTACAGTCCTTAAAAACACTCTCTAAGGACTGTGATTTCCAGGCTGTTACAGCCATACAGGCGAGAGATGAATACATCAGGGATGCGTTCATAAATGGGATTTCGTCATCCCACATTAGACAAAGGCTGTTAGAGAATAAGAAACTCGACCTACACACAGCCTACGACCAGGCTCTGACGCTAGAAATAGCCCAAAAACAGCTAAGTTCATACGCCCAGACGGACTCCTTGGCGGCTGCTATCCTTACTGCTGAAACACTGGAACAAAGGGACGACCGGTCCACGTGCGAGGAGGAGCAACCCACGTTAGCCGCACTCTCCGAACAGAAATGCTTTTTCTGTGGATACCCGAGACACGACCGAGCGAGGTGCTCTGCCAAAAGCGCTATTTGCAAAAATTGTAAAAAAAAGGGGCATTTCGCTCGTGTCTGCAGATCACCCACGGCGGCTGCTATCAACTACGGTGAGTCCCTACTTGCTTCATCTGTTCCCTTTAACTCCTCGGAGAGTCTATCTCATTCATCCTTGTGGGGGAAAAATAAAGGGTGAGCCTATGAGGATACTCGTCGATACGGGGAGCTCTGAAAATTTTATTCATCCGGATAAGGTTAAAGAGCTCGGTTTGGCAGTCACACCAAGTTCTGAGAGGATTCTGATGGCTAGCAGTTCTCATTCGTCCTCTACCCTCAGGCACTGTGTCGTATCTCTCAGTCTGAGTGGTAGGGAGTACCGTAATGTTAAACTAGCAATTATGGCCAACCTATGCTGTGACGTCATTCTCGGGCATAAATTTCTGTGTCGACACTCATCTGTGGAAATACCTTTTGGAGGACCCCTTCCCCCTCTCACTGTCTGTAGGCTGACCGCCATTAAAAATATCCCTTACCCTTCTCTGTTTACCAATCTAACCTCGGACTGTCGCCCGATAGCTGTTAAATCCCGGCGACATACCTTACCTGATGCTAAATTTATTAAATCGGAAGTCTCCCGTATGCTAAAGGAAGGTATCATTGAGCCCTCTCAATCCCCGTGGCGAGCTCAAACGCTTGTGGTATCTCCAGAAAATCACAGAAAGAGACTTGTTGTTGACTACTCCCAAACAATAAATCGGTTTACTCTCCTTGACGCTTATCCTCTTCCTCGAATGGAGGACATGGTAAATGAGATTGCCACCTACAAACTATTTAGCACTCTTGATCTGACCAGCGCTTATCATCAGGTTGCTATCAGGCCAGAAGAACGAAAATACACGGCCTTTGAAGCTGCTGGATCTCTGTATCAGTTTCGTCGAATCCCGTTCGGAGTAACCAATGGAGTAGCGAGTTTCCAACGAGTCATCGATGATGTCATAAAGCGAGAAGACCTTCGAGGAACCTATGCCTACATCGACAACGCTACCATTTGTGGAAAAGATCAGGCTATACATGATACGAATTTAAAAAAATTCATGAATGCAGTAGTGAAGTACGGACTGACGCTGAACAAAGACAAGTGTCACTACTCACTTACTTCTGTAGACTTGCTTGGGTATACCATAAGCAAGGGCTCCGTAAAACCTGACTCTGATAGGCTCAAGGGATTGATGGACTTGCCAGAACCTCGAGACCTCTCTTCTCTTCGCCGTGCAATGGGGATGTTCTCTCACTATTCCAGGTGGATCTCGAACTTCTCTGAAAAGCTACACCCCCTTACCAGAGTTACCAACTTTCCCCTCACTAGGGAACAAGCAGACGCCTTCAGGTACCTGAAGAAGGAAATTGCGAAATCGTCCCTAGTGGCCATAGACTCTTCTCTCCCTCTCGAGGTCGAAACCGATGCTTCGGAACATGCCATCGCCGCCTCCTTAACCCAAAACTCTCGTCCCGTAGCTTTCGTTTCAAGAACTCTAACTTCTGCTGAACAGAAGCACTCCTCTGTTGAAAAGGAGGCATACGCTATCGTGGAGGCGATCCGAAAATGGCGACACTTATTGCTCGGGAAACATTTTAAGTTGATCACAGATCAAAAATCTGTCTCTTTCATGTTTGATCCTAAAAGCAAGAGCAAAATAAAAAATGAGAAGATCACAAGATGGAAGTTGGAACTTGCTTGTTTCAGCTACGATATCACTTATCGCCCGGGGAAACAAAATGCTGCTGCAGATGCCTTGTCTCGCATCTGCTCTACTACTACCTCAGCTGACAAGTTACATTCCTTGCACTCAGACTTATGTCACTGTGGGGTCACCCGAATGCTACATTTTGTCAGGAGCAAGAATCTGCCCTACTCTGTGGAAGATGTAAGAGTGGTAATAAGAGCCTGTCAAGTCTGCTTGGAGATAAAACCGAGATTCTTTAATGCGCCACCTCAAACGCTCATAAAAGTGAGTCAACCCTTTGAAAGACTAAGTGTAGACTTCAAAGGACCATTACCTTCAAATGCCCGCAACCGCTATATACTAACCGTTATTGACGAATACTCTCGCTTCCCCTTCGCATTCCCTTGTGCCGATGTCTCAGCTGCAACTGTCCGGAAACATCTAACAAATCTATTTTCTGTTTTCGGAAATCCCTCTTTTGTACACTCTGATCGCGGTACAGCTTTCATGTCGGAAGAGCTAAAGGAATTCCTGCGCTCCCGAGGTATTGCTACCAGCCGAACAACCGCCTTTAATCCTCAAGGTAACGGACAGGTGGAGAGGTACAATGGTATCATCTGGCAAACTGTGAGTCTGGCTCTCCGGTCGAGAGATCTCCCTGTTACCGATTGGGAAAAAGTGCTAGATGTAGCCCTCCACAGCATCCGCTCGTTGCTCTCCACCTCCACTAATTGCACTCCTCATGAACGTCTCTTCAACTTCCAAAGGAAATCAGCAACCGGAGATTCCATACCTACATGGTTAACAAAAGCTACATCCGTCCTCTTGAAGCGCCATGTACGCGGAAGCAAATACGAGCCCCTAGTCGAGCCCGTAGACGTACTCGAAGTCAATCCAAACTATGCCCACGTGCGTTTCAACAGTGGACGAGAGACTACGGTGTCCCTGCGCCACTTGTCTCCATGGGGCGATAGAACAAGCAGTTCGGATACCGAAATTAATCCTATACCAGAGAACCTACAAATACAGACTGCACCTCTCCAGTTTAACACTTCTCCTGTTCACGAAAAGTTCATCGTTGACAATTTGGTTCCTACCCCTGGCCAATCCCCATCCTCGGAAGATTGCCAAAGTATATCTTCAGAAAATGCTGAGGAGCTGAATATTCGACGTACTACCAGAATCCGCCAAAGTCCTCGGTATCTAGCTGAAAACTATCAGCTTTGAACCTTTGTTTTTCTCTCTTTTTCAGTTTAAGCAGAGGTCACCACCTGAGAGTCCGACAAACTTTCTGTGTTATAAATTGTGAAAACATGGGATTACCTGGCAAACGGTCTCGATGCGCGCTCTGCAGGGCTGGACCGCCCAAAGAGCGGCAAGATGGCGTCCTAGGCTTAATATCGCCAGGTAATCCCGTGAAATCTCGTGTTCTCTCGCGGAGACGAGAGTCCAGTTTGATATAAAAACGGGTCGCTGGAGGCAAGACGAACGAAAGGCTGAGAGCGTAGTCTATGAGGGACGACGTGGAAAGAAGAAGATAAAGAAGAAGAAGAAGAAGAAGAAGAGAAAGAAGAAGAAGAGAAAGAAGAAGAGAGAGAGGAAGAAGAAGAGAAAGAAGAAGATAACGAAGTAGAGAAAGAAGAGGTGGAAGATTAATATTTTTCAGCTACAAGCTATTTTCGGCATTGTTATGGAAAAATTCGACATCAGATTGATTCCGGAATTCGACGGCTCTCCTGCTGGTCCATCGGTGGTCGAATGGCAGGAGAAGGCCGAGCGTGTTTGCCGGTTGTGCAAAATTAAAGACCCAGCTATGGTCATCCCATTGAGACTCACTAAGGGGGCTTACGCCGTGTACCAGCAGCTCAGTAATGATGCGACCATGGAGCAGATTGCACAGGCGCTGCACGGGGCATTTGGTGCAGATCCTTTTGTTGCCTGGAGGCAATTTTCCGAACGCCGGCTTGGGCCGGGGGAGACAGTGGACGTCTACATGGCCGACTTGAAAAAGCTTGCTGCTCCCTTCGGCGGTGCGAGTGACCGCATATTGGCATGCACCTTTTTGTCTGGACTTCCGGACGATGCCAGCCGACTGCTGCGAGCATCATTGAGACTCACAGAGATTGAATTGGTGGAGTTGTTGGCGAGAGCACGAAACATCTTGAAGGACGATCGAGAACTGGTCTCTGTAGCGGTTGACACCTTGGACTCGCCAGCAGAGGGCCTACGATGCTATACATGTGGTGGCCCCAACCACTTCTCCAGAGACTGCAGAGGCGGCACAAGGCGCACCCCAAATTATGGAGCACGAAAAGTAATACGGTGTTACCAATGCAATAAGCCAGGCCACATAGCACGGAATTGTCCGGGAAACGGGCAGGGGGAGGACGCCGCAGCGCTAGCACCCTCCCCAAAGCGGCATTGAACAAAGCGCTTCCTGCAGTGACAGTTCAAGTTGATGGGTGTAAACGTTCAGCGCTGGTTGACACCGGCTGTACCCAAACCCTCCTTCGAAAGGAATGTTGCACCACATGGAAGAAACGACAGATCCCCGTCCTGACTGTCGGCAAAGGCTCATTAGTGTGTTGTGGATCCAGTGTTGTTCATATCAGCATTGACAATGGCCCCTCGGTGGCTGTGACGGTGTTGGTGGTCGATGGGGAGCTGCTCGGATATGACCTTCTCCTTGGAATGGACACTATTACACAGCTAGGCGGAATTACTGTAAACAGCGTCTGTGATGTGAGATTCCCTCGACCAGACAAACAAATGTGTGCAGCAATCACTCTTGACGAACCCGATTTCCACGCAGAATATGACAAGGGCACAAACACATGGACAGCGTCCTGGAAGTGGGCAGGCGACCAGCCACCAGTGTCTTTGCAGAATCGGCTGACAGAGTATCCCCCTCCTGCATGGCTTAGGGGGCAGTACGAGGCAGAACTTCAAGTGTGGCTGGATAACGGCTGGTTAATTCCATACCCAGAGGATGAGCTCGGGCCCCCGCGGGGGCTAATTCCCCTGATGGCTATCAGACAAGAGAACAAGCAGAAAGTTCGACCTGTTCTTGATTACCGGGAACTCAATGAACACGTTGACCCGTACACTTCAGGGGCTGACGTTTGTGCTCATAAACTGCGAGAGTGGCGACGGCAGGGTGCGGAAGCGGCCATACTGGACTTGCGAAGAGCTTACCTACAAATACGTGTTGAGAAATCGCTGTGGCCATTCCAGACGGTGGTAATCAAAGGAACTCGCTATTACTTGACCAGGCTGGGGTTCGGCTTGAATGTAGCCCCGGGCATCATGACGGCGATCATGCGGGCGATCCGGCGTCAGGATAAAGCTGTGCAACAGGCGACATCGTCTTATATAGACGACATTTTTGTCAATGAGAGCCTGCTGTCTGCCCAGGCGGTCAAAGAACACTTTGAGCACTTCGGGTTCTCGTGCAAGGAACCGGAGCGGCTGCAGGATGGGGCGAAAGTGCTCGGGCTGCAGGTGAGCGGAAGTGCAGATGGCCTCCAATGGGGAAGGGGCGGTGAAATCCCGGAAATCCCATCTACCATCACACGTCGGAGCACGTTTTCCGTGTGTGGAAAACTGGTGGGTCACTTCCCTGTGTGTGGGTGGCTCCGAGTGGCTGTGGCGGCTATAAAGCGACGGGCAACTTCTTTGTCAACAGGATGGGACGATGAGGTGCGTGATCCTTCCCTGCGAAGCATGCTGGTGGAAGCTGTGGCCAGAGTGACCAATGATGACCCTGTACGAGGGAGCTGGTGCGTCGATGGGAGTGAGTTTACAGTTTGGGTGGACGCCAGCTCACTTGCCCTTGGCGTTGCTCTGGCAGTCAACGGAAGCATAGTAGAAGATGCCTGCTGGCTCCGGCCAGAGAATGACGCTAAGCACATAAACCTAGCTGAACTCGATGCTACACTGAAAGGAGTCAATCTAGCGCTTCAGTGGCAGGCTAGCGTCCTCCACGTTATCACGGATTCCACGTGTGTGCATCGGTGGATGACCGATGCCTTGAACGGAAAAGCACGGCTGACAACGAAGGCATCGGCCGAAATGTTAATCCGGAGGCGGCTTGCTACCCTAACCGAAACCGTCAATGAATACAACTTGGTCATAGATGTGACACTGGTGCAGTCCTGTTTGAATCGAGCGGATCGATTGACCAGAGTGCCTCGCCGTTGGCTGGACCTGCAGAAAGAAATGAACGAACCAGCACCTGTAAATTGTGCTGCGGTGGGACGTAGACTCAGCCCAGAGCGTATCGCTGATGTCCATTGCCAAAGCGGGCACCCTGGTGTAAACCGAACCTTTTACTTCGCCAGGTTGGTTGACCCCTCTGTGTCACGGAGGGCTGTGAAATCTGTTGTGAGAAGTTGCAACACCTGCCAATCGATCGACCCAGCACCTGTCCGGTGGAAGAAGGGCACACTCGGTGTGAAGTATAACTGGGATAGGATTGCGATGGACATAACTCACTACAACGGGGGGAATTTCTTGACCCTTATTGACTGCGGACCGTCCCGATTTGCATTGTGGCGGTCCCTTCGCCGGCAGGATACGGCTGCCATTGTCCATGAGTTGGAAAGTGTGTTCCTTGAGCGTGGCCCTCCTTCTGAGATATTGACCGACAATGGCCCTGCTTTTGTTAGTGCACCGTTCAAACAGTTTGTAGATGGCTGGGGTGTCCGTCTGCGTTTTCGGTGTGCCCATGTGCCCAGTGGGAACGGAATTATTGAGCGCAACCATAGGACTATCAAGACCATCGCAGCGCGGAAGGGGTGTACGGTGGCTGAAGCAGTCTATTGGTATAACGTCACCCCTAAGGACGATACTTCACCCTCCACCGCGCCAGCTAATGCGCTACATACATACCATGTCAGGGCGAGAGGTTTGGAGAGCAGCTTACTGCCCGAACCAGAACCTCCACAGGAGAAAATGAAAAAAGGAGATGTCGTTTGGGTTAAAAAACCCCGAGGCCAGTGCACGACTCGTTACGGAACCGGTCGTGTCACTGAAGTGATCAGCCCGCAGGCGGTGCGAGTTGATGGAGTACCCCGTCACATTAAAGACTTAAGATCGGTATTCCAAACGCAGCTGCCATTTAACGAGGATAATGACATTGAATCCGTGACCAGCGAACCATCATTCTGGTTCATGACGGCTTCATCGCGCAGCGACACTGAGAGTGATAGCCTTGAATGTACTGACCCTCCTACTGCTGATGAAAGCCCGGACAGTGATGCTGCGATGCGCAGCCTCAGGTTCGCTGACCTTCCTGCCACAAAAGACAGCACGGATGACGATGAGGCCCCGAATCCCCCTCCCCGAAGAAGCACTCAAAGAAAAAGGACACGGCCTCCCTGCTCTTTCTGTGATAATGAGATCAGGGGGGAGTGTGTTATAAATTGTGAAAACATGGGATTACCTGGCAAACGGTCTCGATGCGCGCTCTGCAGGGCTGGACCGCCCAAAGAGCGGCAAGATGGCGTCCTAGGCTTAATATCGCCAGGTAATCCCGTGAAATCTCGTGTTCTCTCGCGGAGACGAGAGTCCAGTTTGATATAAAAACGGGTCGCTGGAGGCAAGACGAACGAAAGGCTGAGAGCGTAGTCTACGAGGGACGACGTGGAAAGAAGAAGAGAAAGAAGAAGAAGAAGAAGAAGAGAAAGAAGAAGAAGAGAAAGAAGAAGAGAGAGAGGAAGAAGAAGAGAAAGAAGATAACGAAGTAGAGAAAGAAGAGGTGGAAGATTAATATTTTTCAGCTACACTTTCTTCCCCAGACGAACATACAGCCCTGAACTTTCCTGTGTGACGGAGGATGTGATGAAAAGAACTCTTTACTTCTTCTCAGCTCCGGAAGTGAATTACTTCCCTTAGTTACTTCCCTTTCCTTTTCTCTGTAAATACGCCATTACTTCTTCGTGGAGGCCTCGCTCCCTGCGTTATATCTTTGCTGAATAAAGCTTTATCAAAAGTAAACTCAGTCTCCTCGAACTCTTTCATTCATTCATTCATTACAGTAGTAAAAGATGTTTTTTTTATATTGAAAAACAATACATTTTAGCTAAGATTTAAATAATGGTTTCATTATATTACGTGATCGGTGATTAATAAATACTGAAATTTCATTAAAATTGGTTCATTTCCTGAATTTTGGTGAATTTTAAGGTGAAGGGGGAGGGGGATAAAATGGATTTACATTTTGGAAATTGGCCATTGATTTTGCACGTACCTAGATTATTTTTCAAATAATTTATATCGCCAAAAGTAACGTTTACGGAAGTAGGTTTTTCATTTTTACTTGGCCAAACTAGAATAAAGTACAAGTATAGAATAATACAGAAAATATATTAATTACTGTATAAAATTATAATTAAGTTTAATCAGATGATCTTAATGTGCGAAAATCTGAGAATTAAGAAACAATAAAAAAGATTAAATTGAATTCAGACGAATTTCTTTGTTGATTGCATCAAATTTAAACATTTACAACGAAAGGCTTTTTAAAACTTTAACATAAAATTTAGTCGCAAAGTTAGAATAGTATACAACGTTAAAATAAATAGTCTAATTTAAAACGCCATTGTTTACATGTGTTTACTATTCTGTCCCTACACTTGAAAGGTTTTTTAAAACTCGAAATTCAATCATAAAATGAACGCAATGAAAACAATTTCGGTAATTGTTGAACTTACCTTTATGTATTTCTTTCATCTTTTGTTATAAAATGAAATTGATATAATAATCAAATGTTAAGATTTTAAATCTAAATTTCTTCTTTGAGATATAAATTATTTTCTTATGAAAGACATAGAAGAGTGAGTCAAAAAGGGAGATAATTCGGTATTTTTTACTATCTTACAAGGCGCAGTTTACGCCCTAAAAAATTCAAATTCTACTTTTTTTTTGCGATAACATTTGAATAGATGAAAAAATATCCGCAACGAAGGAATTAACTGTTTTCTTTTAATATTTAAGATTTTAAAGTTGGGGATCACGTTCCTTTATAAAATTAACGTAAAATGAGCACCCATTTCCTGTCCAGTTAGCGTTACGAGACTTGTAATCGACTTAAGTTTCCTACTGGAGTGGGGGTATATTTATCTAATAAAAACACGTAGAAATTTAGCCAATTTTGTTTTTTTCTGGTTTAAATATATAAATGGGTAAATAAATGGGGGGCGGGCTCTTTTAATCTGAAATTAACGAATTATAGCAAAATAAAAATAAAATCAACCATGATGGAAAATACTTGTGTTTTTTTGCGAAGTAAAAGTCACGATAAGAAATACATAGATAAAAGCACTTAAAACATTTGTTACTTCTGCAGTTTACCGACCATGCTGAAATAATAACGTTAATATTTAGAAACCTATTGTTAACATGGGAGGGGGTTTGTTAACTAATCTATACAATGAGAATTGCTTTCATTTTTCATTACAATTGTTTTTGTTTTTTTTTAGGGGGGGGGGACGAATGTTAAGGTTAGGGAATTAGGGTTAGTGTTAGGGAATAAGGGTTAGGGTTGGAGGGGTTCCGAGTTTTAGGGTTAAGGAATTAGGGTTAGTGTTAGGGGTCCGAGATTTAGGGTTAGGGAAATAGGGTTGAGGGTGGTCCGAGTTTTAAGGGTTCGGGAATTAAGATTAGGGTTGGGGGAGTCCGAGTTTTATGGTTAGGGAATTAAGGTTAGGGTTGCGGGAGTCCGAGTTTTAGTGTTAGGGAAATAAGGTTAGGGTTGGAGGTGGTCCGAATTTGAGGGTTAGGGAATTTAGGTTAGGGTTGGATGTGGTCTGAGTTTTAGGGTTAGGGAATTTAGGTTAGGGTTGGGAGTGGTCCAAGTTTTAGGGGTAAGGAATTAGGGTTAGAGTTGGGAGTGTCCGAGTTTTAGTGTTAGGGGATTAAGATTATGGTTAGGTAGTCCGTGTTTTAGGGTTAGGAAATTAAGGTTAGGGTTGGGGGGGGGGTCGAGTGTTACTGTTAGAGAATTAGATTTAGTGTTAGGGTATTAGGGTTAGGGTTTAAAAAAAATTAATCTCCCTTCCTAATTCGAAACTCAAGTTGATTACATGTCTGATTACTTGGCTAAATTTCTAGATGCTTTTATTCGAAAAGTGAAAAAAAAAAAATCTCCTTAAAATTGGAAACTCAAGTCGGTTACATGTCTCGTTTGATGCCAAATGGCCGGCAAATGGGTGATCATCTTAGGTTAAATTTATAAAAGAAGTGATCTCTAACTTTAAAATCTTAAATATATGTAGTTTTCAAATTTGATTCTTTCTTAGCGGATATGGCTCTTGTATAGATCGAATACACAAACGAAATTAATCGTGCCAAGACATCATTATGAGCCAGTGTGTAGCCATGTTTAGATAATCTTAGTAAAACTTTGAATACAATGTTATTTTGAATATTGTGTGATGGTACAGTTAAATAAGTCTCACTTTTTACAAAAATGCTGGGCGAGTAGAAAAGTTGCATATCACCATATAAAATTTCACATCTCAGTCAATTTCTTGTCTATTCTTTTGAATACTATATAGGATTGCATACTGCGAACATAAAATTTCATCTGCATCTGATTCAGATTCAAGATTTGGCATCAATTTTAATTTTGACATAGAATATCCAATCTGGCATTTTTCTATCAGTCTGTGTAAATTTTGTACTAGATGTGTATATTTGCAAAAAAGATGAATATTAATGAATAAATTATATTCTGCAGATCTTCAACACAGCATTGATTTGAAATAGTTGATGGAGCAGTTAGTCAAGTTGCAAGCGATCCTCACATCATCGGACTATATTTAGTACCGAGTCACTCAGAATGCAACACTGTATAATTCCACAGAATAGTATCACAAATAGATGAGAAATTTATTTGTTTGAGTTACTCTGAATTTTTTAATTTGGAGAAATATTCTAAGGAATTCTTTAAATATTGACCAATATGTTTTACTTTTAACCTCTTTATTTGTATGAAAAGAATGTTTTCAAATATTATTTTCTATTAAAAATTTGTATTATTTTTATTATATGGACTACTGTTCTCATTTTGCATGTAATTCTCATAACATTTCAGCCGATGTAACCTCAGTTCCGTCAGCCATGACCAAGTGGATGTTTTAAGTAATTCGTAAGTGCATTCTGAGTATCGCTCACACTGATGATTGAACATTTAACCTGCACTAAACAAACAGCATTGGATGTTATTCTAACTACGTTTCGTTGAATGAATCTTATCAAATTCGGAAATCATTCTGTCACACATGGAAATCTGTACAGAATTTTAAAGCTCTCATTTATTCCATCAGCTCTCATTTATTCCATCAGCTGAAGTAGCTCGCGTTTATTCCGTCAGCCATCACAAGGTAGAAGTCTCAAGTAATTTGTAATTGTATTCTTAGTATCGCTTAAACTGAAGATTGAAATTCTACCTGCAGTAAACACAGAAGACTGTTTTACTATCATGACCAGAATATTTTAGTATGGGTGCAGATATTAAGAGGTAGAATCTGAATTGGAACACATACATAGAAGATACTGCCAAGGCTGCTGCAAGGAAGGTTGTTTTCTTTTACCGGGCTAGAAACCTTCTCACACTTGCCAGTATCCTAAATCTCTACAAAGCTTCCATGAATGGAATAGTTTGGCACAACCAATAGTATTTTTCCTCTTAGACACGGTAAAAAAGACCCTAATCAAATGAGTACCACTGTCTACCAAGCTTCATGCTCTGTCACATCGCCATAATGTTGCATCCCTGTGTTTGTTTGACAAGTACTTAAATGGAATGTGCTCAGATTAATTTGCTGGTACTCCTAATGTAAATAATCTCGACCAACAGGACAATCAACTAAATCTAAACCATTCACTGTAAAGGTCCCAGATGCCGAAAAGGCTTTCTATTCTATTAGCTTCTTTCCTCGGACTGTTAGCACTTGGAATTCCGTCCCTGCTCCCTATCTATTTGAATGTACCAAAATGCAGAAATTTACATGTAATGTGAAAAATATCTAGCTACAGAATGGCCCACTTATGATGATTATAAATCTGCCCCCAATTCACAGTAGGTCATGATGTCTCAGTGGCAATGTGCTGCCTTTGGGGTTAATTTATGTATTAAAAATATAATTGTCCCGTCAAAGCGTCAAAATTCTCAGAGTACGAGTCACATTCTGTTTTTAACAGCAGTTTATCATGTTGTCTGCTCACTGGTTGAACCAGTAATAAACAGTATCATTAGGTGTTAGTTATTCTAGGCATAGAATCAGCTTAACCTTGGGAAAAGGTAGAATAGAAGCTGAAAATTGAACACTTGATAATAAAGTTGACAACACATTTTGCATAAAAAATAGTATTTATTTTCATCACTGCATTTTAAAAATCAATAAACTCAAATAAGGCAACGCACATACTGTATAGGTGACAGGTATTTGCGACTAAAGTACTTTCTTCTTTAAATAAAAGTTGTAACAATATTTTATTTTCCTTTTTGTTTGTAACTTTAATGGGGTCCTGACAATTGTCCAGTTTCAGTTTTTTTTGTTTAATTATAACATTTTAATACAATTATTAGAAATAAGCAAAATCAATTATTAGAATGTAACTATTAACTGAAAACTCATAAACTTCATCAATAAAATGTCTTTCCAGCAATTAATTTGACAAAGGTAACTGCTAATCAACAAGTATAAAAACTATTGAGCATGTGTTTGCCAGCTGCATCTATATAGCTGGAGAATCCAAGCCATTCATGGTGATTTACATTGAAATCCCAAAATACAGGTATTTGGGCACTCGAGTCAAATGAGAGTGATATATCTATGCTTTCAGAAATAAGCAAATTCAATTATTTGAATGTAACGATTTGCTTTAAATGAAAACTCATAAACTTCATCAATAAAATGAATTTCATCTGATAATTTATTAAAAATATATATTTCCGGCAATTAATTTGACAAACGTTTCTGCACGTCAATAAGTTAAAAAAAAAACTATTGAGCATGTATTTACTGTTTAGAAACAAGATACGAAAAAGAGGTTGTTTACATTTCTTCCGACATAAAACCACGGTTTTTGCATATTGATACTTAAAAGATCTGAACATTTCACATCAATCTTCTAGACTTTTAATATCTTCATATAGAGACTTCATAGAAATGCATGGTGCAAAAAAAACTTGTGTTGCAATTATTTTGACCATTTTCAAAGATTTGACTGAGCTTTCAGGGTTTACTTGTAGTACGAAGTATCCTCACTTAAGAGTGTCCTTATAAATCCCTTTGTACAGAAGGACTGAACTCACTCGAGCATGGTGTCTAGTATGCACTATATGTCTCATGTAATTTTTTAAAATCAAATTATGAGTTACATATATATCTGAGTGTTCATTTCAGAAGCTTCCCAACATTTTAAACGTTGATTAAATAAAGCAGTGAAAAATACTAATTTTTTTGCTGAATGAGCCACTTAATTATGTTATAGTTTCTTTGACTGGATAACAGGAGTAGAATTGTGCTGGGCTGATTGAGCATTGAGCTTAATGTTATTAGTTCATTCATTCATTTCGTGTGAATCAGATGATTCTAGTGTTGGCATTGGTTTCCCTAATATCTTTCTAGTTAGAATTCTTTCTAGAAAGACATCGGGTACTCATGCGAGGACCCCATGAAGGTTGTCAACATCGCTGAGTGAAAGTGATACTGTGGAATCGACAGGATTAAAACCTGGAACACTCACATTATCAGTCTGTGTCGTTATCAACCAACTTAACATCGTCACCTCTCATGTTATTAATTGTGGTACCATAAATAGATGTTGCACAATTACTTTCATACAACAATGAAATCTTATTTGCACTTCAAAGATTTTGCTAATTTTCTTAGAATATTTGTTAACGTTTTTTTCTAATTGTTTACTGCATGCAATGGTATGTGGTTTTCTAAAGATGATAACTTTGTAAATGATTAACCACACACTTTACAAGAATAAGGTTTCTCCCAAGTGTGGGCTCGCATGTGCATTTTTACTTCAGGTTTTGTTGTAAATAATTTAACACAAATTACACAAAAATAAGGTTTCTTGCCAGCTGGGATTCGCATATGTATTTATAAATTATAACTAAGGATTCGCATTCCTGGAGCTACATAGATATTCAAATATTCCATTGAAGTTCTCCTTTACCTGTATACCGTCTAGTTAGTAAAAAAGTAAAGAACAATAATTTTTCCTCTCCCGAATTGACCATTTAACTATGTTATATCGTATCTTTCTTGTTGTTTCTTGGTCTTATCGGATTCAAGGACAAGAATTAATTTTGTCAGGTGGAATAACCAGCTTAGTGCAGTTACTATAGTCAAAAACATTTGGAGAAGAAGCACCATTTCTTGTATAAGCCAGTGTGGTGTTTCAATTCCGAGGGGATCTTATTTGTTCTGTGAATACTATGGTATTTTGAATATTTAGTCAGAGTTTACTTGTAGGGGAAAATATCCCCATGTCAGGTTGTCCTGAAAAACGCCTTTACAGAAATACCTTAGACACTCGAGGAAAATGTAGGCATTAAAGTTCTTTCCAGTATGCATTCAAGTTCTCTCTATTCTTTTAAAATTTCATGTCAGTTAGTTTAAAGCTAATATTCTATTTCCTTATGATATAAATTCATATTTATGGGCTCTTTTTAATATAGACGTAGTCCCTTTTACGGGCTGATATGTGTATTTCGCTACAGCTTTGTCTCCAAGGATTGTGACTAAGTATTTTTAATTGTTTTTTTTTATTAGGCCAGTTGTGCTTACCACAACCGGTATTATGTTTATTTACTTTAGAGACTATGTTGCATTTAAGTCATTCTTGGGGTCCTGATATTTGGTGATCTTCTTGCATTCGGCTCCATTATGGCCATAGTCATTAGGGACGGTTATATCTATAATAAGAGCAGTCGTTTCAGGTTTGTTCCAGATGAGAATGTCTGGCTTGATGGCTCTGTCTTTTATGTATCTGCCCGTCTGTATTATTTATCATAGAACACTGTCACTTTTCGATTCGATGTTATGGGTGAGGGTTCATGTTCCCAGATGTTCAGTGATCTTTCTAGCTGCATCTCTCCACAGATCTTCCAATGTAGGTATTTACATACTTTGTTGTGGCGGGCAGTGTAATGGCCATCAGCCAAAAGGATCTTGCATCCAGACATTAGGTGGCTTGGACTTTCAATAGCTGAGTGGCAGAACTTGCCCTGGTCAGTTTTTTGTAGACCAGCCATTTTATTAAATCCATTCATAAGTAAGTCTTGGTCTTGTGCAGCTATTAGTATCCGTTCCTCATCAAAGGGGAAGTTTACACTCTTGAGCCATTTTAGTGATGAAGCTTCCTTATCGATATAGCTCTGCTTAAGTTCTTCAATGAACTTTCCTGCTCTTTTATTATGTCGACATCCTTCTAGTCTGGTCTTTTTTTGTGTACTCCTCCCTCTTCTTGTGTGCAATCACGGTGGCTGAGTTGTTACAATCTTCGGTATTGTTCTCCAGTGTGTTTCCACTGAAATTATTGGCTAGATTTGTTGTTGAGGTCTGCGGAGGAAGTTCTCATTCTTTTCATCACAGGAGCTCTTTATATATTGCCCCACACCGACCATTGAGGCTCGGTAGACATGGTTGATCTCAATGAGGCCCAGACCACCTACCCTTTGCGGTAAGTACAGATGTCTATATACTGATGTTGATAAATTAATTTATTTTGTGTAAGCATTTTCCAGGTTTTTATATCCAGGTTATTGATGTAGCCTTACGGTCAATGGATAAGGCCGAACCCATAGGAAATGACAGGTATTGCAAGTTGGTTCATGGCAGTTATTTTATTTTTTGATAAGAGTTCTGATGTGAGGTTTTTATTCAGGTGCTTTATATATTCTTCTCCCTGTACCTTCTCTCTCATTTTTCCGTGCTCAAGCGTCTCATTCTCTTCTACTCCAAAGTATTTATAGACAGCATCTTCTCTTAGGTCTTCAATAGAGCCAGTGTTAATATTAAGATGTTCTGATGCTGTCTTTTTCCCTTTCTTTATTGTGCATTTAGCACATTTGTCCAATCCAAACTCCATGCTGATGTCTGCTGTCTAATCTTTTACAATTTCTATCAGAGAAACAAGTAGCCTCATAGAAAAAATTCAGACTCCAAGCATTAAGATTCAGCGAGGAATATTCCAAGTAGACAGCCTCTCACCGCTCCTTTTTTGCCTCACAATGGATCCACTGAAGAAGCTACTTAAACGATCCAATGCTGGATACAACATTAGAGGAGGCAGAAAGAAGGATCAAAATAAAAGAACAAATCATCTTTTTATGGACGATTTAAAACTGTATGCGAAATCTGAGAAACAACTGGTCTCTCTGATAGAAATTGTAAAAGATTACACAGAAGAGATGATTTATTCTTTTATTTTAATCTTTCTTTCTGCCTCTGCTAAGGTTGTATCCAGCATTGGATCGTTTAAGTCGCTCACTCAGTTGACCCAGTGTTTATATGCATGTGTAATTTTAATTCACGTTTTATTGTAAATGATTTACAACAAATTTTCCAGAAAGTTTACATGTTTACATTTAGTGCAAGTTTGGTATCAAATGATTTACATCACATTTAACAACAATAAGGTTTATCCCCAGTGTGGGTTCGCATGTGTATTTTTACTTCATTTTTTGTAGTAAATGATTTACCACAAGTTTCACAAGAATCAGGTTTCTCCCCAGTGTGGGTACGTGTGTGTGTTTTTACTTCAGGTTTTGTAGTGAATGATTTACCACAAATTTCACAAGAATAAGGTTTCTCCCTTAATGTTTAATTTTACTTCAGTCGAAGTTCTCAGAAATCAAGGGGCCCCTTCCTGGGGCTAACACTTGATCTCTATATGAGATACATAGATACCCGAGTATTCTATTAAAATTCTCTTTTATTTCTCAAGCATTGAGTTAGTAAAAAAGTTAAGAATAATTTCTTCTCTCCCCAACTGACCAGTCAATATGTCAAAGTATATCTTTCTTGTAGTCTGTTGGTCTTACCGGATTCCAGGACAAGAATTCATCTAGTCTGGTGGAGTATCCAGCACGTGGTGTTACTTGAGGTAACATCACAAGGAGAAGATGCACTATTCCTCGTACGAGGGGATCTTATTTGTGCTGCGGATACTATGTAATTTGAATATTTGGTCAGGGTTTACTTGTAGGGGTAAGTATCCTCATGTCAGGTTGTCCTGACAAACCCTTGTACAGAGAGACCGAAGACACTCGAGGATAGTGTCTAGTAGGTAATTCAAACTCCCCCAGTGTGTCTACGCATGTGTATTTTTACTTCATGGCTGTGAGTAAATGATTTACTACAAATTTCACAAGAATAAGGTTTCTCCCCAGTGTGGGTTCGGGTGTGTGATTTTACTTCAGGTTTTGTAGTAAATGATTCACCACATATTTCACAAGAATAAGGTTTTTCTCCAGTGTGTCTACGCATGTGTATTTTTAATTCATAGCTGTGAGAAAATGATTTACTACAAATTTCACAAAAATAAGGTTTCTCCCCAGTGTGGGTTGGGGTGTGTGATTTTACTTCAGGTTTTGTAGTAAATGATTTACCACAAATTTCACAAGAATAAGGTTTCTCTCCAATGTGGGTCCGCATATGTACTTTTACTTGTTCTTTTCTAGTAAATGATTTACCACAAATTTCACAAGAATAAGGTTTCTCCCCAGTGTGTGTTCGTGTATGCACTTTTATATCAGTTTTTCTAGTAAATGATTTACCACAAATTTCACAAGAATAAGGTTTTTCTCCAGTGTGTCTACGCATGTGTATTTTTACATCATAGCTTTGAGTAAATGATTTACCACAAATTTCACAAGAATAAGGTTTCTCCCCAGTGTGGGTTCGGGTGTGTGATTTTACTTCAGGTTTTGTAGTAAATGATTTACCACAAATTACACAAGAATAAGGTTTCTCCCCACTGTGGGTTCGGGTGTGTGATTTTACTTCAGGTTTTGTAGTAAATGATTTACCACAAATTTCACAAGAATAAGGTTTCTCCCCAGTGTGTGTTCGCATATGCATTTTTATATCAGTTTTTGTAGTAAATGATTTACCACAAATTTCACAAGAACAAGTTTTCTCACCAGTTTCAGTACGCATTATTTACACACTAATAAGGTTTATCTCTAGTGTAGGATCATATATCTAGTCTTACGTCAGATTACTTTGTAAATCTTTTACTACAAATTCCCCACAAATAAGGTTTCTTGTTCTGTTTGTATATCACTTAACTGAGTTTTCAGAAATCAAACGGCTCCTTCTTGGGACTAATACTTAATGAAACACAGTGCAGGACAGTATATGTATTTTTAAAGAATATGTTACATAAATGCTGAGATACAAATTTCACAAACGTGTGCTTTCTCTCCAGTGATTGTTTTTAAATGTGTTTTATTCACGTGAATTAACACATTTACCAAGACTAACACTTCGATATATGTGTATAGGATACTTTCATTTTTCTCCACTGTGGCTGTTACCTGTGAATGTATAAGAAATTTTATTTAACAATTACTGCAATAATTAAAATAGATATATCAATTATATCCAAAAATAACAGAAAAGTTTCATCCTGCAACTATCATTGAAAATACACAATTGTTAGATATGGGGCAAGCGATGTCTCTAACTTTAAATTGTAAACAGGATTTAGCCACCTGCTTTAAAATTTCCCAAGTATAAATCTCATCTTTTAAATTCTAAATAAAATTTTCGTTTGATAATTCAACATACGGATTCAGATTTTCTTGCACCTGAGCAAATGATATAATCGTCTTTATAAACAAAAAAAAAAAATATCAACGATATTGGATACAAAAATAAATGTAGTAAACATAAAAACTAAAATATAAGTAGTATTGGATTCAAAAATAAATGTAGTAAGGTTCAATCAAATTAAGTAGAACTTAAGTTGTTCCAAGTATTTCCTTACAGGCTATAACTTTTCACTTTAAACCATATAGAAATTGAATATTAAATATATTAAATATATAATATATATATATATATATATATATATATATATAGAGAGAGAGAGAGAGAGAGAGAGAGATGTATATTAAATCATATCCAGGCTCTAAGGATAAATGTCACACGGATGAGAACATATATGTTTGAACTAACAGATTCTGGTGAATGATGAGAACAAATACTGAATGATAAGAGGTAACACATCTCAGCAAAAATACTACATAATAAAATATCGATGATATTGTATACAAAAATAAATGTAGTTAGATTGAATGAAATTTAGTAGAACTTAAGTTGTTCCAAGCATTTCCTTACAGGCTATAACTTTTCACTTTAAACCATATATAAATTGGATTTAATATACATAATTTGTTAAAAAATCACACATGTTAAAACAGTAGTTAGAAACTTCCAGAATTTTACAGGGTGTAATAAATAATTAGTAAAAATTTTACCCTTAAAATAGGGCAGGGGTAAAGTGAGAATACTACACAGATGAGAACACATATGTCTGAGCTAACAGTTCTCTGATGAATGCTACACCAATAATAATACATATGTCTGATCTAACAGCATTTTAGAACGAATGCTACACAGATGAGGACACATATTTCTGAGGTAACAAATTTCAGAAAAAATACTACATAGATGAGAAGAAATATGTCTGAGACAAGAAACTATTTTCTTACTTAGTGTTTAGCTCAACTAGTAATGCCAGTTCTGACCTGTACAGAGAAAGTGTCATCATAATCTTGGCAGGAAACACTAACAACGTTATTTCACCAGTCTTATCTGACACACACCTGAAAATCGATTAAAAAAATTGAAAACTAAACAATACACTGATAAAAACGCATACAATAAATGTCAACAATCATGTGAAAATGTAATGTCTTATCGATTTCTATCAGTATATTGTTTAGTTTTCAATTTTTATCGATTTTTAAGTCCTGGCCATGGCCGAGAGCCCATTTTGCATTTTTTTTCGATCAGTCAACACCGACTGTTTTGAACAAGAAAACCACCCTTTAAAATAAGTTAAAACACAAATAAAATTATCCAGGTATGTAGATGAATAACTTAACTTGCCTTTTCTAACATTTATTTGTTGCACATTTGTTTTTCACCCTTTTTTCGGGCCAGGAAAAGTGCAACCCATCTTTTACGATGGCACTTTTCCTGGCCGCAGCGCTAAATGGCTCAAGTGACTCAATCGCAGTCATTTTAAAATAAAGTATAGTCTTCAATATTAAAAATAAAAAAGTCATTTTCTTGCTCCCCCTCCCTCCGAATACAATTGTATCTTTTATGTTATACTTAATCTTTTGCATTTTAAGGACAGCGCTGATATAATAACGTTATTATTTAAAAAAAAAAGCACCCATTATAAATTTTTAAAAAACAACAATATTTCACACACACACACATATATATATATATATATATATATATATATATATATAATATATATATATATATATATATATATATAATATATATATATATATATATATAATATATATATATATATATATATATTATATATATATATATATATATATTATATATATATATATATATATATGTGTGTGTGTGTGTGTGTGAAATATTGTTTTTTTAATTATTTTCGCTAAGATTTTAAAGGTAAGGAGGGGGGAGGTAAAATATATTTACATTTCGGAAATCGGACATTGATGTCGCCAAAAGTAACGTCTTTTTTTTAATTATTAATACATAAAAATAAAACCCTCATAAAATAAGACATTTTCGCTAAGATTTAAAAGAAAAAATAATTATTTCATCATATTACGTTATCGGTGATTAATAAATACTGAAAATGTCATAAAAATTGGTTGATTTCCTAAATTTTCGTAAATTTTAAGGTGAGTGGGGGGGGGGGAGGGGGTAAATGTTTTTTCATTTTGGAAATTTGACCCGAAAAGAATATATGATAAACTTCTACCTTCACAACTATTTATTAATAGATAAAAATAAAAAAATATATAAAAATATTACTTTAGTAAAAGTGTATTTTGTTTTAAGAAAATAATGCGGGTATTTTTAACAATAGCCCTCAAACGAAAACGCTGAAAAAACAAATATACAACAAATAAAAGTTACCGAAGCCGATAAAAGTGAATTTCCAACACATCTGTGACAGTTATTAATGATTATAATCCGTTAAAAGTGCTATTATTTATAAATCGATATTTTTATCGTATAGAAATTCGACCTAAAACATGGCGGCGTCTAGTTCAAAATTTGCAGCCTCGTTTTTGCTGATTTTTTTTTATTGGGACTCATATTCAAAGCGCAACTTTTCATCTTTCATCCAAGCAAAAGAACAAAACAAAACTACATTTTAAGCAAAAGGAATAAAATCATTTTCTTTTGATTTACATGTCATTGTGCTTTTATTTACATATTATTTTCATTCGTCACACCGTAATTTTTTTTTCCTGTTATTTCTTTAAAAAATTCCTAACTCCAACCCTAACTCCAACCTTAACCCTAACTCCAACTCTAACCCTAACTCCAGCCCTAACCCTAACTCCAACCCTAACTCCAGCCCTAACCCTAACTCCAGCCCTAACCCTAAGTTTTCATATTTCAGTCAAGCAAAACAACATTTTAAACAAAAGTAATAAAAGCTGTTTCTTTTTATGTCGTTATTCCTCACACCGTGTACATGGTGTACACCTGCTGCCTGATATAGTCTGTCGTCCATGACACGGAACCGTTGCGACCACATAAATTCAGCCATGTAGTCGGCCCTCATTTCGTTAACGGTCCCGTGCATGGACTTCAACTTCCCTTTGGCGTTTGCCCACATTTTCCCACGTCTTTGCAGTAACAAGAAATACGGGGAAATGTCCCCCCACCCACCCCAATGACGTAACGACAACGTAATGACGGTGACCAAAATGATCGTTAAAATGTTCGTTTCATAAAATTAAATTTCAAAAATGCAAACCCCCCCAAAAAAAACAAAAAAACGCCGCTTTGATTATGAGTCCCGGTAAAAAAAAAAAAAACACACACACACACACGTGACAACGAGAACCAAGACTTGTGACGCCATCTTGTTTGAAGTAAGAAGACATGAAAAAAAAAATTTTTTCATGTCTAATAAAACCCCATTTATCATACGTAAAAATACAAACAAATGGAATAGCGGACTAGGAAAATCGTACGTCGCATTTATTTGTTGCATATTCATTTTTTGACCACGTTCTACAACTTTTTTTCAACCCGACTCGCGAGAGATTCCCCATTTTTGATTGTATTAAATTTAAACATTTACAACGAAAGTCTTTTTTAAACTCCAATTTAAAATTCAATCGTAAAATGAACGCAATGAAAACAATTTCCGTAGTGATTGAACTTACCTTTTTGTATTTCGTTCTTCTTATTTGTTTTCTTTGCAAAATAAAATTGATTAAATAATCAAATGTTAAGTAAATTTTTTCTTTACAAAGAAGTAGAAGAGTCAACAAGGGAGATAATTCAGTACACTAATAAGTAAGTATATCTGGAATTCGGAAGTTTAACCAGACCTCAAAACAGGGCATTTTTACGATTGGCTTTTTAAAGTGTCATGGACGGCGGCATCGAGGGGGGGGGGGCAGGGTGTCTCAAGCCCCCTCACTTTTTGACTCCCCCACTTTACGGTCATCAATAATGAAGTTGATATGCATGTGTTTAATTTTTATCTAATAAGCTTTTCTATTAATTGATTGTTGGTCTTATATTGTCATCATTACAATATAAGACAAACAATCAATTTTATCTAAAATTTGGCGAAAAGCAAGCGAAATGGGTGAGTTTTTGTTAAAGGTCCCTATTTTATAGGTATATTTACGGACTTTCGTTTTCTTCTCCAAAAAATCGACACCCGAAGCAAAACATGTGAAACTTGAATTAAACTGATTTTGGCATTTCTTTAGTTTAGCTGTGAATCACAATTTATTTGCTTTCCTTTTTTGAAGACAGCGGCAGACGATCAACCGAAATAACAGAATTAGGAGTTTTCATACAAAATCTTCTTTTCTTCTTCTTTTCTTTTTTTAAATTATATATAAAGTAGAGAGCATTTTTCCCCTGTACATATTTTCTTAATAGCAAAATACCCCCATCCATCACAGGCTACAAAACTCACCAATTCATTATTTTTCACCAACAAACACTAAATATTACATTTGACCTACCATCTACGACTCTCCACCAAACCAACTCCATATAGGTGGTAGCAAAATCTTTTCTCCCTAACAATTCTGTACTGTCACTCCACTCATCGACACCGGGAACTAATAAACACAGTTTAGTTTTCACAAAAGATCTGTGCTTATTTATTATTTGCCTGGTATTCATTTACTACATAATATAAAGCAATACGTAAAGACTTAATGACCGCTCCCGTTCACTCCGATGATTTTCTGCGAATATCAGATTACGTTATTTCTAATTCTACCCATGACTTCTATATTTATATTCATTCCGGAATTAATTTGATGGTCGCTCGGGATTATCATAATCCATGGTTTAACCTTCTCATCGACGAAGGCAATTCTGAGATGAAGCATTATCTCGATGCCCAAGGTTTTCAATGGTTCCACATGCACACATTTGTTTGTCAGAAACTGGGTGATAGTAGGATGATGTTGGTGTTACTCATGAACGTTTAAAAAATTTCGCGATAGACGCTGTTACGGATGAGAGAACATCCGTAAAAGTGATTTTGACGGCTGAAAAATCTGTTGCAAAGCGGACAATTATTTGTATTTCCTCCACTCGCACATGGTTCATCCATTAACATACCGGTGATTGTTTAGGATCCGCATAATATTCAAAGTTATTCATTCCATCCTCTCTCCAGTCCTTCTGTCCACAGAACAACCGATACAGTATCTTTTGAGCAAAGTCCAATGAACGCAATGTGAAGTGAAGAACAGAGAAACAATGCAAGTCTGCCTTGTTAATACGCTTCCAACAAGCTATTCCAATTCCAATAATATATTTATACTTTTATACTTAATACATTTAAACTTTTATACTTTTTACTTTTGTGCTTTTATATGCACCTTGTCAGTTAATACTTTTAACTTCATGTTTTCTCTATATTTGATAAACCAATTGATTCTTGAATTTTGTCATTTTTACGAGAAGCGCCTTGCTGATATGTTGCTGATATGTTACAAATGAGCAATCAAGCGGTGTCAGAAAATCATTTTATGTCTAGATAAAGTGCAAAAAGGTGTATTTGGCCTTAAATTACCAAATATGGTTATTTGGGCCCAGGACCCCCAAAATTGAAATTTCTGTTTGTTCTTTTTTTTACCAGAAGCGACTTGCGAATATGCTTCCAACAAGACCTCAACAACTATCAGAATATCATTTAATCTCTAAATTATGTCAAAAAAGATATTTTTGGTCCAAAATGCCATAATATGGTAGTTTGGGCCCAGACGCCAAAAAATTGAATTTTTAAAAATGTTTCTTTATCTATCACCAAGAATATTTCATTACGCTTCTAACGAGTCATCATCCATTACCAGACGATCACTTTAAACCAAAATATGCCATAAACAGTGATTTTCCCTCAATATGCTCAATTAAAGTAATTTGATCCAAGACGCTGAAAAAATTGAAATATTTTGAATTTTTCTTTTTTCTCATCAATAGAATTCGATTCCGCTTCTAACAAGCTCTCAACCACTATCGGACGATCAGTTTTAGTCAATATACCGAATGTATTCCCATAGTTGGCATTCTGGGCGAAATGTGAGCCGCCCCCCCCCCCCCCCCCCTCACACACTTTTTAGGATAACCCGTCCCCTCACCACTTTTATAACTGTCCCGCCGGCATTGAGTGTGGATGTTCGAAAGACAAAATCTGGGTAAAAATCTGAAATCTGGGTCTTGGAATTTTATCTTATGTTTACGTAACATATTTATTGAAGAAAAATTGTGTTTACACTTTTTTTACATACAAAACGAAAATTTATCATTTTAATGAATAGTCAGTGATTTTTTTTATTGTATGAATTAAAACTTTCTCAAAATAGTCAACCGTGATTTTTAAAATGAAAATTTATCATTTAAATGAATAGTCAGTGATTTTAGTCCGTGATTTTTTTATTGTATGAATTAAAATGTTATCAAAATAGTCAACAATGATCTTTTAAAACGAAAATTTATAATTTCAAACGAAAATCCAACAAACAGTAAACACTGTTTTTTTTTTCATATATATAATTTACAACTTTAGGATGTTTGATTTTTTTTCCTTTATTGAACAGGATAAAGTTCTGCAATATTCTTTACAATGGCTTCCATGGGGTTCGCAGAAAACTTCTGCCGCCACATAAATTCGATTAAGTAGGACTCCACCATTTGCATGTGGGTGCCACCGTCTATTTTGTTATGCACCTTGGCCTTTTGCCACATGTTTTCCACATGATTTGTTGTGGCACCTGTGGATGGATCTACAAAATTACATCGGTGATTTACACACAAATGGGGAAATCCTTCCGAAGCGAGTCGATCGTATGTACGCCAACAATCTGATATGATTGTGGTCCCTGGACGCCCATACTGCTTTATTACAGGGATCAATGTGAACGGACAATGGGAACGGACACATCTTGGAAATCGTTGGTTTGACTTGCGCGATTTTGTGTGGGTGGGCCAGTACAGTCTGGGGCTGTTCTCACGGTCGGAGCTCACAGGTGCTGCCAGAGCGAACGTTGACGAACACCAAGTGAAGAGGTCAGAGAACACGAGTGAAGAAAATGTTGCACATGAGTGTAGTACGTGTAATCCATGACGTCACTCCTTTTGCATGGGAAGCGAATTTTAGCCAGTCTGGGTTTTGGAAGCGAACCTATCAGACGTTATTTCTGCATTGTAGACAGCAACATACATAGGGGAATTATTTCCCTAAGAAAATACAGGCGAAAGATCTCTTTTCCCCCTTCATGAATGGTTAAGGACTTAATTAAGTAATTAATTAATTACGAAAGCAGTAATTTGCTCTCTCTCTCTATCTATCTATCTATCTCTCTCTCTTTCTCTCTCTCTCTCTCTCTCTCTCTCTCTCGCCGTTAGTGAATGTCTCCCAGCTGACGGATAACTAACGCTTGAAATAAAACAGAAATTAAATTGAAAAGATTGTTTCCCTTCTGGGTCGGCCATGGGGCTTTTTGTTGCAGTGGCGTGGTTCACGGCAGAAAGAAGGAAGAGAGAGTTCAACCACTGAACGACGCACCCTCTACGCGGCGAGGGAGAAATTTAAAGGTATGCAAATTATATGATTTATGTTTTAAAAATGATGAGTGATTAAATGAAAACTGCCACGGCCGTTCCGGGACGAGTGTACAAAACGAGTACTGCCGCGGCCCAAGCAGAGGGGCTATGCAACAAATGTAGCGGCATCTCTGGAAGGGACTGTGACTAAGAAGGGGCTATGCAACAACTGTAGCGGCATCTCTGGAAGGGACTGTGACTAAGAAGGGGCTATGCAACAAATGTAGCGGCATCTCTGGAAGGGACTGTGACTAAAAAAGGGCTATGCAACAAATGTAGTGGCATCTCTGGAAGGGACTGTGAATAAGAAGGGGCTATGCAACAAATGTAGCGGCATCTCTGGAAGGGACTGTGACTAAGAAGGGGCTATGCAACAAATGTAGCGGCATCTCTGGAAGGCACTGTGACTAACAAGGGGCTATGCAACAAATGTAGCGGCATCTCTGGAAGGCACTGTGACTAAGAAGGGGCTATGCAACAAATGTAGTGGCATCTCTGGAAGGGACTGTGACTAAGAAGGGGCTATGCAACAAATGTAGTGGCATCTCTGGAAGGCACTGTGACTAAGAAGGGGCTATGCAACAAATGTAGTGGCATCTCTGTAAGGGACTGTGACTAAGAAGGGGCTATGCAACAAATGTAGTGGCATCTCTGGAAGGGACTGTGAATAAGAAGGGGCTATGCAACAAATGTAGTGGCATCTCTGGAAGGGACTGTGACTAAGAAGGGGCTATGCAACAAATGTAGCGGCATCTCTGGAAGACACTGTGACTAAGAAGGGCCTATGCAACAAATGTAGCGGCATCTCTGGAAGGGACTGTGACTAAGAAACCATATTTGGTGGCCGGTTCATAACCGCCAAATACCCTAAGTTGTCGTCTTATACGGCCTGTGTTGTTTTTTCCTCGTAAAAATAGACTTTCTGCACTTCCGGTTGACTCGGTGGAATGAATGGAACTCTTCAATTACGATTTCTGATCACAGTAAGTGACGGCTGAAATGCAGAAGTGCCTTTGTATGTGTCCAAAAATAGGAATCTATTATTTATTAATATTTTTTAAAAAATTAAATTTAATTAACGTCATGAATTTTTTCATTACGGACATATTTCTTCAAAAAAAATTTGTATGTGTCAAAAAATATGAATTTATTAAAATTGATAGTTTAAAAAATTGAATAAAATTAACGTCATGAATTTTTTCATTATAGACATAAAATGTGTATGTGTCCAAAAGTAATGAATATTAAAAAAAAATTAAATAAAATCAACATCATGATTTTTTTTCATTACAGATATATTTCTTGAAAACAATTTGTATGTGTCCAAAAAATATGAATTTATTATAATCAATATTTAAAAGAAATTAAATAAAATCAACATCATGAATTTTTTTCATTACAGACATATTTCTTGATGAACTCAAGCTCAGCTGGGTCATTCTGATCTCAGTTGAGTATCACCTGTTTTTGAAGCCTGGGATATTTTCTCAATACTTGATGTGTATTGATTTACTCTTCTCCAGGAGTTAGGCACAAGGCCAGTTTTTATCTTACTCCCACAGGTAAGATGTGACCCAAGGTCGGGTCGGGAAAGTGGGGTTTAAAAATTGCCTGGGCAGCCCCGTCGGCATTTCCCGGTAGGGGCGCCTCAAGCAGTAAGCAATAAACTTACTCCTCCCCAAAGAGGGGAGGCAAAGCCTGGGAGGGTTGACCTCCTAGAACTGCACAGAACAGACCCATAGACCGGCGTAAATCAAGACCCGAAGGCCAAGACAATACCAGTCTATGGGGTGCAGTATCCATCGGACAGATACTACTCTTTGATCTTAGCCAAAAGGCCAAAATGAACTTGATGTGTAGTTCAGCAAATCTGCGAGAGTTCAGATTATGTTTGTCAGAAGCCTTCTGCAGAACTGGGCTGGTATCAGCCTGAAGTTGATCCAGTTCGGGTGACCTTTCCTGTACAGGAGTCATCTTCAGATATTGAGGCTGTTGAATTCTTTCTGGATTTTTTGAAGGCATGTCTTAACTTGGCTTTCAATTATGTTATGAAGGCAATTGTAGCCCACATTAATTTGCTTTGGGACTTTCACTTCCAAAAACAGTCTCTTCTTGGGGTAACACTTGATTGCTATATGAAATACATATATATCTGCGTACCCATTAGGTTTCTCTCCAGTGTGAGTTCGCATGAGTGGGACCGTAGGTGTAACTTAAAATTATAAATGACACATTGCAAATTTTAGAATAAAGTTTCTTTTTACTATGGAATAACATGTCTTTAAAAATTAGATATTTTAAATGATCAGTAACAAATTTCACAGAAAAAACATGTTCTCTGTAACTTAGTGAAGTTTGTTCTTTTTTGCAGATGATTTTCAAATAATAGAATCGCATGTGTTTCTTTAAATTAGATTAAGTTGTAGACCATTTGACAAAAACTTGTTGCTGTATTTGATGGAGATTGGGGCCACCTCCTTTTGTCTCTGTATTGGCTTGAGCACCATTTCCAGGAAGTTTTACATCATTTCTTACATCTTCCCGCATGGTGTATGAACGGGATCATGGCCCCTTTTTATCCTGGGTGCCGGCCTGCCAGTATTTATTTTTTTTTTAATTCATATTTTTTATTAGTCATTTCCTCATTGTCAACGGCTTCTAATTCTTTTTTCGAAGCTGCCCTCTATTAATAGAGGAGGAGCCCCGTCTGCAATGCAAGAGACGTGCTGGATGGCTTGATGAGACAGCACACTATTCTTTTAAATATTTGGGCAGGGTTTACTTCAAGTAAAAAGTATCCTCATGTCAGAGTCTCTGATAATCCTCTGTACAGAGAGACCAAAGACACCCGAGGGTGGTGTCTAGTAGGAATTCAAGTCCTCCCCCATTTCTCACAGAATAGGTTTGCATGTGTTTCTTTAAATTAGATTATCGTGTAGACCATTTGACACAAACTTTACAAAAATAAAATCTTTATCTCTATTTTAGTTCAATTAGTTCTCAGAGATCGCTGTTTTTAGTAGATGACATTCAAATAGCATACTTCATAAGAATAACGTTTCTTTCTCATGTGTTTGAATGTATCTTTTTAAATCAAATTTTCTTCTAAATGATGAAATACAAATTTAAGAAAGATGACGTTTCTTTTCAGCATGTTCGTGTTTATATGTGATTTATTCTGGTGAATTCACACATTTCAGAAGAATATGACTTCTATTCAATGTGTTTGTATAGGATATGACTTCTATTTTATATATGTGTATAGGATACTTTCATTTTTCTCCACTGTAACTGTTACTAGTGAAAAAATAAGAGATTTTATTTAACAATTCATCCATTAATTTAAATTTAAAGCCGACATCAATTTCATCAAAATATTACAAAAATGCAACAGTTTTTAAAAATAGTAATTGTAAAATATGGGGCAGGTGATGTACTTTAAAATGTCATCTAATCTTTAGAGACATGCTATCTTACACTTGAAAGAAACTTCATTCTTGTGAAATTTGAAGGGCCTCATTTATAATTTTTAGTTACACCTACGGACCAACACAAGCAAACTAACAGTGTTAAAGCAGACACAAAATGTATAGTTATTAATATGAAAGCGTTTTTTATTTTCATTTGGTGAAATGCAAACTCGCTATGCAGCTACAGCAAAACATTCACTATTCTGCTAGTGATTTATTGAATTCAAAAAAACATAATTAAAAGAAATTACTACACGATTCTAAATTATCAAATATTTACATAGGCATTAAAATAATTCTGAAACTATTATCTATATGACACTTTATGATGTATATTGATATAGCTTATCTATTTCGGAATATTCTTTGTTAACTTTGATCGGTCTCAACTTCGGTTCTGATGCTCATGAAAAACCCACATCACAATGGCACTAGAACTTGTCATCGATGTTTAAATAATCTGTGTAATCTCAGGAATATCTAATTAAAACTAACCTTGAGGATATTAATTGAAATTTAAGGTATGTAATATGAAAAGAAAAAAAAATGTTTCACATTCTTGTTCGTCAGTTTGTAGCAGTTTATTTTAATTTCTTTTAACTTGGAGTACACAATCATTTATTGTATAAAGACATATGAAATTAAATCTTTGGAATTTTAATTGTATTCTCTTTCCATCTATATAAATGTTTTAAACAATGGCTTACAAAAAAAATGGCTTGTTCAAGCAGATTAGGTGTGAAATTTTGCTTATGTCAAACAAAAGGGTGTTATTGACTGTAAATGCTACTAACAGAGTCTTATTACGAACACTACACAGATGAGGACATATATGTCTGAGCTAAGAGCCTCTTAAGGCTAACATTACATAGATGAGAACATAGAATTCTAAGATAACAGAGTCTTAAGATCAGTCCTAAAAAGATGAGAGCATAGATCTCTGAGGTGACAGGGTCTTAGAACAAATACTAAATAGATGAGAACATAAATATCTGAGCTAACAAAGTATTAGGAAAAATGCTACACAGATTAGAACATATATGACTGAGCTGCTGGCTGCCGACGATATAAACAAATTGATACTGAATCATTAATTCCAGATAGGTCAACATTTAATGTGGCTCTTGAGGGAGAAAAGATGAATGGTTTTACTTATGCATAAAAAGGTCTTCACATTATGAAAGTAAACTGTAAAAGTTGGAAAACAAAACCAGAGCTTGTACTAAATACTCATCGGTCAAGTTTTATGTGACATCCACGTGTACAGCTTTAATGCTCAGCCAGATGAAAAGCAGTAAATACACCTTCCTTTCTAGTCTCACTCTTTAAACAAAGGTTCCAGTGAAATCTACTAAAGTATTCTGGAATGGACTCGTCAACTAAACTCTAAAGATAGTCAGGCTGATAGAGTTCTAGGGTAAAGTAAGTCTTGTACCAAAAACAAATCTGATCCCTTGTAGGAATAAACACTTTTTGATCACCCTAGAATCTCAAAGGAAGATCAGCTCCGTTGTCTTTTCAACTCTTTTATAGCAAACTGTTAAAGTATATCGTTGTCCTTCTCTGAACATACCCATCACAATCTATAATTTGCTGATACAAAAAAGAATTGCACCTATAAGAAGCTGACAGTACTGTGAAAAGTGTCTCACGTCAATCTACGATGATCCAAAAGGAAGTGGGCTCTGTGAAATCTTTTGATTCAAGATTTCTTGCATCTGAAAACTTTGATTTCACACTTCGATATTGTTCTTCAACAATGTCCCCTGCGTATGTGTTTCCCTTTTTTATCTTCAAACTACAATAGCAGCAAATTTAAATTTTTAATAATATTCCTAAGGAATGAAGTTAACTTTTCTTTTAAGAAATATGAAAATTTTAAATGAGAATAAAAAATTCCAAGCAGACTCTGCTCATACATACATTTTAAGAAGTTCATTTAATATTTACATTTGTATTTCAAGTTTTAATTTCCATATTGTTTGCTTATTATTGTAATTTCTTGTAAGGAATAATCAATAGAATTCATTTCTTATTAATTTGTGGAACTGATTTCAACATGAAGATCATTTATTTGTAATTCAAAAATGTTTGGGTCACCTTCTTGTGGTTAAATTTGAAAAACATGTGAAGCGAAAGGGAATATTGTAATCTTTTACTTCCACAGCTTATGCTAGTTACCAAGCAAAATAAGTTTCTACTTTTTTAAACGATGTCAGCTATTAATGTACTAACGAGTTACTGCTTATCAAGGCGCAAAGGCCTCTCAAGGATAAAGATTAATGCGTTTGTCAGGAAGACAGTGAGACAACAAAATGAGGATTGAAGACGATGGTAAAAACTGGGCAAAATTTGAAAATTTAATAGAATACCATATCAAAAATTTGTTAACATTGGACTTGACAACGACCATGATGTAGTCAGCTGATAAACAGACATGTGGGGCTGTGTTCCACGGACCGATAGTTCGTTAGAAAGAAACATTGTTCATTGAAGGTTTGTTTAGTTTTACAATTCTAAAATTTTCCACTGTGAAGACAGCAAAAAGGTACATTTCGCTAGATGTGGCAACAATACTCAATCTTGGGATGTTTTTAACTTTCATACAATTAAAAGATTGAAGTTTTCAAAGGTTATAACTTGTTTTAATGTATAATTTCTGCAGAAGTTCCACAAGAGACACCATTATGTAAAGAAAAAACATAATAAAATTTAAAAATATATAATTTAAACAGGAAACCGTAAATTAGTAGATGGGGGTCATCAGCTTAATCAACGTCTTCTCTTTTGTTAATGCTACTACCAGAATACCTTCCTTAACCAAGCAACAGCTATATACAAAGACAACTCCACTCACCATAAGTTTGAGTGGCAACAGCAACCCCAAATAAAACAATAATATGCGTTCATCTAATATTAAACTTAAAAAGTGAACCTTTGTAAAATCTATAACTTGTCACAAACTTCGTAATCATTTTACGTTGAATTTATATGCGTAACTGATCTGTCATTCTAAAGTAATTGTTTTTCCCAAGTTTTTCATAGAGTTTACATGTAATTTGTCTAAACAAAGTAGATTCGCATTATTGTTTGGATGGGAGTGATTTAACTGAGGATCTCCACCTACAATAATACCTACAATTATTTCAAAGAAATTATGGAAATGGACAGTTTTTAAAAATGTCTTTAAAAACGTTATGTTGTCTAGAAAGTGTAACCGTTACTATTGGCGACATAAATTATTTAAAAGAAAATACAGTTGGAAAATTAGTCAAAAACAATTTATTTAGGCTAAACTATTATTGTATGACCTATTTTCGTAAAAATGTAATATTTATTTAAAATTTTAATATTTACTTCCTGTGAATAATCAAGATGGCTGAACACAGATTATTTTACTCACAACCACTATTTCTAATAGTAGTTGACAGTTTCACAAAATGGTTGGAAATATTAAAATGTAAGAAACCAACGTCGCAAGTAAAAATTGTTCAGTATGAATTGTTCACACGTTTCTGAGTCATTGATTGTATAGTATTGAACAAATGTTATTCCAGTCGTCCAGCAAAATATATATGGATCCTAGACCACAGTTGGTCAGTTTTCGGCCATGGTGTATTTTCTGCTTAAGCAGAACCTTTGTATAATTTCAGTGCATTTTCAATATATCTGTCCATGTTCGAAATGCCCGGCTGACAGAGAAAATTCTCTTAGAATTACTTTTCAATGCTCCAGAAATAAGCACTCGGTTGCTGTACATCATAACATCATCACAGATCGAATACACTTCCGAGATTTGTCAGTGTTTTTCATTTATACACATTTTTAAGTTTTTTAAGAAATCGTCATTCATCGCTTTTTTAAGTAATTACTCCGAGTGTAACTGGAAGATTTTTAATGATGGTGCACAATGTATTTTTTACCCCAACTTCAATTTGTAGAGATGCAATCACTGTCATCAATGGCGTCAGTATATTTTAAGATCAATCTAGATCATCCATCAGCATGATTAATTTTTGATTATGGAAGATAGGGAGATACTCTATTTTGTAATTGTAATTTAGGAGAATGGTTACACATTTCTGTGCTTTGTTTGCAGTATGCGTTGGTAAAGCTTTTTTCGAACTATACATTTTGTAATTGTAATTTAGGAGAATGGTTACACATTTCTGTGCTTTGTTTGCAGTATGCGTTTGTAAAGCCTTTTTCGAACTATACATTTTTAACAGTGATTTATGTTTGATTTGTAATAAAAATGTTTTCTGCAAATAAAACGATTACATTTTGGTTCCATGTAATGTAACTGTTGTTATTCGTTCATCCTCAATATTTAGTTGTTGTTCACTGATGCTTTGGGCTTTTTTTTAAGTTCTCATCAAAGTTGGTTTTCCAATGTTCTTCCTCGTTTGACGATTTATGATGGAAAAATCTGAGCCCGAGTCAGGATGCATTTTAGTATTCTTTTTCAATATTCTTGTACAAACTTTCTTCGTTACTTATAGCGATTATAATAAAGTATTTAACAATTTTATTTTTACTCTACAGTGTGTACTTTTGTGTCCATTACAATCGACTTTAAAACACTTTTGTTTATAAAAAAGATTTCCCTTATATTCCACATCGATATGCACAAATATAAAGAAATTTTAATTGTTAAAATTATCAATAGTTTTCCAAATATTGTTTTGGGAAAATGCGCTTTCATCTTTACTTTTTTGACCCCAATTCAATTATTCTTATAATTTTATCTGTTCCTGTTTTATGTTCGGTATGAAGGAACATTTCCTAAATTCATTTCAACTTTTCTGTTTCCATTTCCTTCGGATATTCCATTTTCTTCTGATATTCCATTTTTATGTGTCAATTCTCTTTTTGTATTCAATTTTTTCTGTTTTCATTTTGTTTTGATATTCAATTTTTCTATTTCCATATTTTTCTATTTCCATATTTCTCTGATATTCCACTTGTTTCTTTTTAGTTCTTGGAATTTTTTTTATAGTCTGATATTGTTGGTGCTTGAAAATTTCAAAGATTACATTTTTGAATTCCTCCAATTTCATGACGCAAATAGGCCGACTTGGTCGTATATTTATATATATATTACACATATATATATAGAGACATATCTTTTCTTACTGGGAAATTGATTTTTAACCTCTCAGCGAGAAGAAAAAAAGCTTGTTCAAACTTATTCTTATGTTTCTCATTAATAAATAACTGAGACATTTTTTGAGTTTCGACTAAAGTGAGGTTTATTTTGCAGATTTCACACACTTTGCTTGTAAAAATTCCTGTTAGATTTCAACTTGACTCCATTGTATAAATAACAACTATCTAGAGCATACCAGCAAAGTCTATTCCCGAAAATCCAACATTTCACTTGGAGTAATGGTTCTGTTATATCAGATATAAATCCGAGTTTTAGTTGCCAGTCTTGTGTGCAACCTAAGTTTCGGTTATTTTCATGTCCGAATAAGTTTGAGTCCTCGTCGGCAGTGTTGTGGGACAAAGGTTCGAATAATTAAGACAACACGGTGGTATATTTACAAGAGTGCCTTTACAGAAGTACAGAATTGCATGTTACCGATAGTCTGCTACTGATACTGTCGTATGTCAGCAATTAATCCTATCATAAGACATCATTGTAATTCTATATGTCTCTCTAGGAGTCAGCTTATTCTGTAAATACTGTAGATCAACATAAAACCATAACACAGATACCTGACTATTCAGATAAGGATCTTCCATACTTTTCTAACTTTGATTAAATAAAGCAGCATCAAATAATATTTTTCTTCTGCTCACTGGGCCACTTAACTATGTTATAGTTTCTTTTGTTGTATTACATGACTTGAATTGTGCTAGACTAGTTAAGTACTGAGCTTACTGTTGTTAGTTGTGGTAGCATAACTTGAAGTTGCACCACTACTTTCATCATATGAGCAAGTGTGTAGACATAAAAAAGATATTATAATTGCACTTGAAAACTTTCTTATTTTCCTTTGAATTTTAGCTCAAGTTGTAGTTCTAATTTACAGTATCCTCAGTGTTCCTTTAAAGATGATTACTTTGTAAATGATTAGCCACACACTTCACATGAATAAAGGTTTCTCCCCAATATGGGTTCGCATGTGGGCGTTTACATTAGAACTAGTTGTACCTGACTTACCACAAATTTCACAAAAATAAGGTTTCTCTCCAGTGTGAGTTCGCATGTGTACTTTTGTATCAGAACTACTAAGAAATGATTTACCACAAATTTGACAAGAATAAGGTTTCTCCCCAGTGTGAGTTCGCATGTGTATTTTTATATAATTACTTGAGGCAAAAGCTTTACCACAAATTTCACAAGAATAAGATTTCTCCCCAGTGTGAGTTTGCATGTGTGTTTTTACATTATGACTTTGTGAAAATGATTTATCACAAATTTGGCAAGAATAAGGTTTCTCTCCAGTGTGGGTTCGCATGTGTATTTTTAATTTATTATTTTGAGCAAAGGATTTACTACAAATTTCACAAGAATAAGGTTTCTCTCCAGTGTGGGTTCGCATGTGTATTTTTATATTAGTACTTATTGAAAATGATTTACCACAAATTTCACAAGAATAAGGTTTCTCCCCAGTGTGAGTTCGCATGTGTATTTTTAATTGATATTTTTGAGCAAATGATTTACCACAGATTTCACAATAGGGTTTTTCTCCAGTATGAGAACGCCTGTGACATGTTACTTCATATTGTGTTGTAAATGATTCATCACAAATTTCACAAGAACAAGGTTTTTCCATATTTTTTAAAAGATTTTACTACAGCAAGTGTTCTCAGAAATCAAGGGCCTCTTCATGGGGGTAATACACAATCTCTATATGAGATACATAGATATCCGTTTATTCAATTAAACTTCTCCTTCACCTGTCAAATGTTAAGTTAGTAATGAAGTGAAGAACATTATATTTTCTCTCACGAATTGACCACTTAACTGTTATACTATATCTTTCTTGTGATATCTTTGTCTTTGAGCATTCTAGGAAAATAATTCACTTAGTCTGGTGGAGTATCCAGCTTAGTGCTGTTACTTAAAGCAACATTACTGGGATAAGGTTAACAATTCATCGTATGAGCTAGTGTATCAACGTTGAGGGGAGCTTACTATGTTATTGAATACTGTTTATTTTGAATATTTAGTCAGGGTTTACTTATAGGGAAGTGTCCTTATGCCAAGTTGTCCTGACAAACCCCTGTACAGAGACACCGAAGACACTTGAGGATAAAATCTATTAGACATTCAAATTCTATGCTGTTTAGTAAGCATTCAAATTCTGCTCAGTGTGGGACATCATATTTATTTTTAAAGTTGTTACTTTAAACAATGTGAGTCCACATGTGTGGGTTTGTAGCTGTAACTTAAAATTATAAATGAGGCACTGCGAATTTCAGAAGAATAAATTTTCTTTCCACTGTGGTTTATAAGGTCTCCAAAAAGTATAAAATGTTAAATGATGAGCCATGAATTTCATAAGTTGTCTGTACTTTAGTGAAATTTTTCCCCAGAGATCTCTTTTCGTGAGATGATGTTTCCTTACAGAAGAGGCTTGCATGTGTTTTTTTGAAATTATTTTTAGTTGTAGACGATTTGGCACAAACAAAACCAAAATCTCTCTCACTATTTCAGTTGAATTAGTTCATGGAGATGTCTCTTTTCTAAGTAGATGACATTCAAATAGCATACTTTAGTAGAATAACGTTTCTATCTCATGTGTTTGAATGTATCTTTTTTAAATCAATTTTTTTTGAAATGATGAAATACAAATTTCACATAATTGAGGTTTATTTCCATTGTGTCTGTGTTTAAATGAGATTTATTCTGGTCAATTCACACATTTCATTCAGAAGACTAATTCATGATATGCATAGGATATGTTCATTTTTCTCCACTGTGGCTGTTACCTGTGAATGAATAAGAGATTATATTTAACAATTCATATATTAATTAAAAGAGAAAGCAGAAATCAATTTTTCCTCCTGCAACACATCCACTCAACATTTTTGCAAATTGTTCCTTCATTTTTAATGCATTTACGTCTCTCTTCAATTTGTAGCTGGCATAAGTGTTTGTACCTTTTTAAATAACTTTATTTAATATAGCTTTTCCTATAATAGATAAATTGTATTACATTAATTTAGTATAAACTAATCATCTCACATGAAGAAATTAATTATGCAACAAGTTTCCAAATAAAGTATTCGATTGTTTCAAATCTTCAAATAAAAATACAATAGATTTGATTTACAAAAGCTTAACATTGGTATTTTTTCACTTCCAGAATTTTACAGGGAAATATTTTTCATAGCTTTTAATTATCACAAATAATTAGTACAGATTTTACCAGTAAAATAGTGCAGACGTCGATTATAAGTCTTGGCTAACAGAGCCTTAAGACGAATACTACACAGATTAGAAAATATATGTCTGAGATAACAGAGTCTTAGGCCACGCATGAGAAAATATATTGCATTACAAGTTTTTTCTTTCTTTTTTACAAATTTTTATTTTATCAACTCGAGTAAATAGAACTGTGTAAACGAAGCTCAAAACTGTTTGAGTTATGCAATTACTATCAGTGGTTTAAAGTTATATGAATTTGACGTGCAATAATTTATGTTTTTATTGGATAGTGGTTCAAAGTTATATTAATTTGGGTTTTTATTCGATATTTTTCTTTAATAATTCTTTCTAAAAAGTTGGCCAAAATATGGAACTCATCATTGAAAGAAATTCACTAATTTCTCCTCGACTTATATATTTTAAAGCTATTCTCATGAATTTTGGTACCTATATTAAATATTATGTGCTTTTCTGATTATACAGTCAGATTTTATGAATCTCTAACTTAAGCAATAAATTATAAATTAAATATGTGAATTACAAAGTCTTTGAAACTGTCACATTCATAAAATAGCATGCGCTTTTCTGATTATACAGTCAGATTTTATGAATCTCTTATAAATTATAAATTAAATATGTGAATTAACAAGTCTTTGAAACTGTCACATTGTATCATACAGATTGTGAGTTATTTCTAATATAGTTATAATTTTTTTGTACTTCAATACATTATGTCAGTATAACAATATCTGTTTTAAAAGAATTTTGTAACTCAAGAAGAAAACCATTTTCTAGGCATTACAATAGGTATCCCAAACCAAAATTGTATTTTTATTATATCTAAAACATATTATGTCAACACATAGATATTTACAAAACATAAACAATGGTACGAAAGTTATTTTAGAAGCAAAAATGGCAAAGAAATTATGACTGTTCAAAATTTGTCGGAAATTAGAAGATTTGCCGACTTATGTGATATTGGTCTAGAAGCCTATTTCCACAGTTTATAACTAGAAATGTAGGCCTCAAACAAGTGAAACATTTATACAAATGTAATCTTGTAGTAACTAAAAATTAATCATAATGGAACCAATAATTATTAGATTAAACCAGTATAAATACTCACATTTTGACCATGTAAAAAAAAAACAACACAATTTTATAATAGGGCAGAAATGGATTAAGAAATAAGTCAAAAGAATATATTACTGAAATTGCTGTAAAACAGTATCCACTGGAATTACAATCTTGAAACTTTGTAACTTTTCTGATTTGGGATGAGGAATTCATAAAATGTGTCTTATTTGTATTATCAAAGCTGTTTGTCAAAAATATATTTTAACTTGGACGAATTTATTCATTTTTTTAACTCAAGAAAAAAGGTTGGCCAACAACAAAATTAATACATTTATTATAAAAAGGAATCACAAGTCTTTATTTTAGGCAAATACTTATTGTAAAGTTGTTAACTTTAAAAATTTGAAAATGAATAGAAATATTTTTTTAACTGATGAAAAATCTATGTATAGTAAATTGTCCCCCTACGGTTTTTCTGCTTACTGATTCGTAGTGGGTAGATTTTTTATAAATGTCTACTACAATAAATATACTTGGAACATTCTGAATCCTACCATTACTTGAAATTGGCATTACATTAAAATTGCATCTATATACAAATGTTAACTACACCTTTGCAATATCATCTGACAAAGGACATGGGAAATAACCATTTCTGCTTTTGGTTTTACTTAAAAATTTTATTGCAAAATTTAAAAAAAAATGTAAACTCACAGAAAATATGGTAATCTTTTACTTCCACAGCTTATGGTCATCGCCCACTCAAATGAGTTTTTCATTTTTTAAACGATGACATTTCTATGTACTAACGAGTTTCTGTTTATCAAAGCCAAAGAGTCACTCAAGGATAAAGGTTAATGAATTTGTCAGAACAACATGTTGAAAACTAGTGAGAATTTGATTGTTTAAGAGGATGCCTAACATTCACAGGTAACATGAATTGGAACACATACATTGAAGACATTGCCAAGGCTGCCGCAAAGAAGGTTGGCTCCCTCTACCGTGCTAGTGGACTCCTTACACCTGACATTATCCCGTATCTCTACAAAGCCACCATTCGCCCATGCATGGAGTATTGTTGCCACATCTGGGCTGGTGCATCATCTACTAGTCTCTCCCTCCTTGACAAAGTCCAAAAAAGAGTAGTCAACCTAATAGGTCCCTCACTGTCAGCTAAGCTCCAGCCCCTGTCCCATCGCCGCAATGTGGCATCCTTGTGTTTGTTTTACAAATACTTCAATGGATTATGCTCCGATGAGTTGGCTACTCTGGTGCCCCCTCGACGTAAATTCACTAGACTAACTCGACATTCTACTAAATCTCATTCATTCACTGTGGAGGTCCCCAGATGCCGGAGAGCATTCTACTCAAATAGCTTCTTTCCTCGTGCTGCTGGCCTCTGGAACTCCCTCCCTGCCCCCTGTTTCCCCGACAGTACTGACATGCAGAAATTTAAAACTAATGTAAACAGACATCTCGCTGCTCAGATCCCAATTTAAGCTGAACCACTAATCCTTCTCCCCTTTTCCTTTTTCTCAGTAGCCCCTTACGTTTACAGTGGCGTCCTGCCTTGTTTGGGGTGAATCATGTAAAAAAAAACAAAAAAAAAACAAGAATTTGTAAACATTGGACTCTAAAATGACTACGTTGTATTAAACTGGGAAGCAAACTCGTGGTATTGTGTTCGATAGAGACTTACATCTTTACGTCTATAAAAGTCAAATACATCATAAGATAGCGTACTATTGCCACATCTAGAGAAATGTTTCTTTGCATAAGAAGTGAGATACTTTTTCGAGTGGTAGAATGATCCAACCATTTTTTCAGCTACATTAGCAACAGATTTGATGCAAGTCTTTCATTTCAGGTCTCAAGTTAAGGTTAGTCCTAGAAGCTTATCAATCAGGGAGCTTCCACAAGGGGAGAGACATTCATTTCAATTGGGGCAAAGTGAGGAACCGAGCATGGGTGGTGAAGGAGAAGAAGCTTCAGGTCGAAAGAGAAAAAAACAAAGAAATCTTTATCATTAATGCTGTTCTGAATGTTGCCATAGATGGTTGTGGATGCTACATAAATGTCATCAAATAGTCTGTTAATGTTATTTAGAAGATCATTGAAAAAGACAAATTGAAAATTTGGTAACATCCCAGACAGATATATGGATGTGGCTCAGAATATTTCCTGTTTTAGAGGGAAATTTACGAGGTAGGCAGGCCTAATCTCAAAGGCGAGAATTTGATGCAAAGTTCGTTAAAAAACTTAAAGCCCTTTCCTTTGTTAACAGTACCAGCCCACCTAGCAAAAACCTATCTTTACCCTTAGGCCGGACTGTAACAGACCTCCACAAAGACTAATCCACTAACCCTAAGTTCGGGTGGCAACAGACCACAAATATAACAAGAACATAGTTATATCTAAGGTTTAACTTGAACAGTGACACGTGGGTCAAATTATATTTTGTCAGAAACTGGGTGATCTTTTATGTTGGATTTATATGCAAAAACTGATACCACATTCTAAAATAATCGTTTTTTTTTTACCTCCCAAGTTTTCAGTGTGTTCACACGTAATTGTTTAAACAAAGTAGATTCGCATTTGTGTTTTGGTGAGGGTGATCTAACTAAGGATCTTCATCTACAATAATACATAATTGATTTCAAAGAAATTATGAAAATGCATTTTTTAAAATATGTCCGTATAAACGCTATCTGGTCTAATGATCTAGAAGGTGTAGACGTTACTATTAGCGACATAAATTATTTTAAAGAAAATACAGTTGGGAAATTAGTCAAAATCAATTTATTTATTCATGTATAAAATATTTTCGTTAAAAATATAATAATTATAAAAAGTTATAAGCTATTTTATTTACAATAAATAGTTGTTCTGTGTAACATAATCCGGTTATGTACTTACTTCCTGTGAATAACCACGATGGCTGACCACGGATTATTTTACTCACAACCACTATTGATTATAACTTCTTTTAAATATAAAATTTTTGGACACAAATAAGTCACAAATGAATAGGTAAACTAAAATAATTTATCTTTTACTAATTTCCCAACTGTATTTCCTTTCAAATAATCAATGTTTCCAATAGTAACGTTTACCAAAGTAGGTTTTTCATCTTTCTTCTTGGCTGAACTAGCATATGGTGCAGGTGAATTATACCGAAAAATATAATTACATTTTGAAAAATTATAATTAAGTTAAATCAGTTGATCTTAATATGCAGAAATCCGAGAATTAAGAAACAATAAAAACATATTAAATTTAATTAAGTACAGATTTTTAATCCAATTTCCTTCTTGGTGCTTATTTATTCAGACAAGGAAAAAAAACACAATCTTATGTTTCGTTATACATTTTTACTATATTATATAGACAAGGGAGATAATTCGAATTTGGTTTACTGCCGAAAGATAAAATCATTTGTATTATTTTTGATTTAAAAAATATTGGATGAATTTACGTAAACAAAGTTTATACATTTCTTCAGCAATTTTCTTTTTTAAGACAGGCCTAACATGTCGGGCTAAACAGCAGAAGCACCTCTTTCTTTTATAAATTATTTGTTTTCTAAGGAATAGAAGAGCCAACAATGGAGATAATTGAGTATACAGTAAAAAAAATCAGCCAGTTCAAAAGAAAATAAGAGGAAAACTTATGGAGAGACTTACTTATCAGTGAAAAATACTCGTCTACAACAAAATTTACGCAAAATTATCGCGTAGAATTTTGATAAAAAATTAAAATTTATTTACTATTCGTAGTCCACGTTGTGCACGAATTCCAAACGACATTCACTTCAAGCCAGCGCGTCGTATGTTAACTCCCTTCTTCTAAATATTAAGACGCCATGCGGACTTGTCGTTCGGAATTCGTTGACTCTGAATGTTAATTAATTTTATTTTTATTAAAATTCTACTCGCTTATTTTCCGTAATTGTTGGTGTACAGGGTACACTAATATTTTCCACTGATAAGTAAGTATATCCCTCAGTTTTCCTGTTAATTTATTTTTAACTGCCACATTGTGCATGCATTTCAATATTAATAAGCACCCCAAAACGGTAACCTATCGTTCTTTGAATAGGAATACATAGACACATTTAATAAGTGGGGATTATAAGGCAGTTATTCAAGTTGAAGTTAGTATTTTGTTTCGAAATGGCTTGAAAATAGTTTAAAATCAGTTAGATATTTTCGGATATTTGTAGAGTAACACCCTCCGCTGAATTACTCTCCCAAAAATGAGATTCTACTTTTTTTTTAGAGAATTATGTCTGAATAGCCTGAAAAAATTAGCGTAAAAAAAATTGTATGAATTATTCGTAGTTTTGGTAGTTTCGTTTTTAAATTTAACGTCAAATGATCTTAAATTTCCGAACGATTTTGGCTTTTTAGGACAGTTAACTAATCCTTTTACAACCACCCATGAATCTTAGTGGCAAGGTCGTAAAACCACACGAAAATATCAAGAGAAAATATGCACAGAAACTTTAATATTACATTTTTTAACACAAATAAGTCACAAATGCGTAGGTAAACAAAAATAAATTCGTTTGACTAATTTCACAACTGCATTTCTTTCCAAATAATTAATGTCGCCAATAGTAACGTTTACAAAAGTAGGTTTTTCATCTTTCTTCTTGGCTGAACTAGCAAAGGGTGCAGAGATTGAATAATACCGAAAAAATATTTAATTACTTTTTGAAAAATTATAATTCGATTTAATCAGTTAATCTTAATGTGTGGAAAATCGAGACTTAGGAAACAATAAAAATAATTTAAATTGAATGAAGTTGAATTAATTTTTGATTGTATTAAATTTAAACATTTACAACGAAAGTCTTTTTGAAACTCCAATTTAAAATTCAATCGTAAAATGAACGAATGAAAACAATTTCCGTAGTGATTGAACTTACCTTTTTGCATTTCGTTCTTCTTATTTGTTTTCTTTGCAAAATGAAATTGATTAAATGTTAAGTAAATTTCTTCTTTACAAAGAAATAGAAGAGTCAACAAGGGAGATAATTCAGTACAGTAATAAGTAAGTATATCTGGAATTCGGAAGTTTAACCCAGACCTCAAAACAGGGCGTTTTTACGATTAGCTTTTGAAAGTGTGGATGTCCGAAAGACAAAATCTCGGTAAAAATCTAAAATCTGGGTCTTGGAATTTTATCTTATGTTTACGTAACATACATATTTATTGAATAAAAATTGTGTTTACTTTCTTGAGGTAATATTAAAGAAAGAAGTTATATAAAGTTAACATCATGGAATAATGAAGTTATATAAAGTTAACATCATGGAATTCTTTTTTTGCATACAAAACGAAAATTTATCATTTAAATGAATAGTCAGTGATTTTTTTTATTGTATGAATTAAAACTTTCTCAAAACAGTCAACAGTGATTTTTAAAATGAAAATTTATCATTTAAATGAATAGTCAGTGATTTTTTTTATTGTATGAATTAAAACTTTCTCAAAACAGTCAACAGTGATTTTTAAAATGAAAATTTATCATTTAAATGAATAGTCAGTGATTTTTTTTATTGTATGAATTAAAACTTTCTCAAAACAGTCAACAGTGATTTTTAAAATGAAAATTTATCATTTAAATGAATAGTCAGTGATTTTACATATTTTTTTAAAATGAAAATTTATCATTTAAATGAATAGTCAGTGATTTTTTTTATTGTATGAATTAAAACTTTCTCAAAACAGTCAACAGTGATTTTTAAAATGAAAATTTATAATTTAAATGAATAGTCAGTGATTTTTTTTTATTGTATGAATTAAAACTTTCTCAAAACAGTCAACAGTGATTTTTAAAATGAAAATTTATCATTTAAATGAATAGTCAGTGATTTTTTTTATTGTATGAATTAAAACTTTCTCAAAACAGTCAACAGTGATTTTTAAAATGAAAATTTATCATTTAAATGAATAGTCAGTGATTTTACATATTTTTTTAAAATGAAAATTTATCATTTAAATGAATAGTCAGTGATTTTTTTTATTGTATGAATTAAAACTTTCTCAAAACAGTCAACAGTGATTTTTAAAATGAAAATTTATAATTTAAATGAATAGTCAGTGATTTTTTTTTATTGTATGAATTAAAACTTTCTCAAAACAGTCAACAGTGATTTTTAAAATGAAAATTTATCATTTAAATGAATAGTCAGTGATTTTTTTTATTGTATGAATTAAAACTTTCTCAAAACAGTCAACAGTGATTTTTAAAATGAAAATTTATCATTTAAATGAATAGTCAGTGATTTTACATATTTTTTTAAAATGAAAATTTATCATTTAAATGAATAGTCAGTGATTTTTTTTATTGTATGAATTAAAACTTTCTCAAAACAGTCAACAGTGATTTTTAAAATGAAAATTTATCATTTAAATGAATAGTCAGTGATTTTAGTCAGTGATTTTTGTTTATTGTATGAATTAAAATTTTATCAAAACAGTCAACAGTGATTTTTAAAACGAAAATTTATAATTTAAAACGAAAATCCAACAAACAGTCAACGTTGTTTTTTTTTTCATATAATTTACAACTTTGAGATGTTTGATTGTTTTTCTTCCTTTATTGAACAGGATAAAGTTCTGCAATTTGCTTTACAATGGCTTCCATGGGGTTCACAGACAACTTCTGCCGCCACATAAATTCGATTAAGTAGGACTTCACAATTTGCGTGTATATTATTTACTTGTATATTATTTACCTACTCTCCAGGAGGTTAGGCACAAAGCCAGTTTTACTTTACTCCCACAAGGTAAGATGTGACCCAGGGTCGGGTTAGGAAAGTGAGACTTGAAAAGCCAGCGCCCGAGAAGGTGAGCACTCTGGCCCTTAAAAATTGCCTGGGCAGCCCCGTCGGCATTCCCCGGTAGGGGCGCCTCAGGAAGTAAGCAATAAACTTACCCCTCCTCAAAGAGAGGGAGGCAAAGCCTGGGAGGGTGATTTATGGTTTAAAAATGACAAGTGATTAAATGAGAACTGCCACGGCCGTTTCGGGACGAGTGTACAAAACTGCCGCGGCACAAGCAGAGGGGCTATGCAACAAATGTAGCGTAATCTTTGAAAGGGACTGTGACTAAGAAGGGGCTATGCAACAAATGTAGCGGCATCTCTGGAAGGGACTGTGACTAAGAAGGGGCTATGCAACAAATGTAGCGGCATCTCTGGAAGGGACTGTGACTAAGAAGGGGCTATGCAACAAATGTAGCGGCATCTCTGGAAGGGACTGTGACTAAGAAGGGGCTATGCAACAAATGTAGCGGCATCTCTGGAAGGGACTGTGACTAAGAAGGGGCTATGCAACAAATGTAGCGGCATCTCTGGAAGGGACTGTGACTAAGAAGGGGCTATGCAACAAATGTAGCGGCATCTCTGGAAGGGACGGTGACTAAGAAGGGGCTATGCAACAAATGTAGCGGCATCTCTGGAAGGGACTGTGACTAAGAAGGGGCTATGCAACAAATGTAGTGGCATCTCTGGAAGGGACTGTGACTAAGAAGGGGCTATGCAACAAATGTAGCGGCATCTCTGGAAGGGACGGTGACTAAGAAGGGGCTATGCAACAAATGTAGCGGCATCTCTGGAAGGGACTGTGACTAAGAAGGGGCTATGCAACAAATGTAGCGGCATCTCTGGAAGGGACTGTGACTAAGAAGGGGCTATGCAACAAATGTAGCGGCATCTCTGGAAGGGACGGTGACTAAGAAGGGGCTATGCAACAAATGTAGCGGCATCTCTGGAAGGGACTGTGACTAAGAAAGGGCTATGCAACAAATGTAGCGGCATCTCTGGAAGGGACTGTGACTAAGAAGGGGCTATGCAACAAATGTAGCGGCATCTCTGGAAGGGACTGTGACTAAGAAGGGGCTATGCAACAAATGTAGCGGCATCTCTGGAAGGGACTGTGACTAAGAAGGGGCTATGCAACAAATGTAGCTACATCTCTGGAAGGGACTGTGACTAAGAAGGGGCTATGCAACAAATGTAGCTACATCTCTGGAAGGGACTGTGACTAAGAAAGGGCTATGCAACAAATGTAGCGGCATCTCTGGAAGGGACTGTGACTAAGAAGGGGCTATGCAACAAATGTAGCGGTATCTCTGGAAGGGACTGTGACTAAGAAGGGGCTATGCAACAAATGTAGCGCCATCTTTGAAAGGGACTGTGACTAAGAAGAGGCTATGCAAAAAATGTAGCGGCATCTCTGGAAGGGACTGTGACTAAGAAGGGGCTATGCAACAAATGTAGCTACATCTCTGGAAGGGACTGTGACTAAGAAAGGGCTATGCAACAAATGTAGCGGCATCTCTGGAAGGGACTGTGACTAAGAAGGGGCTATGCAACAAATGTAGCGGTATCTCTGGAAGGGACTGTGACTAAGAAGGGGCTATGCAACAAATGTAGCTACATCTCTGGAAGGGACTGTGACTAAGAAAGGGCTATGCAACAAATGTAGCGGTCTCTGGAAGGGACTGTGACTAAGAAGGGGCTATGCAACAAATGTAGCGGTATCTCTGGAAGGGACTGTGACTAAGAAGGGGCTATGCAACAAATGTAGCGCCATCTTTGAAAGGGACTGTGACTAAGAAGAGGCTATGCAACAAATGCAGCGGCATCTCTGGAAGGGACTGTGACTAAGAAGGGGCTATGCAACAAATGTAGCAGCATCTCTGGAAGGGACTGTGACTAAGAAGGGGCTATGCAACAAATGTAGCTACATCTCTGGAAGGGACTGTGACTTAGAAGGGGCTATGCAACAAATGTAGCTACATCTCTGGAAGGGACTGTGACTAAGAAAGGGCTATGCAACAAATGTCGCGGCATCTCTGGAAGGGACTGTGACTAAGAAGGGGCTATGCAACAAATGTAGCGCCATCTTTGAAAGGGACTGTGACTAAGAAGAGGCTATGCAACAAATGTAGCGGCATCTCTGGAAGGGACTGTGACTAAGAAGGGGCTATGCAACAAATGTAGCTACATCTCTGGAAGGGACTGTGACTAAGAAGGGGCTATGCAACAAATGTAGCGCCATCTTTGAAAGGGACTGTGACTAAGAAGGGGCTATGCAACAAATGTAGCGGCATCTCTGGAAGGGACTGTGACTAAGAAGGGGCTATGCAACAAATGTAGCGGCATCTCTGGAAGGGACTGTGACTAAGAAGGGGCTATGCAACAAATGTAGCTACATCTCTGGAAGGGACTGTGACTAAGAAGGGGCTATGCAACAAATGTAGCAACATCTCTGGAAGGGACTGTGACTAAGAAAGGGCTATGCAACAAATGTCGCGGGATCTCTGGAAGGGACTGTGACTAAGAAGGGGCTATGCAACAAATGTAGCGGCATCTCTGGAAGGGACTGTGACTAAGAAGGGGCTATGCAACAAATGTAGCTACATCTCTGGAAGGGACTGTGACTAAGAAGGGCTATGCAACAAATGTAGCTACATCTCTGGAAGGGACTGTGACTAAGAAAGGGCTATGCAACAAATGTAGCTACATCTCTGGAAGGGAGTGTGACTAAGAAGGGGCTATGCAACAAATGTAGCGCCATCTTTGAAAGGGACTGTGACTAAGAAGGGGCTATGCAACAAATGTAGCGGCATCTCTGGAAGGGACTGTGACTAAGAAGGGGCTATGCAACAAATGTAGCGGCATCTCTGGAAGGGACTGTGACTAAGAAAGGGCTATGCAACAAATGTCGCGGCATCTCTGGAAGGGACTGTGACTAAGAAGGGGCTATGCAACAAATGTAGCGGCATCTCTGGAAGGGACTGTGACTAAGGCAGGGCTATGCAACAAATGTAGCAGCATCTCTGGAAGGGACTGTGACTAAGAAGGGGCTATGCAACAAATGTAGCAGCATCTCTGGAAATGACGGTGACTAAGAAGGGGCTATGCAACAAATGTAGCGGCATCTCTGGAAGGGACTGTGACTAAGAAGGGGCTATGCAACAAATGTAGCGGCATCTCTGGAAAGGGACTGTGACTAAGAAGGGGCTATGCAACAAATGTAGCGGCATCTCTGGAAGGGACTGTGACTAAGAAGGGGCTATGCAACAAATGTAGCAGCATCTCTGGAAGGGACTGTGACTAAGAAGGGGCTATGCAACAAATGTAGCGGCATCTCTGGAAGGGACTGTGACTAAGAAGGGGCTATGCAACAAATGTAGCGGCATCTCTGGAAGGGACTGTGACTAAGAAACCAGATTTGGTGGCCGGTTCATAACCGCCAAATACCCAAAGTTGTCCTCTTATACGGCCTGTGTTGTTTTTTCTTCCTGAAAATAGACTTTTGTTGACTCGGTGGAATGAATGGAACTCTTCAATTACGATTTCTGATCACAGTAAGTGACGGCTGAAATGCAGAAGTACCTTTGTATGTGTCCAAAAATATTAATCTATTATCTATACATATTTAAAAAAATAAATTTAATTAACGTCATGAATTTTTTCATTACAGACATATTTCTTAAAAAAACATTTTCATGTGTCCAAAAATATGAATTTATTATAATGATTATTTTTTAAAAATTAAATAATATTCATGTCATGAAATGTTTTCATTAGAGACGTATTTCTTGAATAACATTTTTATGTGTCCAAAAATATGAATTTATTATTTATTTATATTTTATAAAATTAAATAAAATAAACATAATTAAATTATTTCATTACATATATTTCTTTTAAAAAAATTGTATGTGTCCAAAAATATGAGTTTATTTTTAATTAATATGTTTAAAAATTAAATAAAATAAACATCATGAATTTTATATATTACAGACATAAAAAAATGTTCAGTACAGATATATTTCATGAATAAAATGTGTATGTTCTAAAAAATATGAATATTAACAAGGTCAAGCAACTAACTTCTTTTCAAAAAGTTAATAAAATTGACACCATGGGATTTTTAAATAAATAAATTTTGTTTTTGTCCAAAATTTATATATTTTTTCTGTTTAGTGCCATGTGCGCAGAGCGTCATTATCGGTTTCAGATGTCATATTTTTAACGAGAGAATTGTCTTTTCAGACATCCATAATCCCAAAGGTAAAGGTACAAATTCTTCTTTTGGAGGTATGGGTTTAACTTCCGAATTATCAGTATATCAATAATTTTTCCGACTAATTTATTTTTAACTGCAATATTTCGCATGTATCTCAATGAAAATAAGAACACAAAAATGATAACGTCTATCGTCAAACCAACGCGTCATAGGAGATGATCTCCCTTCTTGTAATATGAAGACGCCATGCAGTCTTACCTTTCGGAGTCCATTGACTTCGATTAGTCAGGCAAACTGTTTGGATGTGGGCAGTAGCCTAGGTGGCAAGGCACTGTATTCTGTATACATTGCTTCACATGTAAATTTAGAGGTGCAAGATGCCACTGGCCTATTACATTCCCCTTACAAAGATTTTGGTGGATTTGTGCTAGATAGCCCATTACTCAGATAAAGGTCAGTTGAAAAAGGACAGGAATTTAGCTTATCGCAATCCTTCCAAGGAAAGGTGCAGGTTAATTTAAGTAACCCTGTTACCTTTGAGGTACATATTCTGTACCCTTTATTCTGTGCTAGCAAGCACATTGGGAAAGAGAGCCTCTCCAAACACTATTTGACTTCTTGTCCTAAATCTCCTTGTAACCTTGTTAGGGTCAAGGGGTGATTATTCTGGCCGGAGTTTGGTGAACTCAAGCTCAGCTGGGTCATTCTGATATCAGTTGAGTATCACCTGTTTTTGGAGTCTGGGGTATTTGCTGAATACCTGATGTGTAGTTCAGCAAATCTGCGAGAGTTCAGATCATGTTCTGCAAAAGCCTTCTGCAGAACTGGGCTGGTATCAGCCTGAAGTTGCTTCACTTTGGGTGACCTTCCCTGCATGGGAGTCATCTTCAGATATTTAGGCTGCTGAATTCTTTCTGGATTTTTTGAAGGCATGCCTTAACTTGGCTTTCAATCATGTTTAGAAGGTAATTGTAGCCCAAATTAAGGAGCTTTGGGATTTTCACTTCCAAAACAGTCTCTTCTTGGGGTAACACTTTATCGCTATATGAGATACATATATATCTGCATACCCATTAGGTTGCTCTCCAGTGTGAGTTCGCATGGGTTAGACCGTAGGTGTAACATAAAATTATAAATGACGCATTGCAAATTTCAGAATAAAGTTTCTTTCCACTATGGAATAACATGTCGCTAAAAATTAGATGATATTTTAAATGATGAGTAACAAATTTCACAGGAAAAACATTTTCTCTGTAACTTAGTGAAGTTTGTTCTCAGAGATCTCTTTTTTGCAGATGATTTTCAAATAATTTAAGAAGGTATCTTCACAAAATAGGTTTGCATCTGTTTCTTTAAATGAGATTCAGTTGTAGACCATTTGACACGAACTTGTTGCTGTATTTGATGGAGATAGGGGCCAGGACCTTTTGTCTCAAGGCCTGATGGCTGACCCTGGTTGGCCTCTATATTGCTGGAGCACCATTTCCAGAGGCAGGAAGGTTTACACCATTGCTTACATCTTGGTGCATGCGTTTCTTTAAATTAGATTATCGTGTAGACCATTTGACAAAAAATTTATAAAATAAAATCTTTCTCTCTATTTTAGTTCACTTAGTTCTCACAGATCGCTGTTTTTAGTAGATGACATTCAAATAGCATACTTCATAAGAATAACGTTTCTTTCTCATGTGTTTGAATGTATCTTTTTAAATCAAATTTTCTTCTAAATGATGAAATACAAATTTAAGAAAGATGACGTTTCTTTTCAGCATGTTCGTGTTTATATGTGATTTATTCTGGTGAATTCACACATTTCAGAAGAATATGACTTCTATTCAATGTGTTTGTATAGGATATGACTTCTATTTTATATATGTGTATAGGATACTTTCATTTTTCTCCACTGTAACTGTTACTAGTGAACAAATAAGAGATTTTATTTAACAATTCATCCATTAATTTAAATTTAAAGCCGACATCAATTTCATCAAAATATTACAAAAATGCAACAGTTTTTAAAAATAGTAATTGTAAAATGTGGGGCAGGTGATGTAATTTAAAATGTCATCTAACATTTAGAGACATGTTATCCACACTTCAAAAGAACTTCATTCTTGTGAAATTTGGATTGCCTCATTTATATTTTTTAGTTACACCTACGGACCAACACACGCAAACTAACAGTGTTAAAGCAGACACAAAATGTATAGTTATTAATATGAAATTTGGATTGCCTCATTTATAATTTTTAGTTACACCTTGTTATTAATATGAAATTTGGATTGCCTCATTTATAATTTTTAGTTACACCTTGTTATTAATATGAAATTTGGATTGCCTCATTTATAATTTTTAGTTACACCTTGTTATTAATATGAAATTTGGATTGCCTCATTTATAATTTTTAGTTACACCTTGTTATTAATATGAAATTTGGATTGCCTCATTTATAATTTTTAGTTACACCTTGTTATTAATATGAAATTTGGATTGCCTCATTTATAATTTTTAGTTACACCTTGTTATTAATATGAAATTTGGATTGCCTCATTTATAATTTTTAGTTACACCTTGTTATTAATATGAAATTTGGATTGCCTCATTTATAATTTTTAGTTACACCTTGTTATTAATATGAAAACGTTTTTTATTTGGGGGAAATGCAAAGTCGCTATGCAGCTACAGCAAAACATTCACTATTCCGCTAGTGATTTATTGAATTCAAAAAACATAAGGATTAAAAGAAATTACTACACCATTCCAAATTATCAAATATTTACATATTATACATAAAAATAATTCTGAAACTATTATCTATATGTCACTTATGAAGTATATTTTGCGTAATCTCAGGAATATATAATAAAACGAACTCTGAGGATATTAATTGGAATGTAAGGTATGAAATATAAAATAATAAAAAAACAGTTTTCCTTTCTGGTTCTTCAGTTTTAAACAGTTTATTTTCATTTTTTTAACTTGGAGTATAAAATCATTTATTGTATAAAGACATATAAAATAACATCTTTGGAATTTTAATTGTATTCTCTTTCCATCTATATAAATGTTTTAAACAATGGCTTACAAACAAGAAAGATAGGTGTGAAATTTTGCTTATGTCCAACTAAAGGGTGTTATTGACTGTTAATGCTACTAACAGAGTCTTAGCACGAACACTACACAGATGAGGACATATATGTCTGAGTTAACAGCCTCTTAAGGCTAACATTACATAGATGAGAACATAGAATTCTGAGATAACAGAGTCTTAAGATCAGTCCTAAACAGATGAAAACATAGGTCTCTGAGGTAACAGGGTCTTAGAACAATTACTAAATAGATGGGAACATAAAAATCTTGAGCTAACAAAGTATTAGGAAAAATGCTACACAGATTAGAACATATATGACTGAGCTGCTGGCTATCGACGATAGAAATAAAATTATAATCAATAATAAATTCCAGATAGGTCAAAATTTAATGTGGCTCTTGAGGGAGAAAAGATGAATGGTATTACTCATGCCACAAAAGGTCTTCACATTACGAAAGTAAACTGTAAAAGTTGGAAAACATAACCAGAGCTTGTACTAAATACTCATCGGTCAAGTTTTATGTGACATACATGTGTACAGCTTTAATGCTCAGCCAGATGAAAATCAGAAAATACACCTTCCTTTCTACAGTCTCACTCTTTAAACAAAGGTTCCAGTGAAATCTACTAAAGTATTCTGGAATAGACTCGTCAACTAAACATTAAAGATAGTCAGGCTGATAGAGTTCTAGGGTAAAGTAAGTCTTGTATCCAAAACAAATCTGATCCCTTGTAGGAGTAAACACTTTTTGATCACCCTAGAATCTCATAAGAAGGTCAGCTCCGTTGTCTTTTAAACTTTTTTATAGCAAACTGTTAAAGTATATCGTTGCCCTTCTCTGAACATACCCATCACAATCTATAATTTGTTGATACAAAAAAGAATCGCACCTATAAGAAGCTGAGAGTACTGTGAAAAGTGTCTCACGTCAATCTACGATGATCCAAAAGGAAGTGGGCTCTGTGAAATCTTTTGATTCAAGATTTCTTGCATCCAAAAACTTTAACTTCACACTTCAATATTGTTCTTCACCAATGTCCCCTGTGTATGTTTTCCTTTTTTATCTTCAAACTACAAAAGCAGCAAATTTGAATTTTTAATAATATTCCTCAGGAAGAAAGTTATCTTTTCTTTTTAGAAATATAAATTTTTTAAATGAGAATAAAGAATTCCAAGCAGACTTTGCTCATACATACATTTTAAGAAGTTCATTTAATATTTACATTTGTATTTCACGTTTTAATTTCCATATTGTTTGCTTATTATTGTAATTTCTTGTAAGGAATAATCAATAGAATTCATTTCTTCTTGATTCGTGGAACTAATTTCAACATGAAGATCATTTATTTGTAATTCAAAAATGCTTGGGTCACCTTCTTGTGAAATCATTTATTTGTAATCCTTTTACGTTGAATTCATATGCGTAACTGATCGCTCATTCTAAAGTAATTGTTTTTTCTCAAGTTTTTCATAGAGTTTACATGTAATTTGTCTAAACAAAGTAGATTCGCATTTTTGTTTTGATTGGAGTGATTTAACTAAGGATCTCAACCTACAATAATACCTACAATTATTTAAAAGAAATTGTGGAAATTTTTTTAAATATCTTTTAAAAAATTATGTTATCTAGAAATTTTTAAAATAATTTATGTCGCAATAGTAACGGTTCTATCGCGCCATAAATTTTTTTTTTTTTAAATACAGTTCGAAAATTAGTCAATAACAATTTATTTAGGCATGACTATTCATGTATTACCTATTTTCGTAAAAATGTTATATTTAATGAAAAATTTTATTTAAGAGAACTTATAAGCAATTTAATTTACCGTAAATAGTGGTTGTGAGTAAAATAATCCGGTTATGTATTTACTTCCTGTGAATAATCAAGATGGCTGAACACAGATTATTTTACTCACAACCACTATGTCTAATAGTAGTTGACAGTTTCACAAAATGGCTGGAAATATTAAAATGTAAAAAACCAACGTTGCAAGTAACAATTGTTTAGTCCGAATTGTTCACACGTTTCTGAGTCATTGACTGTATAGGTTATTCCAGTCGTCTAGCAAAATATATATGAATCCTAGACCACGGTTGGTCAGTTTTCGGTCAGGGTCTGAATATTATAGGTGTATTTTCTGCTTAAATATACATAACTTCACATGAGACTTTGCATTCTCAAAATGCCCGGCTGACCGAGAAAATTCTCTTAGAATTATTTTTAATGCTCCATAAATAAGCACTCGTTTGCTGTACATCATAACATCATCACGGATCGAATACACTTCCGAGATTTGTCAGTGTTTTTCATTTATACTCATTTTTTAGTTCTTTAAGAAATCGTCATTTATCGCTTTCAAACGAAGCTTTTTAATGATGGTACACAATGTATGTTTTACCCCAACTTCAATTTGTAGAGAGGCAATCACTGTGTCATCAATGGCGTCAGTATATTTTAAGATCAATCTAGATCATCCGTCAGCATGATTAATTTTTGATTATGGGAGATAGGGAGATACTCTATTTTGTAATTGTAATTTAGGAGAATGGTTACACATTTCTGTGCTTTGTTTGCAGTATGCGTTGGTAAAGCCTTTTTCGAACTATACATTTTGTAATTGTAATTTAGGAGAATGGTTACACATTTCTGTGCTTTGTTTGCAGTATGCGTTGGTAAAGCCTTTTTCGAACTATAAATTTTTAACAGTGATTAATGTTTGATTTGTAATAAAAATATTTTCTGCAAATAAAACGATAACATTTTGGTTCCATGTAATGTAACTGTTGTTATTCGTTCATCCTCAAAATTTAGTTGTTGTCCACTGATGCTTATGGCTTTTTTTAACATTTCTCATCAAAGTTGTTTTTCCAATTTTCTTCCTCGTTTGAGGATTTATGATGGAAAAATCTGAGCCTGCGTCAGGATGCATTTTAATATTCTTTTTCAATATTCTTGTACAAACATTCTTCGTTACTTATAGCGATTATAATAAAGTTTTTTAAAATTTTATTTTTGCTTTACAGTGTGTACTTTTGTGTCCAATGCGATCGCACTTAAAATACTTTTTGATTTTATATAGACAACCTTTGTACTAATGCAATTGCCTTCAACCGAAACACGGTTAAGTTGGTCAAAGATTTTCTGTTTTGATTTCTGTTTGACATATCACTTGGTTTTGCTTTATCTTTCTGCAATCTTTCTGTTTGTTCTTTTTTCAATTGAAGTTGCTGATCTCGTTGGTCCTGGGAAATTTCTGGGATTACATTTTTTAATTCCTCCAATTTCATCACTCCAAATAGATCGACTTGGTCGTATATTTATATATATTACACATATATATTTACAGACATATCTTTTCTTACTGGGAGATAGATTTTTAACCTTTCAGCGAGAAGAAAAAAAAGCTTGTTCAAACTTATTCTCATTAATAAAAAACAGAGATTTTTTGAGTTTCGACTGAAGTGAGGTTTATTTTGTAGATTTCACACACTTTGCTTGTGAAAATTCCTGTTAGATTTCAAATTTTAACTTTAGTGTATAATTAACAATTATCCTGAGCAGACCAGCAAAGTCTTTGCTTGAAAATCCAAAATTTAACTCGGAGTAATAGTTCTCTTATCTCAGATCGAATAATTAAGACAAAACGATGGTATATTTACAAGAGTGTATTTACAGAAGTACAAAATAGTATGTTACTGCTACTGATACTGTGGTATGACAGAAATTAATCCTATCATAAGACTTCATTGTAATTCTATATAGTGTTTCACTAAAAGTAAACCTATTCCCTAAATATTGTAGATCAACATCACACCATAACACAAATATCTGACTATTCAGATAAGGATCTTCCCTACTTCTCTAACTTTGATTAAATAAAGCAGCGTATAATAATAATTTTCTTCTGCTCACTAGGCCACTTAACTAGGTTATAGTTTCTTTTATTGTATTACAGGACTTGAATTGTGTTAGACTAGTTAAGTACTGAGCTTACTGTTGTAAGTTGTGGTAGCATAACTAGAAGTTGCACCACTACTTTCATCATATGAGCAAGTGTGTAGACATACAAAAAATATTATATTTGCACTTGAAAACTTTCTTATTTTTCTTTGAATATTTTCTCAAGTTTTACTTCTAATTTAAAGTATTCTTTTTTTTTAAATTTTCTTATTTCTGTGTTCGGTAGCATAGGGACGAGGTATTCTTCCAAATGCCAGACCATCACATGCTATTTAGAGGCTCCAACTGAGTGCTCTTTTAAGGATTTTGGCCGTTCCCTTAACTGCAATTATTTGGATTTCTTTTGCACTTGGTTTTCCGGGAATACTTTCCAGATACTTTTTGAAATTTTTCTTCATGAGGCCTTTAGCTCCTATTATAACTGGGATAATGTTGATGTTTTTGAGGTTCCAATTTCTCTTCATATCATACATTAGGACTTGGTCATGTGCTTGTATAAAGATGATAGCTATGTAAATAATGAGCCACACACTTCACATGAATAAAGGTTTCTCCCCAGTATGGGTTTGCATGTGGCTTTTTACACTAGAACTAGTTGTACATGATTTACCACAAATTTCACAAGAATAGGATTTCTCCCCAGTGTGAGTTCGCATGTGTTGTTTCATATTATTACTTAATGCAAATGATTTACCACAAACTTCACAAGAATAAGGTTTCTCCCCAGTGTGAGTTTTCATGTGTTTTTTTACCTTATTACTTAGTGAAAATGATTTACCACAAATTTCACAAGAATAAGGCTTCTCCCCAGTGTGGGTTCGCATATGTACTTTTATATCAGAACTCCTTAGAAATGATTTATCGCAAATCTCACAAGAAAATTTCTCACCAGTTTGAATTTTCATGTGGCTTTTAATAGCATTACTTATTGCAAATGATTTACCACAAATTTGACAAGAATAAGGTTTCTCCCCAGTGTGAGTTCGCATGTGTAGTTTTACCTTATAACTTGTTGCAAATGATTTACCACAAATTTGACAAGAATAAGGTTTCTCCCCAGTGTGGGTTCGCATGTGTACTTTTATATCAGAACTCTGAAGAAATGATTTATCGCAAATTTCACAAGAAAGTGTCTCACCGGTGTGAGTTTTCATGTGTCTGTTAATATTATTACTTATTGAAAATGAGCTAGTTTATCAACGTTGAGGGGAGCTTACTATGTTATTGAATAATGTTTATTTTGAATATTTAGTCAGGGTTTACTTATAGGGAAATGTCCTTATGCAAGGTTGTCCTGACAAACACCTGTACAGAGAGACCGAAGACATTCGAGGATAGAGTCTATTAGACATTCAAATTCTATGCTGTTTTGTAGGCATTCAAATTCTGCTCCATGTGGGACATCATATTTATTTTTAAAGTTGTTACTTTAAACAATGTGAGAAATATTATATTTAACAATTCATGTGTTAATTAAAAGAGAAAGCAGAAATCAATTTTTCCTTCTGCAACAGTTTTTAGAATAAGTAATTGTGACATATGGGGCAGGTGATCCCTGTAACTTTTTAAATCATAAACACAATTTAGCCAAAATCTTTCATAATTTCTCCAGGATTAGTCAGACCGTTAAAATTGTAAATAAAACCCAAATTTGTTAAGTCTATTTACAGGTCAAGATTTTCGTAACGTGTCAAACGATATGATCTTTATTATTTTTATAAACATATAAAATAGAATGTGAGCAATATGGAATACAAAAATAAACGTAATAAGATTCAGAGCCATTTACTGAGTGATCAGAAAATACCAGCACAGACATAACAGTGGATTGACAGGAAAATATCAAGAAATCTTGTAAAATGTCTGTAAGGGTTGGGTACATTAGCCTTAACACATTTTAGGTAAAAAATTTAAAAATAAATTATTTTAGAATTTAGGGTGAGTATAAGTTTCACCAAGCCATATGTAATGTAAATTGCTCACCCATTTCTGAAGTAGATAGTGTTTTCAGAGACCTATAACTAATTTTTTTTAAAGGGAGATAAATATTTGTCTTAGTATTGAGGGGAGAGGTAACAAATTTGGGGCATTTCTTCATGCTTAAAAAAATAAAATATATAATAAAGAAATCACCTACAGTTTATCCATTGAAAAAGTAGAAATTATTACAAAATATTATTTTATCATTTTACCTCTAAAGAGTTGATACCAATATTCAACATATGAGCATGACTAAATGCATTTCTAAGGACCATTTCTAAGTAATGTCTGAATGAAAATTATACATGGTGTTTGTTGAGTTGTAAGAATTACCTTATTGAAAAATACCCGAAACGCATAGATGGCCTGTAGAGTCTAGCACAGAAAGTAAAGGAGAGGACGTCATCACCCGCTGTGGGGACCGAGTAATGAATAGATGGGCAAACGAAAGCAACTTCGTGTTGGATGGGCAGTAATCTTGAGGGAGTGACAGGGTGGAGCAAGAGGCATGGCCCATATCCATTAACACAAAAGTAATTATTTTAGTTATAACTTGTTTTAATGTATATTTTCGGCAGAAACTCCACAAAACACACATCCATATGAAGAAAAAAACCCAGAAAACAACATTTACAATGTATAATTTAAACAGAAAAACGTTAATTTGTAGATGAGGATCCTCAGCTAAATCAACTCCCTCTCCTTTCTTAACACTATCAGCCGACACATCAAAAACTCTCTTAACTAATAGGCCGGGCAGTAACAGCCCTTAACAAAGAAAACTCCACTAACCCTAAGTTCGGGTGGCAACAGACCAAAAATATAACAATCACATAGTTATATCTAAGATTTAACTAGAACACTGACACATGGTTCAAATGATATTTTGTCAGAAACTGGGTTATCTTTTTGTTTAATTTATATGCAAAACTGATACCACATTCAAGAATAATTGTTTTTTTTCCTCCCAAGTTTTCAATGTGTTCACATGTAATTGTTTAAACAAAGTAAATTCGCATTTGTGTTTGGGGTGGCGTGATTTAACTACGGGTCTTAATCTACAATAATACATACAATTGATTTTAAAGAAATCATGAAAATGCAGGTTTTTTTTTAATTGTCCGTATAAACGCAATCTTGTCTAGTGGTTTCGAAGGTGTAGACGTTACTATTGGCGACATAAATTATTTTAAAGAAACTACATTCATAAAATATTTTCGTTAAAAATATAATATTTAAAAAAAAGTTATAAGCTATTTTATTTACAATAAATAGTGGTTGTGTGTAACATAATCCGGTTATGTACTTACTTCCTGTGAATAATCAAGATGGCTGAACGCGGATTACTTTACTCACAAACACTATTGTTTATAACTTCTTTTAAATATTAATTTTTTAGAAACAAATAGGTCACAAATGGGTAGGTAAACAAAAATAAATTATTTTTGACTAATTTCCCAACTGTATTGTCGGATTTTTACCGACTAAATTGAAAAGGGGGGGGGGCGGCCGTTTAGCAACTCAATGTTTAACCAGAACTGGACGTAGAAGGAAAATAACAATAAAACTCTTACCTTGTGTGGTGAACCCTTCTCGGCTTTGCTGATTAGTTGATTAAGTTGCAACGAATTGCTTCGGTGCTTACAAGACAATACGTCGTTGTAACCGTAACATGTAAACAGTAACATTTTTCATATCGACAAAAGGGGTGGTTTTTATAACCCCCTAGTCGATTAATATTTAAATGTGGTCTCATCCAACCCACGTGGGTGGACCGCAACCCAATCCACTATAAAGGCAGTTGATCAAGCATCTTCTAACCTTTTGCTTGATCGGCAGCCACACAGAATTCCATTGCTTCCCCCTCCACATCGAGTTCCGGTAAGTAAAATTATCACACACTCCCATCGCAAAAAAGAAAAACAAAAAAAAGAAAAGTCTTTTACAGGATGGGGGGGGGGGGGAAGGGAATCCATCATTTCTTAGTCGCAGTTTTTAAGGTCTTGCCTGAGACCTTCACCAGAAATTTCTGGTTTCTTTTAGACCCCTAACAAGCTGGGTCTACTCTGACACCTTGGCCTGCAAGTTGGACAATACCATTTTTCTTCCGAAGGTGCATCTACTAGGCCCACACAACCAAAATGGAACCAGTCGTCACATTGATCGTAGGCCACCATTGGTCTGTAATCCTCGGGTTTATCACATGCAGGGCAAATCCAGATTCTCACACTTTCATCACGCCGGGAAGATAGATTTGGTCCGGCACATCCTCTGGTTCATGAAGAATTTCCTCTTCCACATTGTTCGCGAGAGAATTTATCTCCAGAGAAAATAAATGATTGATTGAATGGGTCAATATAGATCCATTTCCTTTTCTTACTCTTGCTGAACGAACCAGCCCATCCTTCCCTTCAATCAACTCCAGGACTTCGCCTATAGACCAAAATGGTCTAGTTTTAAGGGGGTCCTTAATTAACACTATATCGCCCCTTTTGATGGCATTATTAAAGGAAGGGTCCGACAACTCCAGATTTCTTTCTCTTAAGCTCAACAGGTAATCTTCGTGCCACATCCTTCTAAATTTTTCTAAATTTTCTTCGCGAAGATGGAGTGTCCTCTTTAAATCGATCCTGCTATGTGGCTCCGTTAGTCCTAGGTCTTCATGGTCCAATCTTATAATTAAACCTTGACCCACATTTGGATTCATCAGAGAGTTGGGAGTTTGGCAATCCATTTCGTCAGAGCTTCTATAAGTTAGAGGACGACTATTAATGGCGCGCTGGATATCCGATAACGTGGTTAATAGACCAAAATAGTCAACCTTTCCTCTTCCTATAGTTTTATATAGGCAGGATTTAACTGTTTTGATTGTCCTTTCCCAAGTACCTCCATACCAAGCTGAATAAAGGGGAATCGTACAGTGCTTAAGGTGGTAAGTACCAAACTTCTCCCTGAACTCATCAGTGATCAACCCCTTGCCAATTATTTTAGCTGCAGAAACAAAAGTCCTTGCGTTGTCCGAATAGAGGTGAGAGGGGACTCCATTTGCATTCGTAAAACGAACAAAGGCTTGTATAAATGAAGATACCCTCATATCTGGAACTAGTTCTATATGAACAGCCCTGATAGCCATGCAGGTAAAAATGATGATATACATCTTATATTCCTTAACTTCTCCCCTGACCCAGATGTGACTGGTGTAATCCACACCGGTATGGAGATATGGTCTTACCAAATTCACTCTAGAGCTAGGAAGGTCTGTTGCATTCGGTGTCGAGAAGGCAGTGGCATTGTATTTTTTGCACTTGGCACAAGAGCTCACAATTTTTTTAACAGCTTGTCTGGCCTGTGGTATCCAATACCCTCTTAACCTTATTTCATTTAAAGTTGTGGCCAAACCCAAATGTTGGTTTCTCTGATGATTATTCTTTATAATCAAACTGGTCAAGTGGTGTTTTTTCCCCAAAAGAATTGGATTCTGTACCTCATATGAATGCCATTCAGATCCACCTATCCTTCCCTTTGAACGGATAATATTGGAGGGATCCAAGAATAGGTTTAGGTTCTTCACCAGTTTAGGTTGGCTTTTACCTTCAGGATCCAACAGAAAATCCAACTCCTCTGCAAAAGCTTCCCATTGCATTAATTTTATTAAATAAATTTTTGCCAGAAGGCAATTGTCCTCACTCTTTTTCAATGTTTTGTTGACAAATTTGAAAACCAACGTCATCACATTAATTAACCTGTTGAAGTTGGATAATCTTCCTACAGAGATTATAGGGGGACTTTCATTTTCATTTCTCATGAACAAATTTATTGCAGGACGAATGCAATCCTTTTGTTCTTGTGAAAGACAACCCAACTCCATCCTGTTCCACTGAATCTCCTCCTGCCTTATCCACGCAGGGCCTTCATACCAATAGGACAGGTTTTCCCTAATTTTTTTAAATGTTAGCCCCCCTGTGATATAGTCAGCTGGGTTCTCCTTTGTTGGGACATATTGAAAACTCAAATCCAACCTCATCTCCGATCTTACTGTTGCAGCCATTTGTGTTATTTCTTGCAACCTGTTGCGCGCAAAGATGTTTTTTGCGTTTATCGTCTTGGCCAGTATCCAAGCCAATACCACTTGAGCGTCCGTAAGAAAGTATACCTTCTCTATTAGGGTGTTCTTCAAAGCTTCCTTTATAAAGGGGAAACATTTTAATGCCAAGAATACTGACAAAAGCTCCAAAGTGGGGAGAGATTTACCTTTTAAGGGGGCTACCTTTGCCTTAGCAAAAACCAGTGCAGACTGATTGTACAGCATAAGCTGAAAAGCCGTACGCCATTTTGGAGGCATCACAAAACAGGAATAATTTTATGGGCTTCTTTTCCTCTAGGACTCTCCTTGGAAATGCTACAGAGCCCAATTCCGTTAAGTCCTTTGCCAGAGCTTTCCATGTTCTTTTTGACTCCTCTGGAACTTCATCATCCCAATCCAACTTTTGCTTCCAAAGTTCTCCTATTAGCATCCTGCTCCTTATGGTTACTGGCAGGTAAAGAGACAAGGGATCAAACAATTTGGATGTTTCAGACAGCATTTTCCTTTTTTTTGATGCGGCTTCATCACATTGATATGAACAGACCTTCATGGTATCATGTTGGGGGCTGTACAAATACCCTAAAACTTTTTCCACTCCAGTATCAAACTCTGACAGAGTTCCATCTGCTGCCATCTTTTTTCGTAACACTGCACTGTTGGAATTGCAGGATTGTACTTCAAAGTGACCTTCTTGCAGCCGTTCTTTTACCGTTGTGTATAGTGTAGACAAAGTATTTACATCATTGCCGGTTTTCACTAAATTGTCTACATAAAAATTCGTCCTGAGTACTTGGGAACATTCATCTGAAGGAAATTTTTCAGCATGATACTTCAAAACATAATTTAATATAAACGGACTTGCATTGAAACCGAATAAGATGGTAGAGTATCGGTAACAATGCAAGTTGTCTCCTTTCTTTAAAAAGAAACAGAACCAATTGCGGTCCTTTTCCAAGTCCAGACGAATCATAAGGAACGCTTTCCTTATGTCGGCCAATAACACATACTTGTTAGTTCTAAAGTGAATCAACAGCTCCAACATGTCCCCCATTAGGTTGACTCCTGGATAGGCCGCTTCATTCAGAGATATCGAATTTGTCGTCTTATAGGAACAGTTAAATACCGGTCTCACTTTTGTGGTCGTCTGATCAGCCAGTTTGAGTACCGGTCTGTGCGGAATCCATACATAATTTCGAAAGTTTTCTGGAGTTACTGCTATTTCTTCTATGATACCTTCCTTTTCCTGTTGTCTAAAGACGTCCAGGTATTGGTCATAGAGATCCTTCTTCTCCAGGTCTTTAACTACTCTTTCCAGTATTCTAAGAGCAGCATTGTGGTTTGAAGGTACAGACTTCACCTTGTCTTCATACCATGGCAGTTGTACATGGTATCGGCCATCTCTGTAGGATATAGTATTCCTAAACTTCTGTACTTTCTCCTCATCCACCGTGGAGAATTCCTCTGTCATGGGTAATCCCAGTGACTCCATATTAAACATTCTTTCAAGTCCTCTTTGGACATTTCCTTCCTCAAACCAAGCTTTTAAGGGGTCCGAGTATTTCTCTTCTGGATTCAGCACAAAATTAATTCTGGACTCTGGAAGAGAAGGCGTTTTTGCCAACAAAGAGGTATAATTAATTTTTGCCCCTTTTGTTGTTTTGTGTCTTGGTTTTAGTTGACTCTCATACATGAAGCAACGGCTGTTACCAAAGGGTACAAGTCCTCTTGGAGTTAAAAAAGCAGCTCCATACATGCAGGGGACAACTTGAAACGGTTCTATGAATTGAATGGCGTCAATTCCCAAAAGCCCCTCAACCTTGATATAACTGTCCCAGGAATTGTACTTGGTCGCCAATTGATGATGTCTCAGGTTTCTAATTATCTGCGGAAGCTCCGGTAACTCATGTGAAAGACTTAATTCACTGGAAAGCACTTGAAGAGTGTGAACCTTCCCTGGGATGAGACCCAATTCCACAGAGGCCTCTTTAAAGCGTCTTGTCTCTGTTCCCAAAAAGATTTTTACTTCCAGCTTACTTTTTTTTGCTGTAGAAAGGCAACTCAGTCTTTCTAGAACAGAGGTATCCAAGTAGGTCCTTTGGCTTCCTGTGTCCAGGAGACAATTAACTTCCAACTGACTGTTCCCTTTTCTCACCACTAAGCTGACTACTGGAGACATAAAACCGTAACTGTAATCATTCATGTGTAAACAAGAGTTCATTCGTACTTTACCTCTCTTGTCTGGGCACATTGCTGTTACATGGCCCTTAACAGTGCAGCTGCTACAGCTACTATTTCTCGCTGTTCTTCTTTAGGCACCTAAAACACAGCCAAAGTTCCTTGCACCTTGTAATCCGGGCTTCATTGGAGGTGTAGTAGGGACAACTTTCCGAAGAATGATCATGTTTCTTACAAAACTCACATTTTTGCGGGTTTGCTTCCACTTTGGCATTAAAAGCCTTCAGTTAGGAATGTGGTCCATCTTCCGTTTCTTTCCTAGGTCTTGGTGGGGGCCTCAGCTTAGCCACAGGATGCTGTTCAGGTTTCCTAACAATCAAAACCCGCTTAATTATTTCTGGTGTCTTCCAACAGGATCACTGACAATGTTGGGTATGTTTTCCCAGCAATCCTGATCAGTTCACTTTTGATGTTGGATGGTAACTTCGCAAACAGCACCTGCGATATTATTATCGCACCTGCCGACATATCATCATATAAATCGCAGTTGTACGATGCTCTAAGTTTCCACACATCTGCCTGCGTTTTCACCATGAAATCTTTCAACTCCACCAAATCCTTTGGGTTCTCTAGGCGAAAATCTAATATACTTTGGATTATTTCGCCGCGTACCTCTTCCTCATCCAAGTATTGTTCCTTCAGCAATTTCATAGCCATTGGATAGCTGTCTTCCGAGACTGAAAGATGGTCAATCAGTTGAAGTGCTCTACCCTCAAGAGAACATCTAAAAAAATACAACTTTCCCTCTGCTGACGGTATCGACATCGCACAATTCTCAAACTTGGTGAGAAAGTCTTTAAAACTCTTCAGATTCCTTTCAAAATCTTTTTCACTGAAATGAGGCCCTTTCAACTTGATTTTAAACGGTTCTACTGAAAAAGAAGAATGTGCTGTTGGGTTGAAGGGCTTTGTTTGTTCTGGGATACTAGTGGATTCCTGACTATGAGGGTTGAAGGATGGTTTTACATTGGGGGACCTCTTGTCTTCAATAGGGACCTCTGAAGTATTTCCTTCACTGACTGTCCGTACAACCCCCAGCCGGCGTCGCACTTCTCTTTTAAATCTAAAAGAAGCCTGAAATAGTTCAGCTAACGATTCAGCTTCCTCACTGGCAGCCAGTAGTTCCTCCATACTCCAGGACACACCCTCTAGCTCTTCCAGCCATCCTTCTATATCCTTTTCAAATGATAAAAATATATTCAAGGACAGCGGTTCTTCCTCCATACCCACCACAGTCGCCCTTATTTTTCTTTGAAGCAGGGCTAGCCTTCCCTCTAGTTCCCTCCGAGTATCAGGATTGTTCATCATTTTTTTTCTATATTAAAAAGCTTTTATGCATACAGAAAAAAAAATACCTGAGAAAAGATCTAAATTTATGACAAAGTCAATTGAAGATTTTTTTTTCTTTTTTCTTTTTCGCAATTTGTTGCAATGTGTCGGATTTTTACCGACTAAATTGAAAAGGGGGGGGGGGAAGCGGCCGTTTAGCAACTCAATGTTTAACCAGAACTCGACGTAGAAGGAAAATAACAATAACACTCTTACCTTGGGTGGTGAACCCTTCTCGCCTTTGCTGATTAGTTGATTAAGTTGCAACGAATTGCTTCGGTGCTTACAAGACAATACGTCGTTGTAACCGTAACATGTAAACAGTAACCTTTTTATATCGACAAAAGGGGTAGTCGATTAATATTTAAATGTGGTCTCATCCAACCCACGTGGGTGGACCTCAACCCAATCCACTATAAAGGCAGTTGATCAAGCATCTTCTAACCTTTTGCTTGATCGGCAGCCACACAGAATTCCATTGCTTCCCCCTCCACATTGAGTTCCGGTAAGTAAAATTATCACACTTTTTTAAATTCGAAGTTAAAATTCAATCGTAAAATAAACACAATGAAAAAATTCGGTAGTGATTGAACTTACCTTTATATAATTATTTCGTCTTATTTGTTTTCTTTGCAAAATGAAATTGATAAAATAATCGGATGTTAATTACAGTAGAGATTTTAAATCTAAATTTCTTCTTTAACAAAGAAATATAAGAGTCAACAAGGGAGATAATTCAATCTAAAGTCAACAAGGGAAATAATTCAATCTAAAGTCAACAAGGGAGATAATTCAATACAAAGTAAAACAAAAGTAATAATAATCTCCATTGTTCTTTGAATAGACAACATTAACAAATGGGAATTATAGGGCAGTGATGCAAGTTGAGTTAGTATTTTTTTTAGAAACGGTTTAAAAATTGTTAAACTCAGCTAGATATTCTGGGGTAAATTGCAGAGTAACACACAATGCGCTTAATCACTTACTCCCCATCCAAAGAATGAGATTTTACTTTTCTTTAAGAAGAGAAAAAGGAAGAGCAGCTGATTAGTTTCGTCTATAAATTGAACATAAAATGATCACCCATTTCTCTGCCATTTGACCTTTGTAGAGCTGTTAACTGATGTTTGTTTTTACAACTAACAATGAATCTGAGTAGCAAGGTCGTAAGAACACACGCAATAACCATAGAAAAGAGGCACACCTCCCCATTTCTTGAAAAAAAAAGCACGGAATATTCTATAGAGGTTTGGTCTTCACATGGATTGTAAGACCAAACCCTATAATATGTTGTAAAAAACAATTGTCAAATGAAAGGAAAACCAGCCATTCTATAAAAAAAAACAATATATGTAGTTATTTAAGTGGATTACACCGTTGTTGAAAGTTTAGAAGAGTGACCAAAACAGTTTACTCACCAGAGATATGTCAGATATCGTTTGTAAATTGCAAAACAAAATCCAAATGGCTAGTTCGTAAGGAGAATATCTGTCCGGCTAAGTACGCAGTGCATATGTAAGCAGACGGTGATCAGTGTTGATCACAAATTCACGGCCTAGAATAACACTGCACCTACAGCTATGCCCGATGCATCAACAGCTAGTGAACACCTGACATCAGACATAAAATGTACAAGGTCGGAAAGAGGAGACAGGACCCTAACTCTAACCGCACAGTGTTGGATCTTTATCTGTAATAATTTAACAGACCGAGGAAGTGCCTTGGTTGGCGAAGTGAAGTGGGTGGTTGAAGGTCTTGTAGAGCTTTAACCTTTTCGAGTAAGGGGGATATACTTTCAGGGCTGATAATGTGGGCAAAGTAAACTAGTGATGAAGAACCAAAAACACATTTACCAGGATTAATCCTCACCCGATATTGCTAAAAACGTTCGAAAAGTAGGCGGAGATGAGTGACATTTTCCTCAGGTGAGACACTTGCCACGAGAATGTCGTTTATATAGTTATAGACGAAGTTAAAATCTTGGACTACTTCGTCCGTGAAGCGTTGGAAGATACTAGCCGTGTTTTGCAAACCGATAAGCATAGTAAGGAATTAAAATGCTCCAAATGGAGTTGTTACTGCAGTTTTGGGTATGTCAGATACACTGGAATCTGATGGTAAGTCCACTTTTAACAACCGTGCAGATACAAAGTCCTGAGTAACGCTCAGTACAGTCATGGCTTTCAGTTGTCGATAGTCGGACGCAAATCTCCAGAGTGCTTCGAGGTCATATGCAAAGGTGAAGCCCATTGACTGGACGACGGGCATATAATTCCCAGCTGCAGCAAATGGTTAAACTCCGCCTTCGCCACTTTTAGTTTCTCTGCAAGTAAGCGACGAGGGCGTGAGAACACCGCAGCTCCTGTGGTCTGAATATAGTGCTTTGTTGAGTGAGTTTGTTTGCTCACAACAGAATGCAGGTCAGTTAATTCCGGGTAGAAGTGTAACAGGCTCTGGTATGGGTCATCGGTAGCGGCAATAAAAAATACCGGGCTGATGGATGTGGTGTTTTATTTCAAACCAGAGACGGGAAGTTCCGTATTAGAATCTATCAGCCGATGTCTGCGCATGTCCACTAGAAGGTTAAAGTGGTGCAGAAAGTCCGAGACCAGAATGGAATAAAGTAAATTCGCTACAGTAAATACCCACGTAAAGTCTCTGCTCAATTTAAAGCCAAAAAACAGGAAATTTGACCGTACGTGTGAATAAGGGAGAGATTAACAGCTTGCAGTGAAATGGGCGACATTGTTGACTTCTCAGTGAGAAGTTTCAGCGGCCAAATACTGCAGGCGGCTCCCGTGTCAACAAAAAAAAACGTTAGTGGAATATGGAGTCGTTTAGAAAAAGTGCATGATTGTGTGGCTTCAGTGAAGACTGTGTCGTGATCATTGTAATGTCCTTAACAAATAAAGGGAGATTACCGCAGGTGTCACAGGAGTTACGGCCCCTGGGGACATCCGGGTTTTCTCTAGTCTGATATTCACCGAGCACCATCTTTGTTCGTTCGTTTCTCTCTCTCTCGTTAATCCCCGTCCATCTTGCAACCTTGCCATGGTAATAACCGATATCTAGCAAGTATCGGTTACTTACTACTTGGACCATCACATTGGCGACGAGGACAGAGCTATTTACAAAAAAATAGACACAAGAAAACACAAGAGAAAAAACAAAAAAAAACAACAACAAACAGTCCCACGTTTTGCAAAACAAACATGGCCGCTTTACCTCACTACCCGGAATTCGACTGTGAGTCAGAAGCCAAAGCAGCAAGATGGACGAAATACATTAGCAGATTGAGAAACTATTTTATCGCCCACGACATAGAGAGTGATAAAAGACAAAAAGCAATTTTGCTAACGTTTGTTGGTGAGGCGATGAACGACCTCATTGACGAATTGCCAGCCGAACAGACCACACCAGTAGAAAACGAAACTCACTTCGACAAACTCGCCTCGGCCGTACAGGCTCATTTCAACCCCCAAAATAACACGGAATACAACCGGTTTGCATTCCGTAACATCAAACAAACCACGCCGAATGTAGAGGATTTCTACCGAAAATTGAAAGAAGCAGCAGCTACGTGCCACTTTGCAGACGCAAACGCTGAGATAAAGTCTCAACTAATAACAGGCTGTTCATCAGATAAGGTCCGGCAAAAGGGCTTAATAAACTCTAACATGCCACTACACGACCTGATAAATTATGCCAGGACGACGGAAACAATAACAGCACACCTACAACATTCCAGAGCCAATGCACTTATTGCCGGAGATGGGGGCACTTTACCTCTGTCTGTTTTAGTAAAATGAACAACGAGAACAGACAACGTGGAGCAAATCGCCCTCCACGCCCAGAAGCCCAAACCAGTCACCGACCGGTGAACTGCATCGAAGACTCAACCAGCGGCAGTGACACAGAATATGTGTTTCATACAGGTAAGATGAAAAACCTTCCCTGTTTTGATGTATCTTTTGGCAGTAGCCACCAAATATTCAATGTGTTAGCTGACTCAGGAGCCACTATTAACATTTTGTCTGAGGCAGATTTCAAGTGTTTAAAACCGACACCCTGTCTCCGACCGACAAAGACTGTGATATCTGGATTTGGTGTCAAGCAAACTACTCCAGTTCTAGGTCAATTTAGGACTCTCCTAGAGTTTGGGGGCACCTCCTGCCAAGCTGATATACATGTAATAAAAAGCCCAGAAAAACCTATCATCGGCTGGGAAACATGTGAAAAGCTTAAACTTTTATCAGCAAAAAAGCTCCCAGTTAACCACATCAGCAACTCTGACACACAAATCCCGCCGACAACTCTTAAGCTTCTGGAGGACTATGCAGACCTATTCAATGGCTTAGGTAAACTTAAAGAAAAAAAAGTCCATTTGCACATAAATGAAAATATACCACCCATCGCTCAGAGATACCGCAGAGCCCCCTTTCATGTAAGGAAGGACATAGAAGAGCTAATACAGAAAGACGAGGAACTGGGGGTGATTGAAAAAGCAGAAGGACCGACCCCGTGGGTATCGCCTATTGTGGTGGTACCTAAGAAAGACCAAAGCAAAATCAGAGTTTGCATTGATATGAGAGCGGCAAACAAAGCCATCAAAAGGGAACGTCACCCTACCCCCACACTTGATGAGCTGAAACCCATTCTATCGGGAGCCAGTGTCTTTAGCAAGTTAGACCTCAATCAGGGCTACAACCAGTTGGAACTAGCTGAAGAGTCCCGATACATTACCACGTTCGCAACACACCTGGGCCTATATAGATACAAAAGACTATTCTTCGGTGTCAACTCCGCCAGTGAAATATTTCAGGAAGAGATTAGCCAAGCACTCGCAGGGATTGAGGGGGCCATCAACATCAGTGATGATATTCTTTGCTTTGGATCGGACCAGCAAGACCATGACCAAAACCTCCAGAAAGTATTTCAACGACTACGCGGAAAAGGCCTAACACTGAATAGCAGCAAATGTCAATACAACAAGAGGTCATTGGAATTCCTCGGACACACATTCGGTAATGAGGACATCAGCCCAAGTAACTTTAAAATAAAAACAATCTTCGAATTACCAGACCCCAAAAACGCATCAGAAGTCAGAAGTTTGTTGGGGATGACTAACTTTTGCGGTGCACAATTCATTCCGGACTACGCAACCCTGACTTATGAACTACGTCAGTTAACAAAAAAAAACACGCAGTGGTCCTGGACTGAGCGCCACACTGAATGTTTAAAAAACCTCAAGGAGGCCTTGAGCAAAGCATGCTCACTTGCCTACTTCGATCCTAACAAACACACTGAAATATATACCGATGCCAGTCCTGTAGGCATATCTGCTGTATTATCACAAGACGGGCGGGTAGTACAATTCGCAAGCCGAGCACTATCCACAGTTGAACAAAGATACTCTCAAACAGAGAGGGAGGCACTCGCCATCACGTGGGCATGTGGACACTTTCATATATATATCTTTGAGGCCCCATTTACTGTTCATACAGATCATAAACCCTTAACATCAATCTTCAATAACACTCGCTCCCAACTATCAGCGCGCATCGAACGTTGGGTTTTGAGAACACAACCATACAATATGACTGTCACATACCGACCAGGTCATGACAACCCAGCTGACTACCTCAGCCGCCATCCAATACATCTACCTCCAAGCAACAGGGAGCAGAAAATAGCGGAGGAGTACATAAACTATATTCTCTCAACGTCAACCCCCAAAGCAATGACAATTGATGAAGTTGCAACGGAAACTGCAAAAGACAAGCCACTCACTACAGTCATTCAAGCTATTCTCACCAACAAATGGCAAGGTGCCAATGATGGCATAAACAAAGCCACATTTCTCACCCTGCATGACAACCGTGATGAACTATCACTAGCACATGAGGACAGCATCATTCTGAAAGGGCGCCGGATAGTGCTACCTGAGACGCTACAAAACAGAGCTGCCAAAATAGCCCATGCCGGTCATCAAGGCGTCGTGAAATCCATGGCCCTCCTCCGGGAAAAAGTCTGGTTTAAAAACATGCAGCCTTTGGTAGAAGAAAATATCAGGAACTGTCATACCTGTCAGATCAGCACTCACAAAACGGCAAGGGAGCCAAAGAAACTGTCCCCGCTACCAGCAGCCCCGTGGACAGAGGTTAGCGCTGACTTTGGACATCTCCAGAATGGGAAATACCTTCTTGTTGTCACAGATGAATACTCACGCTACGTTGTTGTCGATATCCTGGACTCTATCTCAACAAACTCAGTCATACCCCGTTTAGACAAAATATTCGCCGAATTCGGAGTACCAGTATCCCTCAAAACAGACAATGGCCCACCATTCAACAGCTATGATTTCAAAGACTACGCCTCCATCACCGGTTTCAGACACAGGAAGATAACACCTTTATGGCCCCAGGCCAATGCTGAAACAGAACGCTTGATGCGCACTGTAAAAAAATCCATCAAGGCCGCCCTAATCAAAGGTCAAAGCTGGAAGCAGGAGCTATTCAAATTCCTGTTAGATTACCGAACGACACCACACTGCACCACCGGTGTTTCTCCAGCCTCAATCCTATTTGGCCGGACCATAAAAAACCGCCTGCCATACCTAGTTACACCTATAGCTGGAGACCATAGCATTAGGGTACGTGACACCCAAGCCAAGGAAACAATAAAGAAATATGCTGACAGAAAAGCATACGTAAAACCCAATAATCTGAGTGTGGGTGACACCGTCATTGTAAAAAGCGACCACACTTCAAAGGCACACACCCCCTATCAACCTAATCCATTAACCATAACAAAGAAAAAGGGATCCATGATTACTGCATCACACAAGGGCAACCAAATTACAAGAAATGCCAGCTTCTTCAAAAAAATCCCTAAGCCACTAAGAAACTTCACACACGACGTACCTGAATACTCCTCATCTGAAGATGAGGGACACACGCATGTGACAGCATCACCCAAATCTAAAAAAACACCAGGGACAACACCCTTCAAACCTCAGACGCTCAGGCCGCACAAGACGGTCACCCAAAAGATTTGATTACTAAATGCTACAAATACCCCTGTACATAATAATGCATAATTATCATTTTCTTTCACTTAGGTTGACAGATGTTTCCCTCGGACTCAGCAACGCAAACACTCCAGTCACATCACGCATGAACAAACTCTTCGATGAAAAAAAAAGAAAAAAAAAAAAAGAAAAAAAAAGCATTGTAATGTCCTTAACAAATAAAGGGAGATTACCGCAGGTGTCACAGGAGTTACGGCCCCTGGGGACATCCGGGTTTTCTCTAGTCTGATATTCACCGAGCACCATCTTTGTTCGTTCGTTTCTCTCTCTCGTTAATCCCCGTCCATCTTGCAACCTTGCCATGGTAATAACCGATATCTAGCAAGTATCGGTTACTTACTACTTGGACCATCACAATCATGTCTCCAGATATTAGTTTCTCCCGTTCATAAATGAATAGGGCTTTTTACACCTCCGCGCATGAGTGTCAAAGCGACTTTGATAGTTGCACAGAGCTCGCTTGTTAGAGTGGTGGTGGCGGCGGTAGTGTGGGGATGAGGAAGTGGTCTATGGTCGGCGCATGTGCGACTGTGGCTCAGACTTGCTCAATTTGTGTTACTTCATTGGCGAGGCTCTCATTGGCTTTCCATATAGCCATATAAATAAGTGGCTGAGTAGTCTCCATTCGAGGAGACATATAGGACGCAGCTTGTGACATTGTCACGGATGCTACCTATCCTAAAATATCACCCATCTGTATACATATATATGGACAACAGACAAAAAATAAAAATTCAAAAAATAGGATTAACATTACCACGGAAACGCATTTAAGAAAGGAAACGAAAGGGAAAATATGTATGTGCGTTGAGAACCCCCCCCCCAAAAAGGATATGTGACAATATGTATATATATATATATATATATATATATATATATATATATCAGCAGACAGAAGGGATAAAAGAGTGAATGTATTTTTTCTGTGTGTGTCTGTAAGTGTAAGAACTATTTTGTACTCACGTTTTTTGCAGAGAACCTTTAAAATATTCGTAAGAAATGTTTTTATTTTAAGATAACAGAGTAGTTTCTTCTCTTATTAAATTTACTTTGTTTAAATCTGTCAAAATCTTATGTTGACTTAAAAATCATTTAAATTAAAATATTATTTTTTTATAATGTTACACAAAATAGTTGCTCGGAGTTTTTCTCTTTCACCAAATTCTTTTTCCAGTGAAAAGGTTTGTTTTACAAGTGAAAGGGTTTTGTAAAATTATTTACTGCAACGAACATTTTTCAGGAGAAAAAAGGTTTTTATAACTTTCTCTGCTGCGATAAATGTTAAGTGTTTTGTTTTTTGTTTGATTTTGCAAGTAAAGCGTCCATATTTGAGAGCGTTTTTTATCTTTTTATTTTTTAAAACGGCATAGTTTGTTGGTTGTTGTTCGACGTAGCGTTGAGTTTAAAACTTTCTTTCTTCTTTTGGTCGCCGCTCTGGGTTGAGTTACGAACACTTTCGTTATTGAAATAACTATACGGTATTTTTTTAAATTTCGTTCTGTGCTTTTTAGTGTTTTTTTATTAGAAATTATTATTATAAAACGGTAGTATGTTATGTTCATGTGATTTGATTAAAATGAACCAATTGCAGGCCATGTTTCTCCACCACTGCATAACTGACGTACGTGTTTTTTAAAGAAAAGTCCTCTTACCCAGCATCAACCAACTGAAGCAGTTCGCTTCCTTTCCAGTGGCGTACCTGCCGATAAGACACTAACTTCTGTGTCTATGCATACCATGCTTGATCCAACAAACATGTATGTATATTGCGTGTATTTTGCAAACTTGAACGACGATAACCCCCTTATTCAAATGTATAATTATATCTTTTAATCAAAAGACCACACTAAACAGGGAGACCCTGTTAAGAATATGAGACAACAAAGTTAAATCCGCAAATACTTATTTTGTAAGCAAAATTCTTCCTTTCTTTCTCTTTCTTCCTTTTTCTTTAGTTATATAAAATCTCTTAATTAATTAAACTGTTGTTGTTTTCTCTTTCTTGTCACGTTTTAAGCTTTCTCTTTACTACACTGCAGACCATATGTTTCCTCCCTCGTTGGACCGGGGAAAATCTCAACAGTTTATCAGGTCTGTTTTTTTAGATGAAAGATGTCGTCCATATGTTAACATATTGACAATGTGCGTACGTTGATATGTATTGTTGTGTTGGCGCTGGTCGAGGATAGCTTGGATTCAAAACAAGCAGCGACGGAGAGTAAATGAATGTGTTTTTCTTCTTTTAATGTCGGCGTTCATATATTAGAGATGTAGTCCATCTATATTGCTCAGAGTCACGAAACATTCGCACGAAAGAAAAAACAAAACCTTTTTTATAACAACAACAAAAATTGTTTTATTAAATTAAGTTACCTACGCCGTATGGTATAGGCAAAAGAAGTTGGACATTGTCCAAGTGAGGAAAATTAAATGGAAAGGTCTTTGGGTTGCCGAAAATCTGTCCTTAGATACCTTCAGGTTTACAAAAAAGAAACATTAGGACAAGCATCCTTTTCTATTGTAGAATTAATAGATGTTAAACATTTAAACTTATACCAATAACTAAAATCTATTTTCTGTTTTGTTCAAAAACTACTTCAGAAAATATTTGTTTATTGCTGCGACACACATGTTTCCTTACATCATCTGAAGAGCAACAAACCTCAAAAGAATAAGACTTTTCTCCAATGTTCGATCGCATGTGAATCCTAAAAGTAGGTCACATTGGAAACAAAAATATAAGTCACCTTTGACCTAGGTATTAAATCAGTTCTAACTTAGACAATAATCAGGATTTTGACCAAGTATGGTAACGATTGGTCACGTGACATGGACGCTAGCCTATACACAAAGTCGATTCAAAACATAACCTCATTTACAGAGGTAATGATCAGTCCCAGAAAAGTTTCTCCTGTTCGTATTTTTATTTTTTATTTTTCATAAGGATTGGCCATTCTTTCAAGTACCAGAAAATAACTTGCTATTCCAACCGAATGCTCATTCAATATTTTCATTTCCTGTAAATAAGAAATGCTGATTTGAGATGCATTAGATTTGCTAAGTGGAAAAACTAATGAGGCAAATCAAATGATTAAAATAACTAAAATACAAATATAATATTTTTTACGCATTTTGGAAGAGCGCTGATCCTATCAGAAGGCGACTGTTGTGCAGTTCATAAACTTCACTGCAGAATTCGACTTTGTTGATCGCGAGAATCTTTGGAAAATAATGAGTCAAAAATAATTGGCATCCATGCTGCTTAATCCGATGAAGGCCTTTTACTCAAAAACCCGAACAAAAATCCATCGTTATGGAGAGGAATCAGAATTTTTCAATGTGCATACCAGTGCCTTCCAAGGTTGTGTTCTTCCCCAATCTTGTTCAACTACATTATTGATAGGATCCTTCATCGTGTATGATGGACTTCGCTGGCATGCAAGTTGGATGTGGTTGTTCCATTACCGACATGTAATATGCAGACGATGTTGCTATATTCGGAGACACGTATGCTGATATACAATAGGCATTTAATAAGGTCAATAAGGTTTGTTGGCCAGCTACCCACTTTCTAGCGAGGCCATTCATTCTCACCGGCGTCACTGTTGAGGAATTCGAGCAGTTCAAGTATCTTGTCTCAACGTTTATAGCTACAGGACAGCGTAAGGATGAGATTGCAATCCGTATTGACCGCAATCGCACTTGCAGTAGTAGATTGTTGTCTCCACAAGAGATAAAACTCTCAACAACATTGAAGATATATGAAGTGCTGATACGCACAGTCATTCTGTACAGCTGTGAGATTGTTGTCTCGACAAGAGATAAAACTCTCAACAACATTGAAGATATATGAAGTGCTGATACGCACAGTCATTCTGTACAGCTGTGAGATTGTTGTCTCGACAAGAGATAAAACTCTCAACAACATTGAAGATATATGAAGTGCTGATACGCACAGTCATTCTGTACAGCTGTGAGATTGTTGTCTCGACAAGAGATAAAACTCTCAACAACATTGAAGATATATGAAGTGCTGATACGCACAGTCATTCTGTACAGCTGTGAGATTGTTGTCTTGACAAGAGATAAAACTCTCAACAACATTGAAGATATATGAAGTGCTGATACGCACAGTCATTCTGTACAGCTGTGAGATTGTTGTCTCGACAAGAGATAAAACTCTCAACAACATTGAAGATATATGAAGTGCTGATACGCACAGTCATTCTGTACAGCTGTGAGATTGTTGTCTCGACAAGAGATAAAACTCTCAACAACATTGAAGATATATGAAGTGCTGATACGCACAGTCATTCTGTACAGCTGTGAGATTGTTGTCTCGACAAGAGATAAAACTCTCAACAACATTGAAGATATATGAAGTGCTGATACGCACAGTCATTCTGTACAGCTGTGAGATAGTTGTCTCGACAAGAGATAAAACTCTCAACAACATTGAAGATATATGAAGTGCTGATACGCACAGTCATTCTGTACAGCTGTGAGATTGTTGTCTCGACAAGAGATAAAACTCTCAACAACATTGAAGATATATGAAGTGCTGATACGCACAGTCATTCTGTACAGCTGTGAGATTGTTGTCTCGACGAGAGATAAAACTCTCAACAACATTGAAGATATATGAAGTGCTGATACGCACAGTCATTCTGTACAGCTGTGAGATTGTTGTCTCGACAAGAGATAAAACTCTCAACAACATTGAAGATATATAAAGTGCTGATACGCACAGTCATTCTGTACAGCTGTGAGAGACACACAAATGACCTTCATGCACTCAAGATGTTGCAACTGTATTGCTTTCGTCTCTCTTTAACAAGCTGCAAAATTAATGTGTCTTCTTACTCTGTCTAATGTTTACCTACACTGTGTCCCGTTGCCCTATTCTCTAACAACCTGTTCTGATTCTTCACAACAGATTTCCCATAATTTATTTATTTATTTTATGTTCGCATCCTAGCCGCCCACCTAGCGACTAGCGCCAGCAATGATCTTGTAGATTAAATCTTCCAGCATGAGTAACAACTTTATAAACAATGTTCCACTCGTGTTCTCTTATTATAATTGACCTTTTAAGGTCACAACACATATATACCAAAGTGTTCATTTAAGAATAACAGCAGTGAAAACAATTCTGCCATGGTTTCTAATTTGTGGTCTTTGCTTTAATTGATCTGATCTGATTTGTTTTATTCGTGGAAGCATCAAAAGGAGGGGAATCATTAGTTTTCTCATATCTTTCAATATGTAGCCATAACATAATCTTGTTTTGGTCGCAAATCGTTATTTTTATTTGAAAATTTGATCATGTTTTAATTCTAAGGGTTAGTATCCCTCTTTTTTATTTTAGTTAAGTTTAGTTTAAAGAGACCAATGGCCCACCTGTTTGGACTAATACTTGAATTATGTAGGAGTTAAATTTATATCTAAGCGCTCTGTTAAGAGTTACCGATGTCCATTTATGGGCAGCTATCAATACTTTGCTACAGTTTGGTCTTTCAACGACTGTGTCTACATATATTTTGGATTTTTCATTAGGTCAGTTTTCCCTAGAACAAACAGTATAATGTCCATTTCTTTTTGTCAATTTTCTTATAATTTTGCTTTTGTTTGGATAAGGCATTCTACCCGATGACCGATATTTACCTTCTATTTCAGAGACTCCAACCGAGAGATCTTTTTAGGATTATATCCGTCTCTTTATGTGCAATTGTAAAAATCTCTCTTGCACTTGGTTCACCAAATATATTCGCCAGGTAATTTAAAAAACATTCATTTTCATGAGCCCAATACCTACTATGAATAATCGCAAGTCTTTCAGAGGTGTGTTCGCATGTGTTTGTCTAAATCAAATTTGGTTGTGAATAATAAGACGCAATCTTCACAAGAATAAGGTTTGCCTTCAATGTGGGATTGAATATGTAATTTTAACAGAGATGATTTTGTAAAAAAAATGTACCACACACTTAACAAGAATAAAGTTTCGCCCACTTTTGTTTTATTTCAGTCAAAGTTCTCATAAATCAAGGGGCCCCATCCTGAGGCTAACTCTTAATCTCTATATGAGATACATAGATGTTTGAGTGTTCCGTTACAGTTCTTCTTTCCATTAAAGTTCACTTTACCTCTCAAACGTTGAGTTACTCAAAAATGAAAGGCATTAATTTTCCCAATTGATTGCTTAATTATGTCATTATACTTAATAATATCTTTCTTTTGGTCTCTATATTCAAGGACAATAACTCATCAAGTTTGGTCAAGTATCCAGATAGGTGCTGATACTAAAGCCAGTGTATAGCTGTGTCAATGGAATTTTATTTGGGCTTCGTATACTATGTTAAATTGAATATTTAGTCAAGGTTTACTTTTAGGGTGAAGTATCCATATGTCAGGTTGTCCTGACAAACCCTTGTACAGAGACCGAGGATGATGTATTATAAGTAATTCAAAGTTCTAGCTTTTGTTTCATTTTACTTCAGTCAAAGTTCTCAGAAGTACAAGGAAACCCTTTCTGGGGCTATGTTATCTCCTGGTCTCTCCTTATTTTTTATTTTCCTTATCTTTCTGTTTTTGCTGGAGATGGGGCATCCTACTGGATGTCAGACATTCACCGGCTATTTCAGACACTCCAGCCTAGAGATTATATTAAGATTCTAACCGTCCCTTTAAGTGCAGTTGTTTGTATTTCTCTTGCACTCGGTTCACCGGGTATACTCGTCAGATACCTCTTGAAATTCTTCTTCATTAGTCCAATTGCTCCTATAATTACTGGTATGATAGAGATTTTCCTAAGATTCCAGTTTCTTTTCATGTCGTACAGAAGACCTTGGTATTTCGTTATCTTTTCCATTTCTGCTCGGTTCAATCTTGCATCATTAGAGACACTGACTTCAACTAGGGTTGCTACTTTCTCCCGTTTATCCCATATTACGATGTCAGGTGGTTTAACAGCTCCGTTTTCTAGATATGTAGCTGTAGGGATTGCATAGTCATTATGGATGGTGTATGTTGTTATGTCGCATTGTATAATAGCCATCCCACGGGAGAACCTTACAACTGGATGTCAGGTGGCTCACACTCTCTATTTCTGTGTGTCAGAACCGACGTGTGTTATTGTTGCTGAGACCACTCATCTTTTTAAAGGCATTGGTCATCAAGCCTTGATCTTGAGCAGCCATTATCATTCTCTCCTGATCATAGTGGAGAGATCCTCTTTCGACCAGTCTACAGAGCCTTCCTTATCTATATATTCCTCGGATAATTCACCTAGGAAATATTTAGCACGTTGTTGGTTGGCCCATTCTTCCAGTTTTCTGGAATGGAAGGCCTTGGTGTATTTCTGGCAGCTTTTGCGGGCTATTTCTGTGGCAGGATTGTTGTCTGTTTTTGCCTCATTTGTAAGACAGTCCTACCCAAAATGTTTACCCAGTTTTGTGATAGAGGTTGTTCTGCTTGCTCTGGTTTCCTGATGTTGGCATACCATCATAAGGTTTGGGTTCTGGGAGCTCATCAGATATTGGCCGGTCCTCACAATAGTGGCTCGATGTTGATGGTAAATTTCTGAGAGACCCATACACCCTGTTTCTCTCTCGAGATACAGACTTGGTAGACACTGGTTTATGTACATTACCCTGTACATTGTCAACATTTTTTCCGGTTTTAGAGTAAAAGCTATTAATGTCCGTTTGTGGCCAATCAATAATTCCAAAGCTGTATGTTATCACTGACATAACTAATTGTTTAACACCAGTCACTTAGTTTTTGTTTGTTAGCTGTGTTTTGCAAATTTTTCTAACATGGCGTATATATTCTCTGCCAATTTGTTCTCTCATCTTGGCATGTTGAATTGAATCGTTTTCTTCTATGCCAAAGGATTTGTATTGCTCTTGTTCTTCAAGGTCTTTGAGGTCAGTATCTTAAACAAGCTGTATGTTTTCCGTTTGGATCGTCTTCCCAGCTCTAAGTGAGCACTTGGAACATTTGTCAAGGCCGAACTTCATTCCAATATCTTTGGAGATAGTATGCACAACCTGTAAGAGTCGGCTTAAGTCAGCATCGGAACTAGCATACAGCTTGAGGTCGTCCATGAAGAGCAGGTGGTTGACTCTTTTGTTTAGATCTTGTTTGCGGCCCTGGCTCAGATTGTAGGCACTCTAGTTTTTGTTTAGTAATTTGCTTAGCAGATCAATTTCCAGGCAAAAGAGTAGAGGAGATTAATGTTTTTGAGGTTCCAGTTTCTCTTCATATCATACATTAGGCCTTGGTATTTTGTCACCTTCTCCCTTTCTGCTCTGTTTAAGCCACTGTCATTTGGAACACTCACCTCAATCAGTGTTGCCTCTTTCTGCCTTATTTAATATGACTATGTCCGGTTTTACTGCTGCATTTTCCAGGTAGGTAGATGTAGGAACCACATAATCATAATGTATAGTATACTTATCGTTTCCCACAGTCCTCTCCGGTAGATGTTCCCAGGACTTAGTGCTACATTGGATGTTTAGATTTCTACAGATGTTCCAGTGTATGTATTTGCACTGACCATCATGACTAGTATTTACCATACTACTTATAGAAAAGATTAACCCCAAATTTCACAAGAATAAGGTTTCTCTCCAGTGTGGGTTTTCATGTGTATCTTTTGTTGCAGTTATTGTTGTAAATGATTTATCACAAATTTCACAAGAATAAGGTTTCTCCCCAGTGTATGTTCGCATGTGCATTTTACTTCATTTTTTGTAGTAAATGATTTAGCACAAATTTCACAAGAAAAAAGTCTCTCCCCAGTGTGGGTTCGCGTATGCACATTTACCTGACTTTTTGTAGTAAATGATTTACCACAAATTTAACAAGAATAAGGTTTCTGCCCAGTGGGTTCGCATATGCACTTTTACCTTAGTTTTTGTAGTAAATGATTTACCACAAATTTAACAATAAGGTGTCTGCCCAGTGTGACTTGACGTGTATTTTTACATAATCACTTCCAGTAAACGATTTACCACAAATTTCTCATGAATAAGGTTTCTCCCTAGTGGTGGTATGCATGTGTATTTTTAATTCACATTTTATTATAAATGATTTACCACAAATTTCCCAGAAACTTTACAAGAATAATGTTTCTCCTGAGTGAAGTTACGCCTGTGTACATTTAGTGAAAGTTTGGTATTAAACGAGTTGCCACTAATATAACAAGAATAAGGTTTCTTCCTTTTTCTTTAATGTTCTTATTTCTGTTTTCGTTAGCATAGGAACAGGGCATTCTTCCAAATGCCAGACTATCACCTGCTATTTATAGACTACAAACAAGTGATCTTTTAAAGAATTTTGCAGTTCCCTTAAGTGCAATTATTTTGATTTCTTTTGCACTTGGTTTTCGGGAATACTTTCCAGATACTTTTTGGAAATTTTTCTTCATGAGGCCTTTAGCTCCTATTATAACTGGGATGATGTTGATGTTTTTTAGGTTCCAGTTTTTCTTCATATCATACATTAGGCCTTGGTATTTTTTTACCTTCTCCCTCTCTGCTCTGTTTAAGCCACTGTCATTTGGAACACTCACCTCAATCAGTGTTGCCTCTATTTCTGCCTTATTTAATATGACTATGTCCGGTTTGACTGCTGTATTTTCCAGGTAGGTAGATGTAGGTACCACATACTCATAATGTATAGTATACTTATCGTTTCCCAGTCCTCTCCGGTAGATTTTCCCAGGACTTAGTGCTACATTGGATGTTTAGATTTTTACAGATGTTCCAGTGTATGTATTTGCACATCCCATCATAGCGCATTGTGTAGCTGCCATCTGCTAACATAATTTTGCAGCTTGATATAAAGTGATTCACACTCTCCCCTTCTGTGTAGCAAAATCTGCACTTGCTATCATTACTAAGTTCTGCCATCTTTTTAAATGAATTAGTCATAAGACCTTGGTCTTGGGCTGCCATTAAAGCCTTTGCTGATCATAATGGAGGGCACCTCTTTTAAGCCAATCCAAAGAACCTTCTTTGCCAATATACTCTTTAGATATCTCATCAAGAAAGCAGGTGACACGTTTTTGTTCTACCCACTCCTTAAGGCTCCTATTTTTTGATGTTTCAGTGTATTTTTTACGGCTTTTTGGGGCCATCTCTGTTGCGGGTTTTGTTGGTGTTTCAACCTCGTCTGATAAACTTCCCAGCCTTGAGTGTGCACTTGGCACATTTGTCTATGCCAAATTTCATCCTGATGTTCAACTGACTAAGGTTGTAAGCACCTCGGCTTTTTTTAACAACTTACTGAGCGGGTTTATTGCCATGCAGAATAGAAGTGGAGATAAGCTGTCTCCTTGGAAGATTCCTCTTCTGATATGTATGTCAGGGATTGAAATGTTCCCTTTAATGTGGCTTAGGGAGATAGTGGTTTGCCACATCTGGATATGGGAAGCAATTGTTTGTCTTATTATTGGGTTTATTTTATACAGCTCAAAACATCTCAGTAGCCATGAATGAGCTACACTGTCATAAGCCTTTTGATAATAAATCCATGCCACACTTAAGTTTCTCGGCCGTTTCCTACAATCTTCTAAGATAGTTATGTTGATTAGTAGCTGGTCTTTGGTACCAAAGCATCTTCTCATGCATCCAGTCTGCTCCTTTTCCAGGTAATTTTCATAAGAGAGGTTCTCGTAGATACTGTCGGCTATAAGACCAGTAAAAAGCCTGTAGGTAATGCTGAGACAACATATCGGTCGATATTTGTTTGGTAGTTTGGTTTCTTTTGTCTTGGGAATGAGGGTTGTTATTCCTTTGGTGAGCCATGCTGGTGTGGCCTCCTTACCTTTTATGAGTCTGGTGAAGCAGTCACTGTAGTGGCTATGTAGTGCAGTAAGTTGTTTACACCAGAAATTAGGGACATAGTCAATGCCAGGTTTCTTATAGTTTGCATATCTTGCCAGTTCTTTAGATATCATTTCTGGTGTTATCACTGGCTCTGGCATTTCCGATTTTGTTTCATTTATCCTTTGGATATCCTCAATCCACTCGGCTTCTTGATTGTGTGTGACTTCACTTTCATAAAGGGATCTCCAATATTTCTCCAGACCTTCCTTGCTAGGAGGTTGTTCGACAGTTACAGTGTCTCTTGCAAGGTTTCTGTAGAATATCCTTGCATTTGTTTTGAACTGTTTATTTTGGATCTGGGAGTTCTTTTTTGCTTCCTGGTATTTAATTCTTTTGGCAAGTGCTGGTATCTTGCCTTCCAGCTCCCTGGCAATATTGTTTAGTCTCTTCATGTTAGTGTGGTATTTGTTTTGGAGTCTGCTTATGATGTTTTTCAAGCGACCCTGTTTTATAGGAGCTGCGAGGAACTGCCTGATTTTGCTAAGCACCTTCCTACACATATTCATTAGTTTTTGCAGCTTAACCTTTCATGCAGGTGTGGTCCTCGATGTTCTTGGTTTTGTTTGGTTTTGGCATATTTTTGGAAATGTTTGTCTTTCAACAAATAACCCAGCCGCATATGTCACATGATTGAGTTCTGTGAGGGATATGGAGGCCGGAACTATCCTCTTAAGTGCAGTGTTGACTTTATTTATTAGAGCCTTTGCTTTTTTTGTAGGGTTGGATTTTTGATAGTTGTCTTCTATCCTCTAGCCTCATATCCCTCACTTCCTCAATAGAATTACTGAGGCCTTTCTCTATTTTTAATTGTTCATCATCCAGTTCTTCTGATAGTGGTGTAGTTGGTGGCAGTCTAGGTGACCATGGTGCCGGTGAATATAATGTTTCTGGTGATGTTGCTGGTGAGAACTGTGGGCCTGGTGTCATTTCTGCTTTTGGTGTCAATTGAGTTGGATGTGTCTTTGGTGATTTTGCTGGATTCCCATATGAACTGTCAAATATCCCTTCCGTGTAAATGATAATTCACACACTTCACAAGAATAAGGTTTCTCTCTTTTTTTTTTCATTTTAATTTAGTTTATCTAAAGCGATCAAGGGGCCTACTCTTGAGGCTAACACTTTGTTTCCCTATGAGTAAAATCTATATCCGAGGGCTCTCTTAAGGATAGATGTTGTTCCTTTTAGGGCTGCTATCTGTACTTCTCTACACAGTGTGTGTTCGCATGTGAACATTCAAAGATCCTTTCTGTGTAAATGATGTTCCACACACTCCACAAGAATAAGGTTTCTCTCCAGTGTGTGTTCGAATATGTTCTTTTAAATGTTCATTACGAGAATATGATGATTTACACACTTCACAAGAATAAGGTTTCTCTCCAGTGTGTGTTCGCATGTGTTCTTTTAAATGTTCATTACGTGTATATGATGATCCACACACTTCACAAGAATAAGGTTTTTCTCCAGTGTGTGTTCGAATGTGTTTTTTTAAATGTTCATTCCGTGTAAATGATGATCCACACACTTCACAAGAATAAGGTTTCTCTCCAGTGTGTGCTCGCATGTGCATTTTCAAAGTTTCCTTGTGGGAAAAGGATAATCCACACACTTTACAAGTATAAGGTTTCTCTCCAGTGTGTATTCGCATGTGAATTTTCAAAGTTTCCCTGTGTGTAAATAATGATCTGCACACTTCACAAGAAAAAGGTTTCTCTCCAGTGTGTGTTCGCATGTGAATTTTCAAATATCCATTCCGTGTAAATGATGATTCACACAATTCACAAGAAAAAGGTTTCTCTCCAGTGTGTGTTCGCATGTGAATTTTTAATTCACACTGGTACGAAAATGATAATCCACATACTTCGCAAGAATGAGGTTTTTTGCCAGTGTGTGTTTGCATATGAATTTTCAATTTTTCCCTTTTTGAAATAGATAATCCACATACTTCACAAGAATAAGGTTTCTCTCCAGTGTGTGTTCGCATATGAACTTTCAAAATTCCCTTCCGTGTAAATGATGATCCACACACTTCACAAGAATAAGGTTTCTCTCCAGTGTGTGTTCGCATGTGAACTTTTAAAGCTGCCATATCTGTAAATGATGATCCACACACTTGACAAGAATCAGATTTCTCTCTGAATGTTTAATTTTCGTTCAGTTAAAGTTCACAGAAATCAAGGTTTCGCTCCAGTGTGTGTTCGAATGTGTTCTTTTAAATTTGCCTTTATTGAAAATGATAAATCACATACTTCACAAGAATAAGGTTTCTCTTCAGTGTGTGTTTGCATGTAAGGTTTCAACGTCCCTTTCGGTGTTAATGAGTATTCAAACACTTCACAAGAAAAAGGTTTCTCCGCAGTATTTTTATTTATGTGTTTTCGCATGTGAAGTTTCAAATGTTTATTTTGTTAAAATAATGATCTGCACACTTTACAAGAATAGGGATTTTCTCCATTGTGTGTTCGCATGTGAAACTACAAAATTGCCTTCAGTTAAAATGATGATTCACACACTTCACAAGAAAAAAGTTTATTGTCAGTTTGTCTCAACTCTTCCTTTTGTTAAAATGATAAGCAACCCACTTTAGAATAATAAGGTTTAAATAATTATCCACATACTTGACAGCAATTAGGTTTCTTACCCTTGTGTCTGTATGTATTTTCTAATTTGAATTTACTGTAAATAACCGATATACTTTATAGCAATTAGGTTTCCTCTCATGTTGTCTGTTGATAGTAATATTAAATCAGTTTTTATATGAAATGTGGACAGTTCAGATTTACAGAAAATACTCAAAATATTACTATAAAAAACTATCTCCATTTTTGCAAGTTTTAATTATTATAAAATTCAATTACCTAAGAATATATCCTCATTCACAAATAGAAATACTCAGAAACAGTTACTCTCCTTAACATATATCTAGGTAAAATTCCTGATATTTGTAGATCTATATTTCAAAAGAAGTGTAAGTAAATGCTTATTAACTGTAATTCTTAACGTGTCTATTTTAGAGATGAGTGTAATCATGGATGTACATTAATATAGTTGTACAGTTTTTCAGTAGAAAAAAATTGAATTTACTTTGATCAGTTGAGTAACTCTCGCTTCTCTCCATTTTATCTGTCTTCACACCCATTAAGCAATGTTTCTGATAGAGATGGAAAAGTTGCTGTCATCATCAAAATGTAAATCTATCAATTCCAGTAACCATTATCCTTGAGTAGCCTTTGGCCTTGATAAGTGATGACACATTTAAAAGAATTGCTATATTTACATTAGTACAGTGCTCCTTAGAATCAAGAATTATGTATAGTCAATTTATTTCTTCTTCTCCACTGCAACTAATATCTGTGAATAAAAAAATATTTTGTTAATAATATTGGATAAAATGTATCTTAAACATGTTTTCGCATATTATTACAATAATTGATTTGTTCAATGTTTCGATTCGGGTCATAAAATATTTATACCACCATATTTGACCGATCTAAATTGATTTGATTTTTAAAACTTTCTATTCCAACATGTCCACATATTTATTTCATTATTAAATGCAATTATATAACAAGGTACACTTGAACACAAATCGACACAGAGATACAATAATACATTCATTTAATACAATCAATGATTATATATAAACATAATTTTCTCAATATTTCATTACGTCAAACTAAATTTCTTTTTATTATTGGATATATGTTATATATATGTGTGTGAATATATATGCATACATATATACATTAATATCCACATATATATATATATATATATATATATATATATACATATATGTATACATTTGTAGCAGTGGTATGTTCATGAGCTGTTTTCTTTTTAGCAGAGTTATTCTTCCCTGTGTAAAAATTAATACATTAACCAATCAAATCACTGTATGAAAGGAAAGTTTTTCTTGGCTTTAGAGGAAGTTGTGAAGTAATACTTTAATTACTGAATGGTAAGGGTAAGGGTTTAATAACAAGTTGTGTTAAGTAATACTTTTATGATTGAATGGTCAGGGTTAGGGTTTAATACCAAGTTATGTAAGGTAATATTTTATGACTTAATGGTTAGTGTTATGGCTTAATAACAAGTTGTGTTAAATAATACTTTAATCACTGAATGGTTAGGGCTTAATAACAAGTTGTGTGAAGTAATACTTTAATGACTGAATGGTAAGGGTTAGGGTTTAATAAGTTGTGTAAAGCAATACTTTAAAGAGTGAATGGTTAGGGCTTAATAACAAGTTGTGTGAAGTAATACTTTAATGACTGAATGGTACGTGTTAGGGTTTAATAAGTTGTGTAAAGCAATACTTTAAAGAGTGGATGGTTAGAGTTTAATAACAAGTTGTGTGAAGTAATACTTTAATGACTGAATGGTAAGGGTTGGTGTTTAATAAGTTGTGTAAAGCAATACTTTAAAGAGTGAATGGTTAGAGTTTAATAACAAGTTGTGTGAAATAATTATTTTACAACTAAATGGTTTGAGTTTAATAACAAGTTGTGTGAATAAATAATTTAATGACTGAAACGTTAGGGTTAGGGTTTAATAAAAAGTTGTGTAAAGTAATACATTCAGTTTAAGTTTAATATTAACATTTTATTTTTTGAATCCTATTTTCAAAATAAAATAATCTAACATTTGCAAATGTAATAATTCTATTTAACTATTAAAATCATGTTTTAATAATTGAATTTAACTTTAAAAATCCTACTTTTAAAGAAACAGCCCTGCATTTACCAGTGAATTAATTTTGAAATCCTATGTTCACTAAGAATAATATTACATCTACAAAAGTAATAATTAAATTTAACTTTTAAAATCCTACTTTCAAAGAAACAGCCCTGCATTTACCAGTGAATTAATATTGAAATCCTATGTTCACTAAGAATAATATTACATCTACAAAAGTAATAATTAAATTTAACTTTTAAAATCCTACTTTCAAAGAAACAGCCCTGCATTTACCAGTGAATTAATGTTGAACTCCCATGTTCACTAAGAATAATATTACATCTACAAAAGTAATAATTAAATTTAACTTTTAAAATCCTACTTTCAAAGAAACAGCCCTGCATTTACCAGTGAATTAATTTTGAAATCCTATGTTCACTAAGAATAATATTACATGTACAAAAGTAATAATTAAATTTAACTTTTAAAATTCTATTTAAGAAAACAACACACCTACATTTACAAGTGTAATAATTTAATTCACCTTTTAAAATGTAATTTTTGAAAAAGAACAATCTTACTTTTGAAATTTAATAACGTAATTAAACATTTAAAATGCTATTTTTAAAAAGTATAATCCTATAAAAATTGTTTGGTAAAAAGGTTTAAATTTGTACATTACATCCTATGCTAGTTTCCCTATAACGAAGATAGATTCTAGATTAACTTTTAAAATCCTATTTTGACAAAGAATAATGGTACATTTATGAGTCTGATAATTAAATTCAACTTTTCAAATATTTTTTCGAAAAGAAGAATCCTATTTTTGCAAGATTAATAATTAAATTTTATCTTTGATTTGCAAGTGTATTAATTACATCTAACTTTTAAAATCCTACTTTCAAAAACAACAATTCTATAATTCCAAGTGTAATAATACAATTTAAATTTTTATGTTAAATATAGATAATCCTACATTTTTAATAGTAATAATTAAATTTAACTTTGAAATTCTATTTAGAAAAACAATCTACAATTGCTAATGTCATAATTAAATTTAACTTTTCAAATCTTATTTGCTAAAAAGAATAATCGTACATTTGCAAATGTTAAAATTAAATTAAACGTCTAAAATGTTATTTTCAATAAGACTAATCCTACATTTAGAAGTGTAAAAATTACATTTTACTTTTGTAATCCTATGTTCAAAAACAACAAAACTGCATTTGCACGGGTAAAAATTAAATTAAATTTAAAAAATCATATTATAAAAATAAATAATCGAATAATTACAACTCTATTAATTAAATTTAACTTAAAAAATACTATTTTACAAAGGACTAATCCGCTAGTGTAAAACTTTAAAAATCCTACTTTCAAAAACAACAATCCTACATTTTCAAGCATAATAATTAAATTAAACTTTTAAAATCTCATTTTCAAACAATAACATCCTATATTTACAAGTGTAATAAATAAATTTAATTTTTGAAATCTTATTTTCAAAAAGATTAATCCTATATTTGCAAGTGTGAAAATTAAATTTTACTTTTGAAATATCATTTTTAAAAAGATTAATCTAACATTTTCAAATGTAATGATAAAATTTAACTTTCTATTTTCTAAAAAAATAATCCTAAAATCAGGGTGACGATAGACACTAAATAAGTCTACTACTAACGCGAAGTTTGAGTGGCAATATATCATCCAGGCAGAAAATTGGTTACATGTGAAATGCTATTTTATTAGATTTTATTATAAGTTTGCTTCATGTTCGAAAATGATCGCCCACTCGAAACTCTAAATTATTTGTTTTCATTTTAACCACCAAGTTTTTAGAAGCGTGTACAAATTCTTACTAAAAAGAAAAGTATAATATAATTTTCCTTTTTAGCTGAACTAGCGTAGCTTGTACTGTTACAATACTATCAAAAGTCGGTTTTGAATATAAAATATAACAAGTGTAATTCATACATACATGCATGAATGGAATAGTTAGTATAAGGAATTAGTGGATCAGCATGAAAACAGATTAATTCATGCAATAGAAATATTCAATGCATGCACATGAATCATTTCTAATAAATGGCAATGGTTAATTTCTAAGAGCTATTTGTACCACATTCTCTCCATTATAATTTGTAATTAACGAATTTAACAAACAAAACAGAGATGGCTGGGCATTCACTGTTAAAGGTAGAATAGGTTATGTAGCTGACCTTGTTTCAGAAGAAGCACATTATCACAGAACATGTTTTGCAAACTTTGATTCCAATAAACACATTCTTAAGGCATTCTCTCCTGCTGATTCTTCTAAAAAACAACACCTTGGTAGATCAGAGGATTCAGAGAGAAAGCAGGCATTTCTGGAAGTTGCTAAATATTTGCAGCAAAATGATGAGGAGCAACTCACCATTGTCGATCTTGTTAAAAAAAATGGAGGAAATTCTTGAAGACACCGGCTTTGAACCATACAGTCTCTCATATTGTTAGTACATTTCAAAGAGAAAATCATTTTGACTGAAATTAATGAGAAACATAATGTTGTTACATTCTTAAGTACAGCAAAATGTATTCTCCATAAATTCTATGCACAGAGCCGCTCAACAGACAATTCAGAATCAGACGCCATTAGAATCATAAAGACTGCAGCCAAGCTTATCAAGAATGACATTAAAGTTACCCAGACAAGTTCAGAATATTACCCATCTAAGAATGATCTTGGACAGGATGCGATTCTTGAATATGTTCCTAAAACATTGTTGATCTTTCTCAGGAAGATATATTCAGGCAAAGACAATGATTTGAAACTTGCATCAGTTGGTTAAGCGATAATGCAGGCTGCTCGCCCCAGAGTTCTCCTTGCACCTTTGCAGTTTAGTTTAGCAGTGGAAATGCATGACCAATTTGACACTCTGAATAAGCATGGCTTCTCTTCCTCTTACTCGGAAGTCCAGAAATTCGAAAGAAGTTCTGCTCTTGTTCATGGCGCTAAAACTCTCTCCCCTGTTGAAACTGAATTTGTGCAATTTGTAGCTGTTAATGTAGACCATAATGTATTGATGGATTGAACACATTCCACGGTATGGGCATCATATCATCTTTTACGTCTGGGAAAGTTAAAGCAATACCAGTTCCAAGGATTCAGGTCATTTCAGAAGATATAATAAGGGTTGGAAGGATCAACTTCAAGCACATAGATTCACAGCACACCAACAAACCATCAGTGACCTTTAAAGAGCTCCAGCCCAAGAAAGTTGTTGATTCCACTGCTAATGTTGACATCCTTTGGGAGGTTTCACTAATTTCACATTTGTCCTGACGTGCATGGTCAGACCTCATGCAGTCAGTGCACAAAGGAACATATCCTGGGAAATCAGTCAGTTTTTTTTGCCATGGATCCTAGTAATCTAACCTGTGCATACTCAACGTTATGTTACATTAGTGATTTAGCCAGGAAAAACAACATGACACCAATTCTAACATTCAACCAACCACTTTGGTACAAAGCAATGATGATAGTCGAGTCAAAGCCTAGTTCCAGTCCCAATCCCCTGAAATCATTTGTCTTGCGACTTGGTGTACTCCATACACAGATGAGCTTTCTGGGGTAAATTGGTCATTTGCTGACAGGTTCTGGATTGCAAGAACTTTTTGAACTTGTGTATGATGAAAACACAGTCAAGCACATGCTAAGTGGCAAAGAAATTGCAAGAGTCATTCATGCTCACTTCTTAGTTGATGCTGCTCTGAATGCTATTTTGTTAGCGAAAGCCTATGATTTGCCAGTTTCACATGTCACTGAGGATGATCAACCCAACACTGATGCAGAAGAGTCATTTCCTCAAAATGAAGACTTGAAGGAAGCTCAGGGGCTATTGAAAGGTATCCTTTATGGGACTGAGACATTGAATAATGTTCTGTCATCAGAGTCTCTGACCAGGATCGCCCAGAGAATAAACTATGTAAAGGATGTGAGGGTTGACCAGTGAACAGCAAAATTGTTGATTCAATACCTTGATATGGTGAAGATCCTGCAATTGTTTATCAAGGAAGAGCACACCGAGAACTGGGAATTGCACCTTGACGCTGTAAGGAAAATGCTGCCAATATTCGCTGCAGCAGGACACATCCTATATGCAAAGTCGACCTACTTTACTTGCAGCAAATGGAGGGGCTGCCGAAAAACAATCCTGAAGTGTACCAGAAATTTTCTGATGGATTCCATATGATTAGACGGAGTGATCGCTACTGGGCTGGCTTGTCGACGAATCTGATTATTGAGCAGGTGCTAATGAGAAGCATGAAGACGTCTGGAGTTCTTACTCATGGCAGAAGAATGGACGAAATTCAACAATTGGTTTGGATGCTATCACTGCTAGTAGGAGTGGGCTATAGAAACAAAATGTTTCAAATTTATGCCAAAAGTGGCATATTACCTTCATTTACATGTAACTAGATGGGAACAAGTGATTTTTTTCAAAACCGGTCAAAATTGGAGGGTTGCAAGCCTCAAACGAGATTTGGCTGCGTGGATCCGCGAAAACGGCCCAAATTTCACCCCAAAAGACACTTAGCCACTTATTGCAAGTCTTAGGGTTTTTTTGACCATCGATTACACAATTTTTCTTAGGGTACATTTTTTTTACCAGAAATGCCTTTATATACCAGAATCTGTCATTCTCATATACTGTCCTACAAGTATAGGGCTTCTTACAGTATCTCAGGGTCCAAAATGGGTCAAAATTGCTCCAAAATAAGCCAAAATGGCGGTTTTTGGCCGAAAAACAGCTATTATCATCTCCCCTAGTCTATAAGACAACTCTGTATGGCTCCTAGCAGTTGGGAAAAACTGAAATGAGCACCCTGCTATCCTCTCCCATTCTTTTTTGGTGTTCTTAAGGGTTAAAAATGACAAAAAGTGGTCAAAAATAAGAGAAAAAGGGCCAAAACTGAGTTTTAATGAAAATTACTATATAAGGAAATGTTTCCTGTTAATAGCAATTCATTGTCTTCTTTAAATGGACTTGATGACACTACATTGCACTAATTGTGAAATGATTCATTGCACTATGCTTTCTTTTTCAGTTAGTATATGCAGTGAACATGGCTGGTGCAGCAGGGCAGATTGATGAGAATTACAGTTATGATGATTGGACTTTTCTTCTGCTTGATTCTCTTCCGACTGAGGCTGAGTGTGTTCAAGCTATACAACATCATGCTGCCAAATACAGTACCATAACACAGAAAAACCATGTTCATCAGTTCTCTTTGCGGCTCCTACAATTGTGGCAGAAAGCCTTTGGAAGTGATGTTCATTATGTAACGATACCTGGGATCAAACATAAATTTGATCGATTGCTAAAAGTCTACGACACGAATGTCTACAAAGCGAAAGGTTCCAGACGTGTGAACAGGATCAAGTGGAAACGAGAACACTGTGTCCTTTTCAACCTGTTGGGAAAAGATGTGAACCCTGATGATTTTGATGACCATGAGCGTAGATTCTTTTTTGATCAAAAGTCTCTTGCACGTAAGTGGCTTATCGACACATTCCATGTGGATATGGGACACGAAGAAAGAATTCAGTCAGAGCAGCAACAACAGAATCATTTTGATGATGATCCGTTTGATGAAGTAGATGAAATAAGTGACCAATTGCCACAGCTCGACACCTCATCAAACAATCTGAACTACTCATTGAATAGATCAGGTGCCATCCGGAATACCCCTTCATGTAACAGGACTACCATCCAAACAGATGTTACTTACAACTTGCGGATTGGTGCACGAAATTTCCAAGAGTCTATCAAAATAGCTCTAGCAAACTCCTGTACTGTAGCCAACATCTCGCCCCACCAAGCCAGAATTGCTTTTCAGGTTACTAGTGAGCAATTCTTTGGAGCATCTTACCAACTCTCTCCACCTAATACACAGCAGAATGGTGATGGTGAAGACAGAGCTGAAGACGAACCACCGGTGAAAAGAGTGCGATCAAAGGTCGAATACATGGAATATCTAAATGTTATACCATCTGCCAAAACCATCATGGCGATTGGTGCATGGGACTTGACGAAACGGAAACCAGTATTTGTGCTAGAGAATTATGATGTGATAGATGAACTCTTTAAAGCATTATATTGATATTTTACTGATTAATGATAAGTATCTTAATGAGTTGATATGCAAATTTTAGATGCTTCTGTACCAAATCAATGCTTCATACACTGTGGAGTTTTACAGTATCATATCCAAGAAATTGAGAATTTAGGGCCATTTTCATCGATTTTTGGGAGTTGTGGAGAAAATTTGTGTAATCGATGGTCAAAAAATGTACCGTAAGACTTGCAATAAGTGGCTAAGTGTCTTTTGGGGTGAAATTTGGGCCGTTTTCGCAGATCGACGCAGCCAAATCTCGTTTGAGGCTTGCGACCTCCAATTTTGACCGGTTTTGAAAAAAATCACTTGTTCCCATCTAGTTACATATAAATGAAGGTAATAAGCCACTTTTGGCATAAATTTGAAAAATTTTGTTTCTATAGCCCACCTCTACTGCTAGCGTGCGCTGAAATCAAGTTTACAAAGCAAAAACTAGCAGGCATTCGTTATGACACTAGTGACCAGCACCAGGAGGCTACTTCAGCAAGAAAAGAACGAGATGTGAGGGATACATGGAATCTCCTTGCGTTTCTCCAGACATATGACCCTTTCACAGAAGATCCGTCCATCACAGCAGGTGGAGTAACTGGAGACAAAAAATTGAATATGGACAGAGCAATCTCCATAGGAGAAGCAACCATAGCTTCAATGGTTGGAGAAAATGTCCATGAGTAAACTTTTAAAAGAAAGGATCAGGCAATTACACTTGGGTCAAAAGTTTCACTCAGCAAAGATGAAGCAGTTCAGACTGATCCACAACTCCTATTCCAGAGACTGTGTGTGCTATCTACCAATGAACCCTCAACTCAGCAGCAAGAACATTTCCAGTATGGGCTTTGTGGTTACTCATCTGCACTTTTTTATTCTTTCGGACTAGTGTGAGAGGCAAAAAAAACGGCTTTGGCAAACACAATATGGGAACTGTACAATCAGGTCCACAGTCTTCAGATCCACAGTATCTCTTAGATGGTGCAGCACTACTTCAATGCCTCCCATGGCAAAAAGGTCACACATTTCATGAGATCTGTGCCCAATACTGCAGATATGTCACAATTAGATATTGAAAAGCATGCATTGTCTTTGATGGGTATGAAAGTGGTCCATCCATTAAAGATAGGACTCACCGATGCTGAGCAGGGAGCTCTGTTGGTATTAATGTGTCAACGACCCCTTTAATGGTGTTCAAATAAAAAAAAGGATGTTTTCCTAGCTAATCAAGAAAACAAACAATTGTTCATCAACTTGCTGGGAAAGAGTTTGGAGGCATCTGAAGACGCTAACGTATTGATTGTGAAGACTGCTCTAGAACTGGCACAGACAGAAGAAACCATTTTGATAGCAGATGACACTGACCTATTGGTCCTTCTATGTTATCATGCAAATAGAGATGATGGTTACAGCATCTTCTTCACGCCACAACCAAAGGATAGTGCAAAAAGTGTGAAAGTCTGGAACATCAGAGATGAGGAAATCTTTGGGAGATGTGGTCTGTTCCAACATTCTTTTCATCCCTGCACTACTGGATTGTGATTCTACATCCAGTGTTTGTAAAGGTGGACCGTTCCTAGAATTTCGTAGACCAAGACAAAGTCGAAATCAAAACAATAAAAAAGGCGTCAAATGCAACAATTTACAAAAATATTTTTCGAAAAAAATCTCGACAAGTTATTTTCCTTTACTTTGTCATCAAAATATAACATGAACTTAAAAATGGTCAAAATAACAATAAAAACAAACAATGCGTGAATAGCAACAATTTAGAAAAAAGACGTGAGTTAAAAAAAATGCTAGAAAAACAATAATTATACAAACAAAACAAAAAGTAACTAAAAAAAATGTTACTGAAAATAAATAAGTAAGAGTTTGTTTTTTAAATTTTTTCTTTCTATTTTTCGGTTTCAGATATTCGGGTTTATTTCCAACCGGAAACGGTGTCCGTTCGAAATTGTTTCCGATATAAAATACTTCCTGTTCTGGTTAGTCGAATAGGTTTTATGTTTTCTCAGAAAATATAATGAAAGTTTTGTACTGAATTTTATTTTAAATAATTTATTTGACAAAAATAAATAATAACAGTTAACATTTTATTTTAAATAATTTATTTGACAAAAATAAATAATCACTGTTAACATTTTATTTTAAATAATTTATTTGACAAAAATAAATAATAACAGTTACACAGGTTGATTTTCTTTCGGAAAATAAAATGCAATGTTTTTTGCTAATGAAATAATTTTGATTTGGGGGAGGGAAAATAATAAAATAGGTTGTTTTATTTTCTTTGGGGAAAATAAGAATGTTTCAGAAATCATAGTACTGTCGAATCGCATATATTATAGAGTAAATACAGAAACAATTAAACCAGGAAATTAAACTACAGAATACCGGAAGTTGTTATCTACGAAGTTTATTATCGGGTACGCATCGCTCGTTCTTCACCAATGACAATTAATTTTATTTCCTTTTTAATTATAGAGATGAGGGGTCACTTAGGTATTATTATTATTATTGTTATTAATTATTATTATTATTCAAACGATCCTTTAATTAAGAGACCAACGAAATTCTAATAGTATTAAAAGTCGCCATAAAAAGTAATTTAGTTAATTCAATTTGTAAAATAAAGTTTTAAATACTTACACGAAAACACAATGGTTAATCTTTTCTGATTTCGCGAGTTGAGAAAATATCAGATTAAAGAGGATTAATTGCGATAATCTCTTCGATGTTTGAAACTTGTGAAAAGACGTCGATTTTAAAAAAGGAAAATGTCTTCTTTCTATCCTCACTTATTGAAGAGCGTCAATTTATTCTCTGTTTTCCGTTTGGTCTTCAATCGTCTCGTTAATAATTCCCGTAATATTTAATATTATAAAAATAAGAGTAGTTATTCGGTTAGATTAAAGCGGTTGAGTTTAGGTAAAAATGGCACATGTAAAAATAGCACGTTAGAATAAATAGGGAAAATGGCACGAGGAAAATCTCAAACTCTTTGATACAATACATAAAGGGAAAACATTACAAAGTTTGTGAAATTAATTTCCCTCCTCCATAAAAAATGAGATTTACTTTTTTTTTTAGGTGTTTACGTGTGAACATTCCGAGTAAAAAAGAACAATTATTTCAGAATTTAAAGTGAATGATTAGTTTGGCTTATAAATTTAACGTAAACTGATCCCCCATTTCCGGCTATTTTTACTTTTTAGGGACGTTAACTATTTTTTCATCTCTAACTCTTAGTCCGACTGGCAAATTCGTAATTATGTTTATAAAGAAATATAAATAATTAAAATGAAATAGACCGGCGAATAGTAATTTTTATTCAATAACAAATAAAAAAATAAATAAGAAACAATAAAGCGAAAGGCGGGGAGCGTTCAGTTGTCGAATAACGAATTTGGAAAAACACTGAAAGAAAGATTACAGAAATCACACAATACAAGATTCCGAGAATAATATGTGTATTAAATTCAAAATAATACAGGAAAAAAGGTCCTTGCAAAACTAGTTGTGTTTTGCAGCTTCAAGAAGTCCTATAAAAAGTTCTTTTAACGTCTAAAATCTCTTAGACGGCTCCCAGAAATGTTCAATTCAATTCGTGGCAATACAATTTAAACGGATAGAATTTCCTTACTTGTGTATAGGCCAGCGATCACATTCAAAAGAGGAAGAATATTTTTTTTTTTTAAATTCAGCTCGCTAAACCAAGTGTTTGTTGATTGGTCAAGGAGAATCGTCCTGGCCAATCAAAATACGGCTTTCAGAAAAGGAGTGGGGTCATAAGGATTATTTAGGGGAACAAAGGGAGGTAACTACTTTTTTTTATACTCTGCAATTTACCCCCAAAATATCAAGCTGAGTTTAACCATTTTTAAACCGTTTCTGAACAAAACACTAACTCAACTTGCATCACTGCCATATAATTCCCATTTATTAATGTTGTCTATTCAAAGAACAATGGAGATTATTATTACTTTTGTTTTACTTAGGACTGAATTATCTCCCTTTTTGACTTTAGATTGAATTATCTCCCTTGTTGACTCTTATATTTCTTTTGCAGAAAAAAAAGTCAAGATTTAAAATCTTTACATCCGATTATTTTATCAATTTCATTTTGCAAAGAAAACAAATGAGACGAAATAATTTTATAAAGGTAAGTTCAATGACTTCCGAATTTTTTCATTGCGTTTATTTTACGATTGAATTTTAATTCGAGTTTTAAAAAGTCTTTCTAGTGTAAGAACAGAATAGTTAACAAATGTTAAGAATGGGTTTTTAAATGCGACCATTTATTTTAACTTTGTATACTATTCTCATTTTACGACTGAATTTTACGTCCGAGTTTTAAAAAAAACTTTTCGTTGTTATTGTTTAAATTTGATGTAATCAAAATAGAATTCAACTGAATTCAATTTAATTTGTTTTTATTGTTTTTAATTATCGGATTTCCGCACATGAAGAAAAAAAACTGAGTAAACTTAATTAAATATTTTTTCGGTATTATTCTATCACTGGACCCTTTGCTAGTTCAGACAAAAAAGAAAAAAAATGAAAAAACTACTTTGGTAAACGTTAGTATTGGCGACATGAATTATTTCAAAAGAAATACAGTAGGGCAATTAGTAAAAAAAAAAAAAAATGTTTACCTACTCATCCGTGACCTATTTGTGTTCAAAAATTGAATATTTACTATTTGAAAACAGTTATATACAATTTAATTTACTTACTCATTTGTGACCTATTTGTGTTAAAGGGTTTACTATTGAAAATAAGGTACGAGCAATTTAATTTATCATGAGTTGAGAGTAAAACTTCTTTTAAATATTAAAAACATAAAAATCTTTTAACAAATAATGGTTACACATGAGTCGCCAATAGTAACGTTTACTGTTGGAATTTGTTAAAGCCCCTCTCACTGATTGGCTATTGCCATGTCCCTTAAGGGCCTCACGGATTGGCTGTCAGGCATTGCAACCCCTTTTTAGTATAGGTGTCACGTGAGCCAGCCCTTAAAACCCCTTGTATACTGCTTCCCGCTCTCTTTTCCACGACTCTGCTCGAGTCAAGAACACATCGGTTGGTCTTCTCAGTGATACAGCCCACGACGGCATCACAGAGAATGATCTCCCGCCGTTACCAGAACTCTAAAAAAGATAAGTTCTCGCGAACCACGTTTTCGCAACCATTCTCAAACCAACCTAAAACCACCCTCTCTACCATCCTCTCTATAATTTACCAATGCCTAAATGAAATTTTTGAAACTGTAAATACTCGATCGAACTTTCTCTTTCTTACTAAATTGATATGAAATTACACCCTTGTGTTTTGTGTTACTTCTTCAGACTTCCGTCCTATACATATCTTTGATGAATTTATCTGCACATGGTTACCCCATTCTCGCGTGGGAGAATTGAACTTTATTTCAGGATTATTTTAATCCCAACATTACAGCTTAACTAGATATCGCTTTGAGGACATGTATATAAAAACTGCCCCTTTTCCTAATTTCTTGTCAATCAATTGGGGAGGTTTGGGGGAGATTTTCTGGATATTATTGTAGATGAAGACCCTGAGTTAAATCATCCCCACCGAAACACAAATGTGATTTTATTTGGTTAAGACAATTAAATGATAACACCTTGAAAAACTTTTGTGAAGAAAAACATATTTTAGAATGAGAGATCAGTTTCTGATATAATTTTAACGTAAAAGGATCACCCACTTTTCAACCAAATATCATTTGAGCAAGTTGTAACCGTTTTAGTTAAATCTTAGATGTAACCATGTTCATTTTTCATTTCTGAGTGCAGTTCACACCAACACTTACATATGGGGAGTGTTCTTGGGGGCTGTTGCCACATGTTCTTGGGGTTAAGGTAGATTTTGGTAGAAGGAGCTGTTGTCAGCGTGACAAAATTACTTGTAGTGTTTACAAAGGCGATGATGTTTATGAGGGTCGTCATCTACAACAGAGAGGCGGTTGAGTTGGAGTTAAGGTCCTCATCTAAAATTTAATGTTTTCTGTTGAATTATACATTTGTAAATAATTGTTTTTTTCTTGTTGTTTTGTTTTTCTATCCATCTGTGTTTGTCTTATGTTTTTTTTGCTAAAAATGTACATTAAAACAGGTTCATTTTCCTTTTGGCTAGGAACAAAGTGTAGTATCTGTTCTGATTTTACATTTAGTCTATTCTCTCTTCCGTAAGTAAAAGAGAATTCCTTATAGACTAAAACATTTTAATCTTTTGTTCCAATCCAGATTGCCTCTTTCTGGGGAGCTGGATTTTTCCCACATTAAAAACCGACGTTGTGTATAAATGTTGCCCTCGTGGGGAGGCAAGTAAATAGGAAAACATGTTATAAATAAAATAATCATTTTGGGGGGAATGAATATTATCGATGGCGCTTGCTTCATTCTGTCATTCTTTCAGAATTATTGCCCATCCAGCACAAAATTACATCCGTTTGTCCATCCATTCAATGTACAATTTTCAATCAGAAATTACTTAAAAATGGTCCTTTATCAACATTATTTAGTCATACAGATAGGTTCAATATTGGTATAAACTCTTTAAAAGTTAAAATGACAATATTTTTTAGTAATAATACAGATTGAGAGATGACGCCCCACCCACAGCTTTCTCTGCTAAACTCTAAGGGCCGTGTCTTTTAGCATTTTTTTCAATAAGGTAATTCCTGGCGCTCAATGGGCTGTCATGTATAATTTTCAATCAGAAATTACTGATGCACATTATTTAGTCATACACATAGGTTCAATATTGGTATCAACTCTTTAGAGGTTAAATGACAAAATATTATTTTGGTAATAATACCTACTTGTTAAGAGATTAAAAGAAAGAAATTCATAAAATTATTCTTTCATAGTTATTCTGCATAAAAATGCCCTAAATGTTAAGAGATTAAAAGTAAGAAATTTATAAACTCATTATAAATATGCCCTACATTCTCCCCTATAACACTTATAAATTGTATCTCTCTTTAAAGAAAGATTTGTCATATATGCTTGAAAATGTTATCGACTGCATAAATGGATGAGCTATTTAAATTAAATTAATTTGTAAAACTGAACCACAGGCTAACTTCTAAAATAAGTGTTTTTTCCTACAATGTTTTCAGACTTGCGTACCAGATGCTGACATAAATTTTGCAAGCATTTCAATCAGAGTGTATAGATATTCTATAGCTTAGTAGGACAGTGTGAGATCATTCATAGCAGAAATTCCTGTGCACTTCACTTTTGCAAAGAATGAGTCCTGTATCGCATCTTCTATAACTGATTGGTTATTTTTGGTATTGAGAGCTTCATATTCTCCAAGAAATTCCAACAAACCAAACAGCCAACTTTAGTACAACCTTGGAATTTGCTGCTTCCATTTCTCACAAAAATCAGTATTTCAATTGCTTCCAATGAAATAGATGCTATGAAGACAAAACTGTGTTCATGACTGCTTGCAACCACTGCAAAAGAGTCATGAAAATGCAAAAGATTCCTATGGCCGATGCATTAAATCTAGAGGTGCTGAGGAGAGACTTGGTTCTCAAGAGTTTTGGTGAATAACAAACATGTTAATGAACAGATGTAATGCCACTGTTCCAACCATGATAAATTGGTCAGAGGTTATTTCCTAAGTATCTGATAAGTTCAACATTATTACAAAGAATTTACATCAAATTCAATCCTATGTGAACAGGGCCGCCTAGCTCCGTAATTTCCAACTTGGTGACATCCGTATATCCGTTAGTTGTTTGCCCTGTTAACCTTCGTCTAAGACATTCAGAGAGCAAGTAAAGAACTGACATCTGACCTACTACAAGAGTGGAGAGATAAAGCCCTGACACCTAAAATGTGATTTCATACTAGATGTCAGGGCTTAATCTGCCCTGACATCATAAATGTGCTTTTATCCTGAGGCCAACCAGGGTTTATTGTTGCTTTTTGAAGAGTGAGACCATTAATGTTTTCTCCCTCAAAAGCCACATTAAATCTAGGCCCTTCCTAAATTCATGATTAATTATTAAATATTTCCCATCGTTGGTGGGTATCATCAACTCACTCTATGTTCAGTTTATATTGCATGTTGGGCAGTTTAATGTTATACATATACTTTCCTTTTTTTCTATCTCTGATTTTCTGTCTTGTTTGTGAGTGTCTAAAAGAGAGGCAAACCATGCAGAGGTGTGTCAGATAAGACCGGTGAAATAATGTTGTTAGTGTTTCCTGCCAAGATTATGATCACACTCTTCCTGTATTGGTCAGAACTGGCATTACTAGTTTAGCTAAACACTAAGTAGGAAAAAAGTTTCTGGTCTCAGACACATTTCTTATCATCTATTTAGTATATTTGCTGAGATTTGTTACCTCAGAAATATGTCCTTATCTGTGTAGCATTCGTTCTAAAATTATGTTAGCTCAGCCATATGTATTCGTATTGGTTTAGCATTCATCAGAGGCCTGTAAGCTCAGACATATGTGTTCTCATCTGTGTAGTATTCATCCTTAGAATCTGTTAGCTCAGACATATATGTTCTCATCTGTGTAATATTCTCACTTTACACCTGCCCTATTTTAAGGGTAAAATCTTTACTAATTGTTTGTGATGATAAAAAGCTACTAAAAATAGATCTGCTAAAATTCTGGAAGTTTTGAACTACTGTTTTAACATGTGTAATATTTTTTAACAAATTCTGTATATTAAATCCAATTTCTATATGGTTAAAGTAAAAAGTTATAGCCTGTAAGGAAATGCTTGGAAAAATATAAGTTCTACTAAATTTCATTATATCTTACTACATTTATTTTTGTATACAATATTGTTGATACTACAAGAGTGGAGAGAGTCATCCCTGACAACTAAAATGTGCCTTCATCGCTAAGCCAACCAGGGTTTATTGTTGCTTCTTTGAAGAGTAAGACCATAAATATTTTCTCCCTCAAAAGCCACATTAAATCTAGGCCCTTCTGAAATTTATGATTAATTATTAAGTATTTACCATCTGTGGTAGGTATCATCAGCTCACTCTATGTTCAGTTTATATTGCATGTTGGGCAGTTTAATGTTATACATATATTTTCCTTTTTGTCTGTGAGTGTGTAAAAGAGAGGCAAACCGTGCAGAGGTGTGTGTCAGATAAGACTGGTGAAATAACGTTGTAATAATTTCCTTCCAAAACACATTTCTTCTCATCTATTTAGTATTTTTCTTGAGATTTGTTCCTTCAGAAGTATGTCTTCATCTGTGTAGCATTCGTTCTAAAATGATGTTAGCTAAGACATATGTATTCTTATTGGTGTAGCATTCATCAGAGGACTGTTAGCTCAGACGTATGTGATCTTGTCTGTGTAGTATTCATCATTAGAATCTGTTTTTTTAGCTCAGACATATTTCATTTAATCTTACTACATTTATTTTTGTATACAATATTGTTGATATTTTATTTTTTATGTTTATAAAAATGATCATATTTGCTCAGGTGCACAAAATCTCCCCTGTAAGTTGAATTATCAAACTAAAGTTTTATTGTCAATTTAAACGGTCAGATGAATGGTATGGAAGCAGGTCATCAAATCATGTTAACAATTTAAATTTACAGACATCACTTACCCCATATCTCATAATTACCAATTTTCAAAGATTGTTGCAGGAGGAAACTTTTCTGTAATATTTGGATATAATTGCTATATCTATTTTCATTATTGCATGAATTGTTAAATAACATTTCTTATTCATTCACAGGTAACAGCCACCGTGGAGGAAAATGAAAGTATCTCATACACATATATATAGTAGAAGTGTTAGTCTTCTGAAATGTATGAATTCACAAGAATAAATCAAATTTCAAAACGAACACAGTGGAGAGAAAGCTTATGTTTGTGAAATTTGTATCTCATCATTTTGTAACATCTTTAAAATACATAATTTAATGTCCTCCACTGGTAAGACTTTGAGAACCTACTAAACATGAGAGACTTTGAATGCCTACTAGACAGGGAAGAATGTTAATGCTTACTAAACACTATCCTTGAGTGTCTTCGGTGTCTCGTTACAGAGTTTTGCTAAGACCATCTGGCATGAGGATTCTTCCCCCTACAAATATACCCTGACCAAATATTCAAAATAACATAGTATTTGAAGCCCAAACAAGATAACATCAGCATGGATTCACACTAGTTTATACAAGGACTGGGCACCTTCTCATAGTGATTTTACCGTAAGTAACTACACTAAGCTTGATACTCCACCAGACAAGATAAATTCTTGTCCTGAAATCCGGCAACACAAAGAGACTACAATAAAGATATATTATGATATAGTAAACTGGTCGATTGGAGAGAAGAAAATTAATGAAGTATAAAATTGTAGAGAAACCTTATTCTTGTAAAATTTGTGGTAAATTATTTTCAAAAAGTTATGTTAAAATATACGTGTCGATCCACACTGTGTAGAAACCTTATTCTTGTGAAATTTCTGGTAATTTTAAAGAATTTGTGCAATTTAAAAAAAAAGCAACTTTATTCCTGTAAAAGTTATATAAAAATACACATGAATACCCACACTGAAGAGAAACCTTTTTCTTGTGAAATTTGTGGTAAGTCGTTTAATACAAAACCTGAAGTAAAAATACACATGCATAACCTTATACATGTGAAATTTGTAGTAAATCATTTACTCAAAGCTATCATGAAAAAATACACATGCGTACACATACTGGAGAGAAACCTTATTCTTGTGAAATTTGTGGTAAGTCATTTGTTACACAAAATAAAGTAAAAAGACACACACGAACCCACACTGGGCAGAAACCTTATTCTTGTGAAATTTGTGGTAAATCATTTTCCTCAAAATCTGAACTAAAAATACACATGCATACTCACACTGGTGATAAACCCTATTCGTGTGAAATTTGTGCTAAATCTTTTAATCAAAATAATCATGTAAAAAGTCACATGCGAATCCACACTCATGAGAAACCTTATTCTTGTGAAATTTGTAGTAAATCGTTTACTACAAGTAATAATGTAAAAGTACACATGCGTACTCACACTGGGGAGAAACCTTTTTCTTGTGAAATTTGTGGTAAATCATTTACTACAAAATCTGAAGTAAAAATACACACACGAACCCACACTGGGGAGAAACTTTATTCTTGTGAAATTTGTGGTAAATCATTTACTACAAGTTATAATCTAAAAATACACACAGGAACACACACTGGTGAAAAACCTTATTCTTGTGAAATTTGTGGTAAATCGTTTACTACAAGTTATAATATAAAAATTCACACACGAACCCACACTGGGGAGAAACCTTATTCTTGTGAAATTTGTGGTGAATTGTTTTCGAAAAGTAATTGTGTAAAAATACACATGCGTACCCACACTGGGCAAAAACCATACTTCTGTGAAATTTGCGATAAATCATTTACTACAAAATCTGAATTAAAAATACACATGCGTACTCACACTGAGGTTCAATGAGGGACGGATACTAATAGCAGCACAAGACATATGCCTACTTACTATTGGATATAAAAAAATGTCCGGTCTACAAAAACCTGACCAGTGCAGGTTCTGCCACTCTGCCATTGAAAGTCCAAGCCACCTAATGTCTGGATGCAAGATCCTTTTGGCTGATGACACTGCTCGCCACAACAAAGTATGTAAATACCTATATTGGAAGATCTGTGACAGTTTTCTATTGTCATCTGAAACAAACAAGAAATTATTGATGTAAACGTCCCAAATGACTATGGCCTCAATAGAGCCGAACGGGAAAAATAACAAAATAGCAAGAGCTCAAAAATTATTTAAAAATAACATGGCCCCTCGATGAAATAAACATCATACCGGTTGTAGTGGGGGCAACTGGTCTGGTGAAAAAATCTAAGAAAATACTTAGAACAAATCCCCGGAAAACTAAATTGTAGGGAAGTCCAGATAGCAGCCCTAAAATGAATAACATCTATCCTTAAGAGAGCTCTCGGATATAAATTTTACTCATAGGGAAATCAAGTGTTAGCCTCAAGAGTAGGCCCTTTGATTTCTTTAGATAAACTAAATAAAAATGAAATAAAAAGAGAGAAACCTTATTCTTGTAGAATCTGTTGTAAATAATTTACAATAAGTAATAATTTTAAAGTGCACATGCCAACCCTCACTATCTAATAGCGCATGAATCAAAGAGAATCAAATTTGACATAGGCAAATGTGCTAAGTGCAGACACAATGCTGGGTTGAGGATTGATGTAGAAATATTCCAATTAAACGGGAATAAAAACATCAGAAATTTTGAAAAACCGAAGACATATAAGTACCTTGGCATTGAGGAAAAACATACCATCTTACATACCAAGATAAGGGAAAAAATAGGCCAAGAATACATACGATGTGTGAATAAGATATGAAAACAGCTCACAAATAAAAATAAGATTACTACGATGAACCAGTTTGCCATGCCGGTATATCATATTGATGAAGTTTATGATTTTTTTTGTCAAAGGAAATCGTTACATTCAAATCATTGAATTAGTTTTTTTCTGATAATTGTATTAAAATGTTATAATTGAACAAAAAAGATTGAAACTGGACAGTTGTCAGGACCCCATTAAAGTTACAAACTAAAAGGAAAATAAAATATTGTTTCAACTTTTATTTAAATAACTTATCAGCAAATGGCTATATTTTATTATCGCTTATTAATATAATATGCAAACAAATAGACAGAGGATTTGGCCAACAGTGAATTTCATCAAGAAGAATCTCTAACCAGACAATTTGGCACAGTTGATACTTTTACAAGCCGAACTGTTTTATGTACAGATATTTTTGTAGGAAGTTTTAGAAGATTTATTTGGTAGATGAATGAGTTCATTATTGACAAAATATTAATATTTTTCAATTTTATTCATCTCCGCCCTCAGATTTTTTGTAAATAAACTGTGGTACTTTTTATGGAAAGCTCACAAATCAACTAATCTGCTGCTAACAGCTTGTTTATGGCATCTGTCAGTCAATGGTTAAACAACCACAAGTGACTTTTGTTCTTTTTCTCTCATTTTGTTGAATCTTTCTTTTTATTGAACTTTTTTTCTTTTTTGCCATCACAAGAAAGTACTGTAGTCGTCGATGATTCAAGTGTTGTGATTTTTAAAATACAGTAATTTTTATAAATACTATTTTATGAAAAAATCTTTGTCCACTTTTTTATCAAGTGTTCAGTTTTTAGCTGCTGTTTTACGTTTTCACAAAGTCAAGCTAATTCTCTGCACGAAATGACTTAAACCTAATGCAACTGTTTATTACTAGTTCAGCCAGACAGCAGACAACATGGGCTCAGGACAATGGCTAATTACTTTTCAAAATGGAGCATGACTATTGTAGTCCAGGATGTTGTGACGCCTTGCCAGGACAATTAGATTTTTTCACATTAATTCACTATGAACAAAGAACATTGCCACTGGGACCGTAGGGCTTACTGTTAATTGGGGATATGATTCATAAAAACATACTCAGTGGGGAGTCGTACAGCGATATATTTTTTCACATTACATTTCAATTTCTGCATTTTTGTACGATCAATTAAACAAGGAGCAGGTTGGATTCCACAGGCTATCAGTTCCAGGTAAGCAGCATTTTGACTAGAAGCCTTCAGACATCTGGACTCGTTACAGTGAAGGGATGATATTTAGTTGAGTGTCGAGTTGGGTGGGCGTATTTACGCCGGGGAAGGAGTCAGAAAGTTCATGGAAGCACATTACATTGAAGTACTTTTTTGGATCTGGTTTAAGAGGGAAAGGTAATTGGTTGATGTACCAACCCAGATGTGAACACAATACTTCGTTCATGGGCGAATGGTAGCTTTATAGGTATATAGTATACTGGCAAGTGTGAGAAGTTTTCTAGATCGCTAATAAAACAACCTTCCTTGCAACAGCCTTGGCAGTATCACCTATGTATTTTGTGCAACCACACCAAGATACACTCCTCAGATCATGATAGTTTATCAGTATAGTTTGTTTAGTGCCGGTTCAAGGTTCAATCCTTAGTGTGGGCAATACTCAGAATACAATTGTTAATTAGTGGTAATGGCTGAAATAATGAGAGCGAGCTACCCCAGTGGGTCTGTTCAAAATTCCGTACATATTCCAATGTATGACAGAAACATTTCCGAGTTCGACAAGCTGCACCTGAAGAAGGTTGGATGTGACATCGGCCGAAAAGTTGTGATAATAACATACAAAATGAGAACAGTAGTCCATATAATCTTTATTGATAATCAAATGATTCCTTAGAATATTTATCATAGGTAAAAAGTTTAGAATAACTCTTGTGGCCTGGAGAGTCATACAGTGTTGCATTTTAGGTAACTCTGTAGTAAATATAGTCCGATTATCTGAAGATCGCATGCATTTTGACTAAACTGTTTCACACTAACTCTTTGTTGAACATCTTTAGAATATAATTTATTCATTAATTTTCATCTTCTTTGCAAATATACACAGCTAGTGAGGAAGAGCAAATTATAACAACACAAGTGTTATCACATTAGACCAGCCCCTGTATTGAAAAGCTCAAACTAATATAGCAACATCTTGTATCCATATGAACATTGTAATGGTGTATATAGGAGGACGACACATGGGAAATTTTAGTCGAAAGTTTTATAATGTCAGCTAAAGATATTTACACAATTCATTGTTGATAGAGATACACTGGTAGATAAGTATTTATGATAGCAGTTATGGCAATTCATGAAAAGGGCAAAATTTGACTAACCCTATTTGCTGCTTGTGGTTGCAATATATGAAAATGGTAGATATGTTGAAGCGTTTCTTTCCTGCCTGAAAGAACTGAAAATTGAAATCTCCATCTTGCTTAGTTGTATGACATCCTTTGCAGCTGCAGGTCACAATTTGTTTGCTAAGACAATATTTTTATATTTTAATCAAATCACAACTTTTTCAAAAGACCATCCTGACTTCTATTCTGTTTTCAAGAAGGGGTCACATGTTGTTTGCCATAGTGATAAATACTGGATAGGAATTTTCATTAAACAGATTTTGATGTAAAGTATTAAATCGACTGGCGGATTACAATGTGGAGTATGTCCTTGTTACAGCTTTTGCTAATTCCTTAGTGGCTTAAGATAACATTGAGTTAGATAATGATAAAATTATTAAATAATACACTTGGAGAGCACAAACCTACATCAATGCTTATTGTGTTATCCTACCATTGACATTAAACTTTGCAGCTATTTCGAACTTACATGTATAAACTAGTTTACACACATTGATTCATCTGTAGTGGTTAAATGATATACTCCATGTCAAAATGTTAAGTTATGCCAAATCTGTATTTGATCCAGTTTAAATTTTATGTGATTATATGCAATCCTATCTGTTACCCATGTTTTTTAATTTGGAAAAGATAGACAACAAATTGACTGAGATATGAATTTTTACAATTTGTCTTCGATAACACATAAGGATGTTCCGAATTAAAAAAAAAATTAAAAAATTTTAAATTCTTGATCGAGACATTGAACTGTATCACGTCCAGAATTCAATTCGATGGGGCAAAACCCACTTTTCGTAAACAAAAGTCATTGAAATTAGTTGCTAACAAACAGACAAATTAATTAAATACAAATAAAAAACGATGATTATATCATAACCTTCTTGTTTGAGTAATTTATAATACATCTATTAGTTAAATAAAATAGTCTATAAATAATTTACCTTAAAATAAATTTAATATAAGTTAATTCTTACTGTGAAATGAAAGAACTGTAGAGAGAGGGTGATGTTTGTTCGAGATAGAAATGTTGTAGTAGTGTCGCTGCATCTATATTCATCTGATTGGGCTTGTTTTAGATGAAGGAGAAAAAAGGATAAACAAGTTCACGTATAAGACAAACATCTACTCTACAATTTATATATACTTTCTGTAACAGTTTCATCAACACAGAATAGGGTCTAGAAAGAGTTAGGAATATAAGAATATAAGCCGGGTCGGTTTAGCCAGCAGACATGTACTATAGAAAAAGAATTGAGTCCAATGTTAAATTGGATATTCGATGTCAAAATTAAAATGAAGTTTTAGATGAAGTAGAGAAAAGGATCACCAAAGGCTTTTAAAGTGCGTTGTTCAACATTTGCAACAAGCCATTTAAAGATACAGCTGCTAAGCCATTATGTGTGTGTGGGGAGTAATTTTATCATTCACTAGAAAATACATCAGTAAAACCTGACATTTTCATATCAAATAAAACAGGAAAAGTAGCAACTTTCCTGGAAAATCAAGTGTGAAAGTAATCCAACTAATTGCAATCGATGGAAAGACATTCTGTTAGAATAGCAGGTTATTTTCTGGCATTGGAAAGAATGTCCCTTCCACATGAAAAAAAGAAATAATAAAAATGAGAGACTTTTTTTTTTTTAATTATGTAACTTATCATTACTTTCACCAAGGAGGTTATGTTTTCAGTCGAGTTTGTGTTAGTGTTTTAGGGAAAATAACTCCACAAATCATTTGCTATGGGAGAACTGTAGCAGAGATAAACATTAATATTTCTTACTTCTAGTGGAGAGCAGCCCCTGTGAAATAGTTGTGTCACACGATAATCTATCAGTTTCCAAGGCGTATTAATTTTAATGGACTACTACTAGATGCTTAGGGAGTTCCAGAGAGTAGACAGAAGGCTTCCTGAAAATGTATTGCTTAAAGTAGACTTTCGGCATCAAACTCTTTTGGTCACTCTTCCAAACCTTCGACAACCTACACCCAACGGTGGAAGTCACTTAAATAAATAAATATATATATACTGCTGTTTAAAGAAAGGTTTTGTTTACCGTTCATTTGTGCCGGTTCAAGGTTCAATCCTCAGTGTGGGCAATACTAAGAATACTATTGTTAATTACTGGTAATGGCTGACATAATGAGAGCGAGCTACCCCAGTTGGTTTGTTCAAAATTCCGTACAGATTCTAGTGTATGACAGAAACATTTCCGAGTTCGACAAGCTGCACTTGAAGAAGGTTGGATGTGACATCGTCCGAAAAGTTGTGATAATAACATTCAAAGTGAGAACAGTAATCCGTATAATCTTTATTGATAATCAAATAATTCCTTAGAATATTTATCATAGGTAAAAAGTTTAGAATAACTCTTGTGGCCTGGAGAGTCATACAGTGTTGCATTTTAGGTAACTCTGTAGTAAATATAGTCCGATGATCTGAAGATCGCATGCATTTTGACTAAACTGTTTCACACTAACTCTTTGTTGAACATCTTTAGAATATAATTTATTCATTAATTTTCATCTTCTTTGCAAATATACACAGCTAGTGAGGAACAGCAAATTATAACACAAGTGTTATCACATTTGACCAGCCCCTGTATTGAAAAGCTCAAACTAATATAGCAACATCTTGTATCCATATGAACATTGTAATGGTGTATATAGGAGGACGACACATAGGAAATTTTAGTAGAAAGTTGTATAATGTCGACTAAAGATATTTACACAATTCATTGCTGATAGAGATACAACGGTAGATAAGAATTTATGATAGCAGTTGTGGCAATATTTTCATATTTTCATCAAATGACAACTTTTTCAAAACACCCTCCTGACTTCTATTCTGTTTTCAAGAAAGGGTCACATGTTGTTTACCATAGTGATAAATACTGGATAGGAATTTTCATTAAACAGATTTTGATGTAAAGTATTAAATCCACTGGCGGATTTCAATGGGAATGAGAGAAAAGCAATAAATCATGTGGATTAACTTGATCCAGTGCAAAATAACCAAATAGATTGCAATAAAGTCAGGTGCACATGCAAGAAGTGCTGGCTTAATTGCTCAACCTACATGCTGAGTGTGTCCTTGTTACTGCTTGTGCTAATTCTTTAGTGTCTTAAGATAACATTGAGTTAGATAATGATAAAATAATTGAATAATAAAAACACTCTGATAGCACAAACATACACCAATGCTCCGAAATTTAAAAGTAAAAATTTAAAAAATTCTGGATCCAGACATTGAACTGTGTCACATCCAGAATTGAATTCGATGGGGCCAAACCATGGCCACCGAGAGTTACTACAGGCCTGCTGGCTCTAAAATGACGCCATTGCATTACTTTTTCATTCACTAAATAATCTATTAAAATTCAGGAAATCAACCAATTTTTATCAAATTTTCAGTATTTATTTATTAATGAATACGGAATATAATAAATTAATTATTAGAAAGATTGGTGCAAATGTATTATTTCCTGTAAAAAAAAAAATATATTTACTAAAGTTATCCAAAATATCAAAACATGTTGACATACGATATTGTAAATATTTAAAACAAAGCATTAGAAAACTTAAAAAATTGCATGTGAAAAAAGAAAAGAAAAGCCCACGATTCGATTCATCCTGAAACTGATCTTTATTCAATATAAATTTTAAAAAAATAATAATTCACGATCAAATACTGCAAAAAACTGAATTATTAATTCCGGAAACAAACAATTAAATAAACTAACAAATTAAAAACAAACAAAAATAAAAACAAATGATAAGTTAGTTTTAAATATGAAAACAAACAATAAAATAAAAAACAAAAAACAAAATAAATTCAAACAAATAATGTAAATACAAACACAAAGTTAGTAGTGCAGAAATATTTTTTACTAGTGCAGAATTATGATTTTTTTAAGTCAAACTTATAGAAAATATTTAGTAGAATGTTTCTAATTTTCTTTTTCTGTTTAGCTTTTTCTTACTGATGTGATCATTTTTCATATCACAAAAATTGTTCAGTATAGAATTGGAGGAACTCCAGATAACCATTCTTTCTATTTTTTTTCACAAGACTCAACATGAAAAAGAAGATTAGCATCTGCCAAAACATTCAATGTTATAAACATAGCTAATTTTCTCTGATGGACCGACTTAAGAAAAGAAAGATATTTTAACAAGTTTAAATATAACAATATAATTATAAATAACAAAATTCTTTGTTACATAACTGGGATATAACAGAGAACCTCTGTTAATCCCTTGAAAATAAAGGTTAACCTTTCCCGCATCATCTTTTCCAGATACTAAAATCTTGCAGCTATTGCATTTAATTTTCTTAAAAACTGCACAACAGCAATAACCTGCTAAGTATAATATAACAGGGAGTACTTCTCTGCACTGATTAGCATCATCATCTGTTACATCTATGTTAAATTTATAAACATCTAGCTGTTGCTCCCTTGCCATTTCATCCCAGTTAGCTTATTGTAAATTCTTCAAATAAATAGGTCGGTTATTAAGTGGCATGCTCAGTTTTAATACTGACAACATTCTGAGTTTTTTTTCACATTCAAACACTTGACGTATAGGGACATTATACTGATCCCCACTAAGTTGCCGGTACTGGCCAAACCTTGCCTCAAGGTTATCTATTTGAAACTTGCCAGGTAATATATACGTCATGTTCATTTCTTTTATGCAATACTTAATCAGTTCAAGAATTGCATATGTGGTATGATGTAAAACAGTGTATGTTTCCTTTGTTAATTCCCCAGTTCTTCCAGGAATGCTATTCCAACATTCTAACTAGCAACAGAATACAGAGAGAAATCTATAATTTTCTTCATTTAATTTAAGTGGATTAGCATATTCATTGTTAAGCCGACAAACTTTACATGGTGTTTTTACATTCATTATTGTCCAGCAAATATAAAATATATTTATCTATTCTGCAGTTTCTGCAAAGTTGGCCAAACATTTCTATTTTCCTAAGGTAAGCAATCCCTGAATAGTGTATTCATTGAAAATTTGCAGGACCAAAGTAACATTTTGCCTTTCAAGATTAGTGGAAGAAAGGGCCTTTGAAGTTAATTTGTAACAATATTTCAAAAGTGATTGAGATTCCCAGTCATAAAGTTTGTGTAAGCTAGAAAATGGGGCACTTTGAATGTTATCTAATTCATGATTTCCATTATGACAAAACTTTGGGAACATCATGCATTTACTTGCATCTTTTTCGCCAACCCAGTTGTTTTTAATGCCTTTTAATATATGTACTGAGTCGAATAAAAAGAAAAAGAGGTCTAGACTTTAGAACTGGCTGTGGATATACAATTGAAAGCTTTGCTGGGCTATAAAAGATAGACATAGTTCTTTTTATTTATTGCATTATTATTTGTTATAACAGATAATACTCTAAAGCCTATCTCCTCTAAACCAATTATCAAACGTTTGATTATGTCAAATAAGTTCTCAGCTCGAAGACATTTAGTTTGCATAACGTGCACAACATCCTTATATTGTGAGAATATACTGCTAAGCATAAAAGCATATGCACTTGTTGCAGCTTCATTGATATTGTTGGCTAAGCCAACAACATTACCATCCTTATAATCAAAATAAGGTTTTAATGAAAATAAAGATATGTATATGTTTAAAATATTTTTTAAAACTATTTCGTATATATTACGAAAAATGCCCCTAAACTCCGTGTTGATAAAATCATTATAACTCGAAGAAAAACTACTTTTTTAGTTAACGATATTATTATTGAATAAAGCATTGTTTAATCAATTTTTTTGTGTGAAAATATTGATTAAATATGCCGTTATTTCATTTATTTAATCTACAAAAGTACAGAGAAAAGATAAAATATACTACACTTAATAAGACATCGAAAAAAGTAATAAAAAACTGGAAACAATAATTATTGGCTATACACTACTTTTTTTTATCAAATAATGAAGAAGTAATTCAGACTTTTGATTTTTTTTATATAATTAAAAAAAATAAAATACAAACTTACTATACTATATTTAGTTGGTGTAAACATATCTCGCTTTATTGCGTGTATCCATATTTGCCGTAATTCTTTCTCTTTTGGAAATCCAAACACTGAGACTTTCAGTTTATTTTTATAATTGCCCTGGCAATGAGGAACGGCACATGCAGTAGGCATTTTAACTTTGTGAATTATTAAATGAAATTTAAAAAGGCGCGAAATTAAGTTAACCAACCACAATGACGTCAGAGGGGTGCAATAAGTTAGTTGCTTGGCCTGTAGTTAATTCTCAGTGGTCTCGGCCAAACCTACTTTTGGTAAAAACGTAATTGAAATTAGTTGCTAACAGACAAATAAATTAAAAAAACAAATAAAAAAGGATGATTATATCATAACCTTCTTGTTGGAGTAATTGATAATATATATATTAGTTAAATAAAATTGTCTTTAAACAATTTACTCTAAAATAAATTTTATATAGGTTAATTCTTACTGTGAAATTAAAGAACTGTAGAGAGAGGGTGATGCTTGTTCGAGATAGAAATTTTGTAGTAGTGTCGCTGTATCTATATTCATCTGATTGGGCTTGTTTTAGATGAAGGAGAGAAAAGGATCACCAAGTTTCACTTATAAGACAAACATCTACTCTACAATTTATATCCACTTTCTGTAACAGTTTCATCAACACAGAATAGGGTTTAGAAAGAGTTAGGAATATAAGAATATAATGCTTTAACCAGCAGGCATTTACTATAGAATAAGAATTGAGTCCAATGTTAAATTGGATATTCGATGTTAAAATTAAAATGATGCAAAATCTCGAATCTGTATCAGATCCAGATAAATTGTATATTGGTGATATACAATCCTATCTGGTATTTAAAAAAAGAGATGTGATTTTTTATAATTTGACTTTAATGATGATAATTGTTGAAATAGTTGATAATAAATCTATTAGTTATAAAATAAAATTGTCTTTAAATTTTAGATTTACCCTAAAAATACATTTTATATAGGTTAATTCTTTTTGGGAGATTACAGAACTGTCGAGAGAGTGTTTGTAATTTTGTAAGAGCGTTGCTGCATCTGTATTCAATCTGACTGGGCTTTTAAAGTGCGTTGTTCAACATTTGAAACAAGCCATTTAAAGATACACATGCAAAGCCATTATGTGTGTGGGGAGGTGATTAATTTTCACATTCACTAACATAGAAATCACATCAGTAAAACCTGACATTTTCATATCAAATAAGAACGAAAGAGTGGCAACTTTGCTTGAGGTGAATGTTCCTAACGACAGTGGTCTAAACAGAATGGAAAGAGAGAATATTACAAATACTAAAGCCTCATGTATCATATGAACCTAAAAGAATTAACATTATCCCAGTTATAATAGGAGCTAAAGGCCCCGTGAAGAAGAATTTCAAAAAGTATCTGGAAATTATTCCTTAAAATTCAAGTGTGAAAGAAATCAAAATAATTACAATTGATGGAAAGACATTCTATTAGAATAGCAAATTATTTTCTGGCATTAGAAAGAATGTCCCTTCCCCATGAAAAAAAGAAATAATAAAAAAGAGAAACCTTATTTTTGTTAATTATGTAACTCATCATTACTTTCACCAAGGAGGTTATGTTTTCAGTCGAGTTTGTGTTAGTGTTTTAGGGAAAATAACTCCACAAATCATTTGCTATGGGAGCACTGTAGCAGTGATAAACATTTTTGTTCTTGTGGAAAGCAGCCCCTGTTAAGTCTTGGGTCACACGATAACCAATAAGCCTTCAGGGTGTATTAATTTTAATGGACTACTACCAGATGCCTAGGGAGTTCCAGAGAGTAGACATAGAGCTTCCTGAAAATATATTGCTTCAAGGAGACTTTCGGCATCAAACTCTCTTGGTCAATCCTCCAAACCTTTGACAACCTACACCCAACAGTGGAAGTCACTTAAATAAATACATATATTGTTGTTTAGATAAAAGTTTTGTTTACCTTTCATTTGACAACTGTTGGATAAGCAATCAGTTTTTAGGGCCTACTAATTTCGATAGTATTATTAGAGGACAACTCCCAGACCCTTACAGAGAGTAGACAGAGAGCGTCTTGGCATCAAAGAAGAAAGACGTCCCCTCTCTTTCTCCCGTCGCTTATGTGCTGAGAAAAGCTATCTTCGTTTTAAAATATATTGTTTCGAGAGGACTTCCGGCATCAACTTTTCTTGGTCCCTCTTCTAAACATTCGACAACCTACACCCAACGGTGTTGGTCACTTTAATAAATACATATGTTGTTGTTTATAGAAGGCTGATTTTTCTTTCATCTGACGACTGTTTTATTACAAAATATTACAGGTCTTGCTACTCAGATGTATTGTTAGTGGTAAAAAAAAAACCCTGTTAACTGCTCTACAAGGCTAAAATGGCACGGAAATGAGTGATCATTTTATGTTAAATTTATAGACGAAACTGACCCCATGCTCTAAATTCTATTTTTTGTTTTGCTAAAAATCATATTCCATAAAAAAAAATATTTTTATGGCTAAAAACAATATTTTGTAAAAAAAAATAATAATTTTGGAAAACAAAAAAATATTAATTTTGGAAAACAAGTAAAAAATACATTTAAGAACATATTACAGTTTTTACATTGAGTAAACGAAAGTTGAGACGTCAGTGCTGAAAGAGTGAAGCTTTGTTCCTCACCTATCTATACGAGCATGCCTGGCGATGGAGTATGCTTGGTACGGACGTATTTACGGCATTGATATTCTGGTGAGAATATCCAATATAACAAATGTAATATGTTATTAAATACATTTTTTAATTGTTCAAGTACTAATGTTATAAAAAATTAAGAAAACTTGTTCAAATATTTTTGGTGGTGTTGCTGTTTAGCTACGACATTAAAATATTCAATGAAATGTATAAACTTTATGTATTTACGTGTTAGCATGAAAATAAGATTGTACAGAAAAATATTTAAAAAAATGTATAAACTTTGTTATTTACTTTCTTGTTAGCATGAAAATAAGATTGTACAGAAAATATTACGAAAATTCATCCAATATTTATTAAATAATAAGTAAAAGAAGAAAAATCGATCTTACGTTTCGTTACACATTTTCACTGATGAAATAGACAAGGGAGATAACTCAAATTGTGTTTACTGGTTAAACCAAAATGGCTACCGAAAGATAGAATCGTTTTTTTAAATGTAAATACAGGATGATTTTGCGTCATTTTTCGTGTACAATCTTATCTGAAGCTACCACGTAAGTACATAAAAAAAAGTTTATACATTTCTGTAGCTATTTTTTTAACACGTCTGGGCTAAACAGCCAACTTTTTTCTCCAAATTATTATTTTTTTCGTTTAAATAAATATACATACGTTGGCTCATTTTAAGGTTTTCCTTCATTTTACGACTGTGTGTTTTTTTACGACATTGCTACTCAGATTTATGTAAAACAATAAAAAAAATAACCGCTCTACAAATCTTTTACTACAATCAACAGAACGAAAAAAGGGTTAAAAAACAAATGTGCAACAAATAAATGTTAGAAAAGGCAAGTTAAGTTACTCATCTACCTACCTGGATAATTTTATTTGTGTTTTAACCTATTTAAAATGGTGGTTTTCTTGTTCAAAACAGTCGGCGTGGACTGCTCGAAAAGAATTCAAAATGGAGGCTCGGTCTTGAAAATCAATAAAAAATCGAAAACTAAACAATATACTGATAGAAACGCATACAATAAATGTCAACAATTATGCGAAAATGCAATGTCTTATCAGTATCTATATGTAAAATCTAAAATGGCAGAGAGATGGGTGATCATTTTATGTTCAATTCATAGACGAAACTGATCAGCTGCTCTTAATTTTTGTCTTCAAGTTTATCAGACTGTACACACGTAATTCACTTCTTAAAGAAAAGTAAAATCTCATTCTTTGGATGGGAGTAAGGGATTTAGCGCATTGTGTGTTACTCTGCAATTTACCCCCAAATATCTAGCTGAGTTTAACTATTTTTAAGCCGTTTCTAAACAAAATACTAACTCAACTTGCATCACTGCCCTATAATTCCCATTTATTAATGTTGTCTATTCAAAGAACAATGGAGATTATTATTACTTTTGTTTTACTATGTCCCTTGTTGACTTTAGATTGAATTATCTCCCTTGTTGACTCTTATATTTCTTTGTTAGGAAAAGAAGAAATTTAGATTTAAAATCTTTACTGTAATTAATTAACATCCGATTATTTTATCAATTTCATTTTGCAAAGAAAACAAACGAGACGAAATAATTATATAAAGGTAAGTTCAATCACTACCGATTTTTTTCATTGTGTTTATTTTACGATTGAATTTTAACTTCGAGTTTAAAAAAGCCTTTCAGGTGTAAGAACAGAATAGTTAACAAATTTTAAGAATGGGTTTTTAAATGAAACATTTATTTTAACTTTGTATACTATTCTCATTTTACGACTGAATTTTACGTCCGAGTTTTAAAAGAAACTTTTCGTTGTTAATGTTTAAATTTGATGTAATCAAAATCGAATTCAATTTAATTTGTTTTTATTGTTTTGGGATCTTTTACTTTACTCAGTAGAGTAGCGAACGGGGTCCAAAAAAAGAACGAGAAATGGTTTAAAAACATAAATTTGCAACAAGTAAAGTTGACCTACGTCTAGAATAGTCATTTTTCTACTTACCTATGTAATTTGTTTGTATTTTTACGTAGTATAAATGGGTGTTTATAAGATGCAAAAAAAAAATTCTTGTTTTTTTTTTGCATCGAATTTGGCAAAAAAGAAAATGACCGCCCGTCCTCTTTATCATTACATCAGCCATCTTGTTTTGTGCCTAATACTTAAATTTCTAATGAATAGCAATTGAAACGGGTTAAAATCTGTTTAATAGTTGGAAAAGACACAGGTAAGTTTGAAAATAACTTTTATCGCCTACAGTTACTTTTATTTGTTGAATATTTGTTTTTTGAGCGTTTTTACTCTGCTGATTATTGTAAAAGATTCCCATTGTTTTTAATTGTCGGATTTCTGCACATGAAGAAAAACTGAGTAAACTTAATTAAATATATTTTTGGTATTATTCTATCAATGCACCCTTTGCTAGTTCAGACAAAAAAAAAATGAAAAATCTACTTTGGTAAACGTTACTATTGACGACATAAATTGTTTAAAAAGAAATACAATAGGGCAATTAGTAAAAAAAAATTGTTTACCTACTCATCCGTGACTTATTTGTGTTCAAAAATTTAATATTTACTATTTGAAAAAGTTATATGCAACTTAATTTACTTACTCATTTGTGACCTATTTGTGTTAAAGGGTTTAATATTTAAAATAAGGTACGAGCAATTTAATTTACCATAAGTTGAGAGTAAAACTTCTTTTAAATATTAAAAACATTAAAATCTTTGAACAAATAATGGTTACACATGAGTCGCCAATAGTAACGTTTACAGCTAAACTAGATATCGCTTTGAGGACATGTATATAAAAAAAAACTACCCCTTTTCCTAATTTCTTGGCAATCAATTGGGGAGGTTTGGGGGAGATTTTGTGGATATTATTGTAGATGAAGACCCTTCGTTAAATCACTCCCACCCCAAACACAAATGTGATTTTATTTGGTTAAGACAATTAAGTGATAACACCCTGAAAAACCTTTGGGAAGAAAACAATATTTTAGAATGAGAGATCAGTTTCTGATATAATTTTAACGTAAAAGGATCACCCACTTTTCAACCAGATATCATTTGAGCAAGTTGTAACCGTTTTAGTTCAATCTTAGATGTAACCATGTTCATTTTTCATTTCTGAGGGCAGTTCATACCAAAACTTACGTATGGGGAGTTTTCTTGGTGGCTGTTGTCATGCGTTCTTGGGGTTAAAGGAGGCTTTGGTGGGAGGAGCTGTTGTCACCCAGACAAAATTAATTGTAGTATTTACAAAGACGAGGATGTTTATGAGGGTCCTCATCTACAAAAGAGAAAGAATTTACAAAACAGAGGGGGGGGGGGTTAGGGTTAAGGTCGTCATCTACAAATTTAATGTTTTCTGTTGAATTATACATTTTAAAATAATTGTTGTTTTCTTTTTGTTTTGTTTTTCTTTCCATGTGTGTTTGTCTTGTCTGTTTTATTTTTTGCAAAAAAATGTACATTAAAACAGGTTCCTTTGTCTTTTGGCTAGGAACAAAGTGTAGTATCTGTTCTGATCTTACATTTAGTCTATTCTGTCTTCCGTCAGTAATGGAGAAATCCTTGTAGACTGAGACATTTGAAACCTTTGTTCCAATCAAGATTGCCCCGTTTTGGGGAGCTGGATTTTCATCATATTAAAAACCGACGTTGTGTCTAAATGTTGCCCACGTGAGGAGGCAAGTAAATAGAAAAACATGTAATAAATAAAATAATCATTTTTGGATGAATGAATATTATCGATGGCGCTTGCTCCACTCTGTCATTCTTTCAGAATTACTGCCCATCCAGCACACAATTACATTCGTTTGTCCATCCATTCACTTGTATGTGTCTCAGATGGAGAGATGACGCCCCACCCTCAGCTTTCTCTGCTAAACTCTAAGGGCCATGTCTTAAGCAATTTCTTCAATGAGGTAATTCCTGGAGCTCAATGGGCTGCCATGTATAATTTTCAATCAGAAATTACTTATGCACATTATTTAGTCATACACATACGTTCAATATTTGTTTCAACTCTTTAGAGGTTAAATGACAAAATATTTTTTTGGTAATAATATCTACTTGTAAAGTGATTAAAAGTAAGAAAGTTATAAAATTATTATTTTATGCTTATTCAGCATAAAAATGCTCTAAATTCCCCCCTATAACACTTATAAATTGTATCTCTCTTTACAGAAAGATTTGTCATATATGCTTGAAAATGTTATCGACTGCAGAAATGGATGAGCTATTTAAATTAAATAAATTTGTAAAACTGATCCCAGCCTTACTTCTAAAATAAGTGTTTTTTTTTTACAATGTTTTCAAACTTGCATACCAGATTCTGACATAGATTTAGCAAGTCTTCTCGATATTTGCCAGATAATCCACTGTTCTCTCTCTACTGCAATCTTCTGACAACTCGTTTGTCTCAATTAAGATCAAAACAAAGTTCAACAAAATCTTTGATACCCATTTCAATCAGAGTGTATAGATACTCTATAGCTGAGCAGGACAGTGTGAGATCGTTCATAGCAGAAATTCCAGTGCACTCCATTTTTGCAACGAATGAGTCCTTTATCGCATCTTCTATAACTGATAGGTTATTTTTGGTATTGAGAGCTTCGTATTCTGCAAGAAATTCCAACAAACCAAACATCCTGGAATTTGCTGTTTCAATTTCTCAAAAAAATCAGTATTTCAATTGCTTCCAACGAAATAAATGCTCTGAAGATAAAACTGTGTCCACGACTGCTTGCAACCACTGCAAGAGTCATAAAAATAGCAAAGATTCCTATGGCCGATGCATTAAATCTAGAGTTTTGATGAATAACAAACATGGTAGGGAACAGATGTAATACCACTTTTCCAACCATGATAAATTGGTAAGAGGTGATTTCCCAAGCATCTGATAATTCCAACTTTATTACAAAGAACTTTAAAAAAATTCCAACCTATGTGAACAGGGCCGCCTAGCTCCTTAATTTCCAACTATGATTGTAAACACACTGAGTGACATCCATATATCTGCTAGGATGTTGCTAAACTTATCAAAAATCTTAATTATATCAATAAAGAAGAAATAATTTCTATAGCATTACATACAATAAATGACAACAATAAGCAGAAGTTCTGAGTGTGTAACATTCAGTTATATAGTATTCTTCTCTTTCCTACTTGTTACATGAAAGCATGTAGTAGAGGTGCATACAAACTTGTCAAATTTGTTTGTACAAAGTCTTTTTACAGGTGACTGGCGTTGATTGTTTACTCTGTTGACCTTGGTCTAAGACATTCAGAGAGCAAGTAAAGAACTGACCTCTGACCTACTACAAAAGTGGAGAGGTTAAGCCCTGACACCCAAAATGTGCCTTTATACTGAGTCCAACCAGAGGTTATTGCTGCCTCTTGAAGAGTAAGACCATAAATGTTTTCTCCCTCAAAAGCCACATTAAATCTAGGCCCTTCCTAAATTCATGATCAATTATTAAATATTTCCCATCTGTGGTAGGTATCATCAGCTCACTCTATGTTCAGTTTATATTGCACATTGGGCAGTTTAATGTTATACATATATTTTCCTTTTTTTCTATCTCTGATTGGCTTGTTTGTGAGTGTGTAAAAAAGAGAGGCAGACCATGCAGAGGTGTGTGTGTCAGATAAGACTGGTGAAATAACGTTGTTAGTGTTTACTTCCAAAATTATGATGACACTCTTCCTGTACAGGTCAGAACTAGCATTACTAGTTAAGCTAAACACTAAGTGGAAAAATAGTTTCTGGTCTCAGACACATTTCTACTCATCTATTTAGTATTTTTGCTGAGATTTGTTACCTCAGAAATATGTGGCTTCATCTGTGTAGAATTCTGGAAGTTTTGAACTACTGTTTTAACATGTGTGATTTTTTAACAAATTCTGTACATTAAATTCAATTTTTATATGGTTTAAAGTGAAAAGTTATAGCCTGTAAGGAAATGCTTGGAACAACTTAAGTTCTACTAAATTTCATTTAATCTTACTACATTTATTTTAGTATACAATATCGTTGATATTTTATTTTTTATGTTTATAAAAACGATCATATTTGCTCAGGTGCAAAAAATCTGCACCTGTAAGTTGAATTATGAAATGAAAGTTTTATTGTCAATTAAACAGCTCAGATTAATACTATGGAAAGTTTTAAGCAGGTCCCTAAATCATGTTTACAATTTAAATTTACCGACATCACTTACCCCATATCTCACAATTACCTATTTTCAAAGATTGTTGCAGGAGGAAACTTTTCTGTAATATTTGGATATAATTGATATATCTATTTTCATTACTGATTGAATTGTTAAATAAAATTTCTTATTCATTCACAGGTAACAACCACAGTGGAGGAAAATGAAAGTATCTCATACACATATATAGAGTAGAAGTGTTAGTCTTCTGAAATGTGTGAATTCATGAGAATAAATCTAATTTCAAAACAAACACACTGGAGAGAAAGCTGATGTTTGTGAAATTTGTATCGCATCATTTATGTAACACCTTTAAAATACATAATTTAATGTCCTCCACTGGTAAGACTTTTAGTACCTACTGTACATGACAGACTTTGAATGCTTACTAGACATGGAATAATTTTAATGCTTACTAGACACTATCCTCGAGTTTTGTTAAGAACACCTGGAATGAGGATTCTCCCCCCTACAAATATATCCTGACCAAATATTCAAAATAACATATATTTGAAGTCCAAATAAGATACCATCAGCATGGATTCACGCTAGTTTATACAAGGACTGGGCACCTTCTCATAGTGATTTTACCTCAAGTAACTGCACTAAGCTTGATAATCCACCAGACCAGATAAATTTTTCCCCTTAAATCCGGCAAGACCAAAGACTACAAGAAAGATATATTATAATATAGTGAACTGGTTGATTGGAAAGACGAAAATAAATGAAGTGTAACATTGTAGAGAAACCTTATTGTTTAAAATTTGTGGTAAATCATTTTCTGAAAGTTATGTAAAAATATGCATGCCGATCCACACTGTGTAGAAACATTATTATTGTGAAATTTGTGGTAATTCAAAAGAATACTTATAATGTCAAACGGCACATGCGGACCCATACTTTGGAGCATCCTTATTCCTGTAAAAGTTGTTATATAAAAATACACATGCGTACCCACACTGAAGAGAAACCTTTCTCTTGGGAAATTTGTGGTAAATCGTTTACTATAAGGTATCATTTAAAAATACACATGCATACCCACACTGGAGAGAAACCTTATTCTTGTGAAATTTGTAGTAAATCATTTACTCAAAGGTATAATGTAAAAATACACATGCGTACACACACTGGGGAGAAACCTTATTCGTGTGAAATCTGTAGTAAATCATTTACTCAACGCTATAATGTAAAAATACACATGCGTACACACACTGGCCAGAAACCTTATTCTTGTGAAATTTGTGGTAAATCATTTGCTACAAAAACTGATGTAAAAATACACATGCATACCCACACTGGGGAGAAACCATATTCTTGTGAAATTTGTAGTAAATCATTTACGCAAAGCTGTCATGTAAAAATACATATGCGTACACACACTGGCCGGAAACCTTATTCTTGTGAAATTTGTGGTATATCATTTACTACAAAATATGAAGTAAAAATACACGTGCATACTCACACTGGTGAGAAACCGTATTCATGTGAAATGTGTGGTAAATCATTTACGCAAAGCTGTAATGTAAAAAGACACATGCGAATCCACACTCATGAAAAACCTTATTCTTGTGAAATTTGCAATAAATCATTTGCTGCAAAAATTGAAGTAAAAATACACATGCATACCCACACTGGGGAGAAACCTTATTCGTGTGAAATTTGTAGTAAATCGTTTACTACAAGTGATCATTTAAAACGTCACATGCGTACACACACTGGGGAGAAACCTTATTCTTGTGAAATTTGTGGGAAATCATTTGCTACAAAAACTGACATAAAAAGACACACACGAACCCACACTGGGGAGAAACCTTATTCCTGTGAAATTTGTAGTAAATCGTTTACTACAAGTGATCATGTAAAAATACACATGCGTACACACAGTCTTGATTTCTGAGAACTTCGACTGAAGTAAAATTAAACATTCAGGGAGAAACCTTATTCTTGTGAAATTTGTGGTAAATCATTTACTATAAAAACTGAAGTAAATAGACACACGAACCCACACTGGGACAACACTAAATAGGGCATTACACCAGACAAGCCCAATTCTGGTCCTGGAATCCGGCAAAACCATAAAATGACCACCAGAAAAAGGAACTATAATCAAGTCAAGTGGTCAACTGAGGAGAATAGAATTATTCTCCACTGCTTCGCCTATTCAAGGTATGAGAAGTGGGGGAGAAAGAAAAAAGATGTATTCGAGGCTGGAATAAGGTTGTGTGCCCCACAGAGAGGAAAAATATCAAACACTACAACTAAAATCTGCTTTCGATTGTATCAAAGATATATAAATATCTCCCAAAAGATGAGAAAGATACAATCGAAGCAGAAGCTGTTGGTGAAGCGATGATTGACTTCACAAAGACAAACAGAAGTGAATTTGCCCAAACCTTATGGAGAAGAGAGGAAAAATCGGTGTTTATATGGGCAATGGAGTATGCCAAAACAAAACATCAAAAACTGTCAGAAAGATGCCAAGAATGGCAAAAGATTTTCAGACACCACTGCCCAAGCAAAAAGGACATTGTGAAGGAAAAACTCACATGTCAAAAGTCCAATTTCTTGAAAAGCAATGCCTTCTCCACGGACCAAATTTCCAAGATGAAACTAGATATCTGTGAGATGGTTGAAGATAAGCTTTGCCCAATCAGCAACCCCTTCCCTGTGCCAGGGTATTGTGAGGCCCAATCAAAGGGCAGTAGAACAGGATCTCCACTGACCCAGTAACCTGACATAAAAAACCGAGCCCAAGCATACAAGCAACAAAGCAGATGCGTCCCAAAGAAAGTACACCACTAAACAATGTGCCTTCGTTTCAAGGGCCGCTCCCTACAGGCACGCTACAAAGGTTAATGATGGCCCTTACAAGGATCGTCCAAAAAATGCGTATCTAAGGGAGATAAACCATGCAACCATTGGGGCAGCATGGTTCATGCAATCCAAACTTTTACCCCAACACCAAGAAAGAAAAAAGGAGGGAAACTTGAAGAACAAAGCTTATGAGCCAGTCTGGAAGAGAAAACTCCAACAAAAGATTGATAATCTGAGAAAAGAAACCACTCATATATCTACATTTCTGTCATGTAAACACTCAGGAGAAAAATTGAAAAAGAAGGTGAAAAAACTTAAAACCAAGTATTCACTTCAGAACCCACCACAGCTTAGAGCTAAGATAGCAGAACATCAAGCTGAAATAAAAGCCTTAGCTGTTAGCTGCACAAATAAAAAATAAAACAAAAAAATATGAGTCAAAAAGAATAAATCAACTCTTTGCGACTAATCCTAGGATGGTGTATCGGAGCCTCATAGGAGACGAAATAAACGTGTGGTCTCCGCCTACCCAAGAAGAAGTGGAAAACTACTGGAGGCAACTCTATGAAGACCCCAAACAACATCAGGAAAAAGAATTGATCAACACCATTAAAGAGGATAACAAGGAGAAACCAAAGATGCCAGCCCTGGAAATTACTAAAGAAGTTGTCTGCAGGAAAGTAGCTCAGTATAGTAATTTCAAGACCCCAGGAATTGACAATGTCCCAGATTTCTGGCTGAAAACACTCACAGAACTTCATCATCACTATGCTAAGGCGTTCAATAGAATCATCAGTGGTGATGAGGAGCCACTGGAATGGCTTACTGTACGCAACACGTCCCTTATTCCCAAAAGTGAGGAGACCCATTTGGTTAAAAAATACAGGCCTATCTACTGCCTAACAACAAACTATAAGCTGCTAACAAGGATTATTGCTGATGCAACATATGAACATCTAGCTGCCGGCGACTACCTTGAAAGTGAGCAGAAGAGATGTACCAGGGAAAGATTGGCACAAAAGACCAATTCCTTGTAAACAGAACAATCCTGGAGGACTTTAAAAAGAGGCAGAGAAACTTCTCAATGGCCTGGATTGATCACAGAAAGGCCTTTGATAGTATACCTAACTCCTGGATACTCCGCTGTCTGGACATGTACAATGTCCACGAAGATATTAGGTCATTCCTCCAAATGCAAATGACCAGATGGCGCACATCAATCACGCTTCACCATATGGAAGGAAAAATTCAGACTCCAAACATTAAGATTCAGTGAGGAATAATCGAAGGAGACAGCCTCTCACAGCTTCTCTTTTGCCTCAGAATGGATCCACTGAGTAAGCTACTTAAACGATCCAATGCTGGATACAACCTTAGCCGAGGCAGAAAGAAGGATGAAAATAAAAGAATAAATCATCATTTTATGGACGATCTCAAACTCTATGCAGAATCTGAGAAACAACTCGTCTCTCTGATAGAAATTGTAAAAGATTGCACAGAAGACATCTGCATGGCGTTTGGATTCGAAAAATGTGCTAAATGCACAATAAAGAAAGGGAAAAAGACAGCATCAGAACATCTTAATATTAACACTGGCTCTATTGAAGACCTAGGAGAAGGTGCTGTCTATAAATACCTTGGAGTAGAAGAGAATGAGACGCTAGAGCACGGAAAGATGAGAGAAGGTACAGTGAGAATATATAAAGCGCCTGAAAAAATCCTCACATCAGAACTCTCATAAAAATAAAATAACTGCCATGAACCAACTTGCAATACCTGTCGTTTCTTACGGATTGGCATTATCGATTGGCCACAATGCTACGTAAATAACCTGGATACCAAAACTCGGAAAATGATAGCACAAAATAAAGTCATTTACCGACATCAGTATGACAGGCTGTACTTACCACGAAGAGAAGGTGGTCTGGGCCCCATTGAGATAAGCCATGCCTACCGAGCCTCAATGGTCAGTGTTGGGCAATAAATAAAGAGCTGCTGTGATCAAAAAATGAAAATGGTGAATGAACATCACACCAAATACCTTCCTCAGAAACCTCAACAACAAAACTAGCTGATAATTTCAGTGGAAACCACTAGCAAAGATTATAACAACCCAGCAACCCTGATCGCGCGCAAGAAGAGGGAGGAGTACACGAAAAAGGAGCTGAAGACCAGACTAGAAGGATGCCGACATAATAAAAGAGCAGGAAAGTTCATTAACTATATCTATATCGACAAGGATGCTTCATTACAATGGCTCAAGAGTGGCAACTTCCCGTTTGATGAGGAACGGATACTAATAGCTGCACAAGACCAAGGCCTACTTACGAATGGATTTACGGGTCTACAAAAAACTGATCAGTGCAGGTTCTGCCGTTCGGCTATTGAAAGTCCAAGCCACCTAATGTCTGGATGAAAGATCCTTTTGGCTGATGGTCATTACACTGCCCGCCACAACAAAGTATGTAAATACCTGAATTAGAAGATCTGCGGAGAGATGCAGCTTGAAAGATCACTGAACATCTGAGAACATGAACCCTCATCCATAACATCGAATGGAAAAGTGACAGTGTTCTATGATATAGACATCCAGGCGGGCAGATACATAAAAGACAAGGCCATTAAACCAGACATTGTCATCTGGAACAAACCAAAAAAAAACTGCTCTCATCATTGATATAATCGTCCCAATAGAGCCGAATGGGAACAAATAACCAAATACCAAGACCTCAAAAATGACTTTAAAATAACATGGTCCTACAAGGAAATAAGCCTCATACCGTTTGTATTGGGGGCAACTGGTCTAGTGAAAAAAAAAGAAGAAAATACTTAGACGCAATCCCCGGAAGACCAAATTGTAGGGAAGTACAGATAGCAGCCCTAAAAGGAACAGCATCTATCCTTAAGAAAGCCCTCTGATATAAATTTTACTCATAGGGAAATCTAGTTTTAGTCTCAAGAGGGGGCCCCTCGATCCTTTTAAATAAACTGAATTAAAATGAGAAAAAAGGGAGGAACCTTATTCTTGTTAAATGTGTGGTAAATCATTTAATACCAAACTGTACACATGCATACCCACACTCATGAGAAACTTTATTCTTGTAAAGTTTCTGGGAAATTTGTGGTAAATAAAACGTGAATTAAAGTGCACATGCATACCCACACTGTAGAGCAAGTATACCTGCTGAACCAAGTGCAAGAGAAATCTGTATAACTGCACTCAAAAGAACAGCCAAAATCCTGAAAAGAGTTCTCGGTTGGAGTCTGTAAATAGTGGGTGATTGTATGGCATTTGGAAGAATGATTCGTCCCCAGCAAATGTAAGAAAATGAAAATAAAAATTAAAAAAGAGAAACTTTATTCTTGGAGTGTCTCAAATAGCCGATGAATGTCTGGCATCCGGTAGGATGCCCCATCTCCAGCAAAAACGGAAAGATGAGAAAAATTAAAAAAGGGGAGAAACCTTATTTTTTTGTCATATTTGTGGTAAATCATTTAATAAAAGTGATAATGTAAAAATATATCTGAAAATTCACACAGGGGAGATCCCAACAAACTCAATAAAAAAAGTAAGAAAACAAGGATTGAAGCAACATAATAGAGCAGGATGAACTTAACCAAGAATATATTAAAAAATTGGATGAAACGACTTATTATAGCCGGACATAACCAAGGCTTACTCACAAATAAATTAAAGAAAAAATAACTGACCTAGAAACAAATGGCCAGTGAATGTTTTGCCATTCATTGATTGAGAGCCCGCACAACCTAATGCAAGATCTTATTCGAATATGTCCTTTACAATGTGCCACAATAAAATATGTAAACACCTCCATTGGAAAATCTGCGGAGAGAGGCAGTTTGACAGATCTTCTCACATCTAAGAGCATGAAATTTCACCAATATCATGACATGGAACTACCAGGATCTCAAGAATGATTTTAAAACAACATTGTCTCTGATAGAAATAAACATTATACCGGTTGTTGTACAAGCAACTGGGTTAATGAAAACGTTGCAAAGAAATACTTCGAAACAATCCTTTCCGTAAGTACCCGATGTCTTTCTAGAAAGAATTCTAACTTGAAAGATATTGGGCAAACCAATGCAAACACTAGAATCATCTGATTCACACGAAATGAACGAATGAACTAATAACATTAAACTCAATGCTCAATCAGCCCAGCACAATTCTACTCCTGTTATCAGGTCCAAGAAACTATAACATAATTAAGTGGCTCATTCAACAAAAAAAATAGTATTTTTCACTGCTTTATTTAATCAAGTTTAAAATGTGGGGAAGCTTCTAAAATAAACACTCAGATATATATGTAACTCATAATTTGATTTTTAAAAATTAGATGAGACATATAGTGCATACTAGACACCATGCTCGAATGAGTTCGGTCCTTCTGTACAGAGGGATTTATAAGGACACTCTTAAGTAAACCCTGAAAGCTCAGTCAAATCTGTGAAAATGATCAAAATAATTGCAACACAAGTTTTTTTTACACCATGCATTTCTATGAAGTCTCTATATAAATATATTAAAAGTCTAGAAGATTGATGTGAAATGTTAAAACTTGTTAAGTATTATCTGAGAAAACCGTGTTTTTATGCTGAAGAAATGAAAACAACTTCGTTTTCGTTTCTTGTTTCTAAACAGTTAATACACGCTCAATAGTTTTTTTACTTGTTGACATGCAGTTACTTTTGTCAAATTAATTGCTGAAAAGACATTTTATTGATGAAATTTATGAGTTTTCAGTTAATAGTTACATTTTAATAATTGAATTCGCTTATTTCTAATAAGTGTATTAAAATCTTATAATTAAACAAAAATGACTGAAACTGCACAGCTGTCAGGACCCCATTAAAGTTACAAACAAAAAGGAAAATAAAATATTGTTTCAACTTTTATTTAAATTACTTATAAGCAAATGTTTATTTGTTATTATCGCTTATTAATATAATATGCAAACAGGTAGGCAGAGGATTTGGCCAACAGTGAATTTCACCAACGAAAATATCTAACTAAACAATTTGGTCCACTTAATATTTTTACAAGCCGAACAGTTTTGTGGCCACATATTCTTGTATGAAGTTCTAGTGGATTAATTCGGTATATGAATAAGTTTCTTATTGACAGAATATTTATTGATATTTTTCAATTTTCTTCTGCATATTTCTCATAACCTCCGCCCTCAGATTTGTTGTTAATAAACTGGATTGTTTTGTATGGAAGGGTCGAAAGTCAAATAACTTGTGGCTAACTGCTTGTTCATGGCGGTTGTGAGTGGCATGTGATGGTCAGTGGTTAAACTACCACCAGTGACTTTTATTGATCCTTTCTTTTTATTGAATATTTTTTTCACTTTTTCATTTTAAGAAGAAAGTACTGTAGCCGTAAATACCTGTCACCTATACAAGACGTGTTTTGCCTTGTATCGATGATTTGAGTTTTGTGAATTTTAAAATGCAGTGATGAAAATAAATACTATTTTTTATGAAAAATGTGTTGTCAACTTTATTATCAAGTGTTCAATTTTCAGCTTATATGCTACCTTTTTCCAAAGTTAAGCTAATTCTCTGCCCAGAATGACAAACACCTAATGATACTGTTTATTACTGGTTAAACGAGAGAGTAGACAACATGGGCTCAAGACAATGATAAACTGCTGTTCAAAAAGGAATGTGACTCGTACTCTAAGCATTTTGATGCCTTGACGGGACAATTATATTTTTTATACATTAATTAACCCCAAAGGCAGCACATTGCAACTGAGACATAATAACCTACTGTGAATTGTGGGCAGATTTATAATCATCATAAGTGGGCCATTGTGCAGCTAGATATTTTTCACATTACATGTAACTTTCTGCATTTTGGTACTTTCAAGTAGATAGGGAGCAGGGACGGAATTCCAAGTGCTAACAGTCCGAGGAAAGAAGCTATTAGAATAGAAAGTCTAGAGTTACAAATTACTTGAGAATTCTGGTGATGGCTGACGGAGTTAAACAATCTTCTGTGTTTAGTGCAGATAGAATGTTCAATCTTCAGTGCAAGCGATACTAAGAATACAATCACAGTGAATTGATGGAATTTAGCTGATTGTCGAGTTAGACTGGTGTATTTATGTTGAGGGGGCACTAGAACAGCCAGTTCATCGAAGCACAATCCATTGAAGTACTTGTAAAACAAGCACAAAGACTCAACATTGCGGCGATAGGGACACAGGATAGAGCTTGGTGGATAGTGAGGGACCTATTAAGTTGGCGAATCTATTTTGGACCATGTCTAAGAAAGATTAACTAGTAGATGATGCACCAGCCCAGATGTGACAACAATGCATAGAGTTATACCCAATTACCCTCTCCCTCTTGAAAATCAAATTTCCCCACCCTGGAAGGCGGAGGGCACCACATTGGGAATTACCGGTTTCTCTAGTATATAGTATGAAAATATGACCCGTTTTGTTACTTATTGAGCTTGGGTTGAATTGTTTTAATCAGCAAAAAGTGTGTTTGCAAAGCCAGTAAAATATGAGAAAATAAAAAGAGAAAATTCAAAATTAGCTTTGTTCTGCTGGCTCCCTCTCCCTCTCTTTGCAAAGGGAGAAGGAGAGGGGGGAGAGACAGATAAAGAGACGGACAGACAGACAGACGGAGAGAGAGAAAGGCAGACAGACAGACGGAGAGAGATAGAGAGACAGATTAAGACAGAAACAGAGAGACAGTTATTTACTAATTATTCCTAATTAACCCATGTGTCTCTCTCTCTCTCTGTCTCTCTCTCTCTCTCTCTCTCTCTCTCTCTATATATATATATATATATATATATATATATATAATCTGTCCGTCTATCTATCTATCTACTTATTCATCTATATTTTTTATTTTATACGTACATAAAAGTTTTCTATGGACACGTGTTTCTAGCTATGAGCCGTCATCAGCATGGCTATCTTAGACAAAGATCGAACCTTCGATATCTATGGCTATACTCTGTCTAGAAACATGTATCTATTGATTACTTTAATGTACGTATAAAATTAATAAATATAAAGAGATATCGACAAAAATATGTCCTATAAAGTTAAGGGCGATAAACATGTAGAAAATTGCATTATAAGTCGCCCTTAACTTTATAGGTCGTATTTTTCGTTGATATATATTCTTTATTAATTTTATACGAACATAAAAGTAATCCATGGACACGTGTTTCTGGCTATGAGACGTCATCAGCATGGCCAACTGGGATAAGGATCGAACCTTCCATATCAATGTCTACAGTCTGACCTCCAGACCACGACGTCTTGCCCGGACATATATACGATTTTTATCACCTTTATATTTTAGGTATTTTTATGTAATTGTTTGTATAGGTGATGATAGCGTTCATCTTTGTCTTATTTGTTTGTCACTTCCTAAGTGATAAAGAGTAATGCACAAGATTGCATTTTAGTTGCCCATAACTTTATAGGTCGCATTTTCGTTGCTAACTATTTTTTTATTAATTGTGATGATGACGGCTCATAGCTAGAAACACGTGCCCATGGATAACTTTTATGTTCGTGGCGAATAAGGAGGGACATCTTTTTTTTTCGACTGATCCGGCAGAGAGGGCAATGGGTTTGGATAGCTGCTGCTCCCCACTGGGGAGGGTTTGATGTTTTATGCGTATACATGTATGCTATAATGAAAGACTAAAACACAAAGATATATTTTAATCCAATTGCATTGCTATTCTTTATTTATCATGTTTATGAAAACTGTTATTGAAAAGAGAGAGCGCTGCCATCTTACCACTGCGACTACAACAATTCGATCAGCTGATTTTGTCGACGAAGGGGACGCACTGTGGGGATCGCAGAATCCCTCAGATTACGCTTCCTGCCTCATGTACACACAGAAAAACGCACTCATCCACACTTTATTCTCACCTTTTTTTCATTCACTTCTCCTCTTTCTCTTCCACAGACTGTTTTTCTGGTTCTATATCTTTTATCATAAGCACACATAAAAGCAGACACACATTCCTACGCACATACACGTACAAGTACATACATACACATACAGATATAGATATATGGTGTATGCATTCGCACACATACATCTGTTCAAGTATAATTCACATCCATACGTTAGCACAATCACGTACTCATTAGTATATACACATATATATATATATATATATATATATATATATATATATATATATATATATATGCACACAGGCATAATTATGTACGAACGAACACATACAGACTAATGATATACACATTCTCACACATACATAACACACATCTGCATGCATACATACTCAGACAAAGACGCAGACGTATTTACAAACATAGACACACGTTAAGGTTAGGGTAAAATGGGGTGTGGGTTAGGGTTAGGGTTACGGTTTGTGTTAGCGTTAAGGTTAGGGTTAGGGTTAGGATTTAAGGTTTGGGTTTAGGTTAGGGTTAAGGTTATGGTTTGGGTTTGTGTTTGGGTTATTGCTCCTCACTTGACACAGGTTAGGGTGAGTGTCGAATGGGATTTGGGTTAGGGTTAGAGATAGAGTTATGGTTTAGGTTTAGGTTTGAGTTTGGGTTAGGGTTAGGGTTATGGTTTGGGTTTTGGTTAGGGTTTGATTTTGGGTTTAGGTTTCAGTTTGGGTTTGTGTTAGTGTTACGGTTAGGGTTATTGTTCCTCACTTGTACAGTTGTATAATGATGCATGCGAGCGCGTTCCTAGCTTACAACATGAACCAGAATTTGGATGAACTTTTCGGAGTGGGAGGATTCATCTTGGATTCAGGTCGTGGACTCCACGGAACCCAGCGGAGAATGTACCATGGTGGCCTTTGTCTCATTGGGGGAGTGGCAGTATTCTCTGTTGGTATTTATGCTTCTTGGAGCTGCCTACAAGAGGTGGTAATGCTGTTCATTTACATGGCTTGTTGCACTTTGCTATTTTTTCCACTAAATTTGATTCATTTTGATTTCATTTAAATGAATATCTTGGAAAGTTCGGCCCCGTAAATTCCAAACGTCACATTTTAAGTGAATTTAACTTTACACAATAGATGCACCATCTTTCCATATCCTGATTATGGATGTGCGATATCAGTTGCAGGGTTAATTAATTTGCATATTAGTTTTGAACAAAGAAAATGTTATTAATTAGATGTTATTTCTTATTGTTTTAAATTAATGATTGTTTTTTTATTTCAATATAACAAATAGTTCTGTTTCGCAATATTGTTAAATTTCCAGTACAGATATTTAGCATTTGTGTTCAAATGTTCCTTTCCTTTGAGAGACCGACTCGATTTTAAACAGGTTACGATCTATTTCTAAATTTCAAGTGAAAAAGCAAATTAATTTCTTCTTTCTTTTCCTTTCTTTATAGTCACATTTACAACATATATAATATCTATCGAAATTACCAAAATAGTAATGTTTATCTATGAATATTAATAAATTACAAATAATTTATTTAAAAACAATCCGTTAAATATATCAGAGGCGTATCTCGGTACGCCTCTGAAATATTTAACATCTAGTTTTTTAAATAAATAATATGTATTTTGCTGTCACTTCGATCGTGCACTTTATCGATTTCCATTCAACGTAACCTGATGCTGTATATAAATAAATTAGAAAGATTTAGTTTCGTGTTTACAACAAATTTATGAATGAAATGTTTATTCTTTTAAATTAATGTTTCAAGTATTTCAAGTAGCAAACAAATAGATAAAATAAAAGGTTTATTTCGAAATTCCGTACAGACTGCCGTGTTCAACAAAACACGCCGGAAGAAGGTCGGAGGTTACATCGGCCGAAAGGTTGTAAGAATAACATTCCAGATGTGAACAGTAGTCCGAATAATTCAAATGATGTAATATAATTTACATCTTCGTCTCAAAAATCCCGAAACAACAGAATAACAATTCGAAACAATAATGTAAATATATTTTTTGTGATCGATTTATTTTTTCTACTTTGTTTCCTCTTCTTGTTCGGTTGGTCTAGTGTATTTACGTCAAGGGGGCACTAGAGCAGCAAGTTCATCGGAGCACAATCCATTCAAGTACTTGTAAAACAGGCACAAGGATGCAACATTGCGGCGACCGGACAATGGCTTCATCTACGTGGATAGTAAGGGACCTATTAAGAGCGACTCTTTTTTAACCTTGTCTAAGAGGGAGAGACTAGTGGATGATGCCCCAGCACAGATGTGACAATAATACTCCATGCATGAACAGATGGTGAGTTTATAGAGTTATAGGTTAATATCATGTGTGAAAAGTTTACTATCACGGTAGACGAAGCCCACCTTATTTGCAGCAGCCTTGGCAATGTCTTCAATGTATTTGTTCCAATTCATGTTACCTGTGAATGTTTGGCCGATGGGTTTGTAATGTTGGACATTCAGGTAAGGTGTTATTTTCCATGACAAAGGTCCCCTGTTTTTGGTTCACTGTTAGCTACTTAAATCCCCTTTTTGATTCATGAATTTTCCAACGAATGCTACGTCTGCGATATCTTGAATTTAGTTAGTTTCTTTGGAAATCTAAACTGCATTTTCCTTTTTTCCATGAGTTTCAAATGTCTCAAAGCTTCTTTAGACTATATATTGGGTATCTAGATCTGTGTGGCTAGGTTTCCTTTCCTCTTATCTACTTGCCTTTCTGCTACCTAAGGTACTTAAGCTTTTTTTTCTTTCAATGCAACTTTTATTCCTATATAATTTCTTAGCAAGCTACCATATCGCAGGATGGTTTTTGAGTGTAGTGTTTAGATAGTATTAGTATTATTGTTATAATTAATGTTATATGATATGCGAATTACCAAGAGGTTGCATGCCATCGAACGCAGTTCGTAGATTCTGCCTAGAATTACGAGCCGAACGAGAAGTTTACAAAACATTATTGCGGAAACTAGCGGCTTCCTGTCTCCGTTACGTCACCGACAAGACACATTTTATATTTGGACAATTTAACTCTACTTAATTTGTTAAACTTATGTGGAAATTAACCACACTAAACCTATCTTTACACACTCGCATTTAAATATTAATACAGATATATATAAGATGGCTGAGGCATTCTAGCACTTCGGCCCTTACTTCGGCTCGACGGAAGATCAATCGGCTTTTGCGGTCATGCCCTAGTCTCTATAAGTTCATCCCCAACCGTCTTATTCAATCTGATTCTTTAAAAAATAAACCTTATTTCTCCGTTTCATGTTCTTCTCAAATCGATACTAGGAAGCGGTGTTAAGAACAAAGAAGTTTACCAATGTCTAGACGGGGTGGACATCGAAAAATTGATTTTTTAAGAGTAATGTTTTCAAAGAGTAATGTCTTCGAAGTATTATGTTTTCTGGGAGGTGATTTTTTTCTGCGAATAGTATTTACCTGGAGTAGGGTTACGATTTTGGAATAATTCCTCTACGCTCTCTGTAAGGTTTCCTTCGAAAAGTAATGTCTTCTGGGAATAATATTTTCTCGGATTAAGGTTTTCTAAGATAATTGTCTCGACAAACACTGTGAAATGTTTTTCTACGAGTAATGTTTTCTAAGAGCAACGTATTCTGAGAGCAATGTATTATGGAAGTAGTTTTTTTATAATAATAATAATGACGCCCCTCTCTAAAATTTCCTTCTAAGAATAATGTTTTCTACGAGTAATGCAATGCATTCAGAGAGAAATGTAGTCTGAACGCAATATATTCCGAGAAAAATGTATTCTACGAAGAATGTTTTCCAAGAGCAATGCATTCTACGACAATATATTACAAGGGCAATGTTTTCTGGGAAGAAGGTATTGTAGGAGTAATTTTAAGTAATTTTCTACCTTTAGAATTAATATTTGACAACTTAGTTCGGCATTAAATACCCCATGGATGAATGTATATGTGGTAAATCAAAATGTTAATCTTGCTTGTTTGTCCCCGTGCACACTGGATGACATTCATTACAAGAGATCAGAATAACTGTGCACAGTGGATAATATCGTAGTTTTATGACGTCATTCATTAAGAAAAGCTAAAGAGTGGGATAGAGATCTTTATGAAGTTTTATTAAGTAGACAAACCGTCTAGACAACTGGGGTGCGTTTAATTTCATGAATCATTTTTGCTTGTCACCATTCTATAAAGAAAAAATGTATTGTCTTCAAATAGACACCTCCAAAGCTTGTGGGCCTGATCTTATACCTGTAATAGTAATAAAGAAATGCTCTGCTGAACTGGCCCATGTCCTCTCCCAAATCTACAATAAATGCCTAGCTGAATCTTGCTTCCCCGATAGCTTGAAAATAGCCTCTGTGGTACCAGTATACAAGAGTTATGGGAATAGAACCTATCCTCAGAACTATCGTCCAATCTATCTGCTGCCGATCTTTGCTAAAATCTTTGAATCATTTTTGCTTGTCACAATTCTATAAAGAAAAAATATATTGTCTTCAAATAGACATTGAAGTCATTGCCAAGGCTGCTGCAAAGAAGGATGGCTCCCTCTACCGTGCTAGTAAACTTCTCACTCCTGGCATTATCCTGTATCTCTACAAAGCCACCATCCGCCCATGCATGGAGTATTTTTGTCACATCTGGGCTGGTGCATCATCTACTAGTCTCTCCCTACTTGACAAAGTCCAAAAAAGAATCGCCAACGTAATAGGTCCCTCACTGTCAACCAAGCTCCAGTCCCTGTCCCATCGCCGCAATGTAGCATCCTTGTGCTTGTTTTACAAATACTTCAATGGATTATGTTCCGATGAATTGGCTACTCTTGTGCCCCTTCGACGTAAATTCACTAGACTAACTCGACAATCAACTAAATCTCATCCATTAACTGTGGGGGTCCACAGATGTCGGAGAACATTCTACTCAAATAGCTTCTTTCCTCGTGCTGCTGGCCTCTGGAACTCCTTCCCTGTCCCCTGTTTCCCTGACACTACAGACATGCAGAAATTTAAAACTAATGTAAACAGATATCTCGCTGCGTAGATCCCAATTTAGGTTGACCCCCCAAAACTTCTCCCCTTTCTTATTTCTCAGTAGCCCCTTACGTCTACAGTGGCGGCCAACCTTGTTTGTGGTGAACTATGTTAATAAAATAGATAACGTCATCAAAAATTAATAGCAATTGCGAGGAGTTGGCTTTCATAAACAATGAATGGTAGTTGTCAAAAGCAGTGAAACTTCATAAAGGATGAATGGCAGTTGCCTAAAGTTGCGTGGCGTCATAAAGGTTGAATGGCAGTAGACCTGTATGTTTGTTTAAAATCAACAGCAGCAGTAACTTGTCACGTGTGTTCAAGTTAAGTTTAAACATTTTTGTACCTTCTCGGCCTTTTGGCTGAGATCAAAGTGTAGTATCTGTTCCGATAGATTTTATTTAGTCAAATACAAAAATGGTTTTACAGCGAATATTTAAAATACATTTAAAAAACAAAAGATATGCAAAAAAACAAAAGACATAAAACATTCATATTTGCCTCAGGCACAAGGCCAGAATCGTTATGGGAGTGGTGGTCGGTGGTCATACAGTTCCGTGCACTTTACCCTGAGCTAGCCTCGCTCACCAAAATACACCATTCACTCTGTGGGTTGGTCCTACTTAGGTGGTCCCCAATTTGGTTTTTAAAATTTTATTTACAAATAAATAAATAATTCATTGCGGGGGAGTGGCACAATACTTACAATATTTTAATTGGTTTTTAAATAGTTAGTAGTGCCCTCCCAACCCTCTGCATAGTTGGTAGACCGCCCACTGTTTTCCGGATATTCCGAAAACAAGCAGTTCGGTCTCTAATTGGGAGTGGGAACTAAAGTAGGGGGATATCAAAACAATTTTTGAAATAAAAAAACTAAGGGTGTTTGGATAGGTGGTGGTGCCTACCAAGATTTACGGTGATTTGAGACAAAATAAAGTGTGGGGGGCATCTTGGAGACTCTGTAGTACCAAAAGAAAACATATAAATAAAAAAATAAAACAGCGTCAGGACTCGATTATTCAAAACTAGCTAAGGGTCTTTGTTTCGTAGAACCCAGGACCGCGTGTGCCATGCCTAAGCAGGGCACACGTGTTCGTACCTGGCGCATTGACGGATGCACAGACTAGTGTTGTGCGGCCATCTTTTGTCGAACTCCTCCAATCGCACCTGATCTTCACACTAAGCTGATACTTGAAGTAGATGACCAGATTACAGTCGGAAACAGATCCTGACCCATAGACCTCGTCAAGACGTCAAACCCACGTCATCATTGTCGCCACGGCTAGGATGGTTAGGAAGAACATTCTTTTCTCCCTAGGCCATGGCGGGGCTACGTTGTGGACTACCAATGCTACGTTCAAGGGCATCCGGTGCTCGGCGTCGATGCGAGCCGTTACCTCTTCGACACACTCCCAGAGATAGATACTACACCGTATAGACCGGTATCGTCTTGGCCTACGGAGCTTGATTTATACCTGGTCTGTGTGTCTGTCCTGTGCAGTTCTAGGATTTGTCTACACTCCCGGGCTTTGCCTTCTAATCCTTTGTGAAGGGGTTATTTTATTGCTGATCGCCTGAGGCGCCCCTACCGGGGAATGACTATGTGGCTGCCCATGCAATTTTTAAAGGTAATTAGTGGTCTTTCTCTAAGGTGCTGACTTATCTAATCCATCTGTCCGACCTTGTGTTACATTTTACTTTGTGGGAGGTAGATAAATAAAACCTTTTTGTATATCTGAATTTTTTTAAACAGCACCACCAAAACCTAAAGTCATGAATCGCTACCATTGGCTGTACAGACTGGAATAGAGAAAAAAATAACATAATATAGAAAAAGAATTCTTCAGTCTTGTTCTGGCGATACATTGCAAATTGCTCTGTGGATATTTCGTCTCTCAGCGTCTTTTTCTTCTTTCCTTCTGGTAGTAATAATCATGGATAAAAAGAACAACAAATAAGCGATTATTTGCTTTGTGGGTTTAGTTTTCAGTTTTCCAAATATTTTGCAGAAACTAGATGAACTGTAATTTCACAATCCACCTGATTTAAGTTTAGAGGTTTTTGACATCGAAAAATATGTCCGGTCACTTTGACGTCGTTAAACCCAAAAAGCAGAATCGATCTCGTTTCTCTGTCAGGTACTTCCTCCCACAATGTCATATCCTGCAACCTAGTCATAACTCTAGTCTATATACTTCTAATTGAATGTTTCGCTACTCTAACCTAATTCTTACCTCAGCCTCATGTGGAAAACCACCGTTTTCAACATGACCCCTACACTACCGCCTCTAATCTTGCACCACAGTGAGAAGTGTCCTATAATTGTCTCAGCCTTCCCAAACCAACCGCCTTTCTTTCATCCTCCATGTAGCTGGCCTCTGCTTGTGATTATTTTTAACTCAAAGAAAACATCAGACGTAGACTGTGGTATTTATTGTCGATATTTTAGATATAGCCGGAAGAGGATCGAGATTGTTTCAGTTCACACATGTCATGTAACAGCAACATGTGATATGATATATTTTTTAATCTCCTTTTGGCGCCCAAAAGAAAAAAATCACAAGTTTGAAGCCGATGGCTGATTATTTAAGGCCAGATTTCTCGTCAACAGTTGAGTTAAAATTGAGGACAGCTTTAACATTTACATTATATTTCTGCTTACCTCACATATCTGGGCTTGTGAAAGCTTCATTTATTTCTAAACTCACGCACGTACAATCATAGGCTTAGACACCCTTACGGAAATCAACGAACACAATGCTTATACTGTCGCACACAGATATACGCTCACAAAAACAAAGTAATTGGAGTCTAAAGCCTTCCGACATGTTGTTACCTCTACATTGTAGGATTCGATTTAGCTGCAAGTCCGGTTTGTCGGGGGTATTTATGTTGAAGATGTAAACATCAGTAAGTTCATCGGAGCACATTCCACGGAAGTATTTGTACAACAAGCACAGGGATGCAAAATGTTGGTGATGCGACAGGGACTGGTTCTGGTTTGGCAGTGCGGGACATATTAGGTTGGTAACTCATTTTTGTACGCCGTCCAATAGGTAGAGACTAGCGGTTTGGTGCACCAGTCCAAATGTTGCAACAATACTCTATGCATGGACTAACGGTGGCCTTGACAGTGTTGTGACGTGTAAGTCGAAAGGTGAGGCTTGCCTTTCTTTACTGTCTAGGAATGATCGGAAAAGTGGCGATTTGTGGATAGAATGTTAATGTAATTTAAAGATGAGTCACTGTAACTCGAAAAAAAAAGTCAGTCTCTTTAATGAAAATTAAAGTTCACCCTTGACTCTGGAACTCCGTCCTTGCCCCTTGTTTCCCCAACACTACAGACATGCAGTAATTTAGAACTAATGTAAACCGACATCTCGCTGCGCAGATCCCAATTCAGGTTGACCCCCCGCCAAAAAAAAAATTCTCTCTTCTTTTTTTTTCTCAGTAGCCCCTTACGTCTACAGTGGCGGCCTGTCTTGTTTGTAGTGAACTATGTTTTTAAAAAAAATTGATAACCTCATGAATAATTAATAGTAATTGCGAGGAGTTGGCTTTCATAAACAATGAATGCTAGTTGCCAAAAGCAGTGAAACTACATAAAGTATGAATGGCAGTTGCCTTAAGTTGCCTGACGTCATATAGGATGAATGGCAGTAGACCTGTATGCTTGTTTAAAATCAACAGCGGCAGCAGCTTGTCACGTGTGGTCAAGTTAAGTTTAAACCTTTTTGTACATTCTCGGCCTTTTCGCCAAGATCAAAGTGTAGTATCTGTTCCGTTTGATACTGCACCCCATAGACTGGTATTGTCTTGGCCTTCGGGGCTTGATTTACGCTGGTCTATGGGTCTGTCTTGGGCAGTTCTAGGAGGTCAACCCTCCTAGGCTTTGCCTCCTCTCTTTGGGGAGGAGTAAGTCTATTGCTTACTGCCTGAGGTGCCTGTACCGGGGAATGACGACAGGGCTGCCCAGGCAATTTTTAAAGGTCATAAGTGCTCTTTCTCTGAGGTGCTGACTTATCTAATCCCACTTTCCGACCTTGTGTAACATTTTACTTTGTGGGAGGTAAATAAATAAAACCTTTTAGTATATCTAAACAAATTTTTAAACAGCACCACCAAAACGTTTATCGGGGGTATTTATGTTGAGGGTGTAAACATCAGTAATTCATCGGAGCACATTCCGTGGAAGTACTTGTACAACAAGCACATGGATGCAAAATTTCGGTGATGCGACAGGGACTGGTTCTGGTTAGACAGTGCGGGACATTTAAGGTTTGAGACTCTTTTTTTGTACGCCGTCCAATAGGTAGAGACTAGCGGTTGGTGCATAAGTCCAGATGTTTCAAGAATACTTGATAAGCCATTATTTGCTTTGTGGGTTTAGTTTTCACTTTTCCAAGTATTTTGTAGAAACTTAATGAACTGTAATTTCACAATCCACTCGGATTCTAGTCTAGAGGGTGTGGACACCGCAAAATATGTCTGGTCACTTTGACTAATGGTGACTTGGACAGTGTTGTCAAGTGTGGGTCGAAAGGTGAGGCTTGCCTTTCCTTACTCTCTGGGGGCTGTCGGAAAAGTGGCGATTTGTGGAAGGGAATGTTAATGGAATTTAAAGATGGGTCTCTGTAACTCGAAAAAAGAAGCCAGTCTCTGTGGTTAACATTAAAGTTCACAAATACATCGATTTGGGTGCTCAGATCCCCGGAAAGTGCCGCGTCTATAATATTTGAGACACAGTTGAGTAATGTACAATTTCTGGTGTAGGGAAAACGGTAGAGGAAATATAGATGACTAAAGCTGAAGTGAACAATCGGAGACAGTGGATCTTACTATGGGAATTCCGCGTTGGGGCAAATGCATTGATGCCTCCTTTGATCCATTGACTTACCTCCTCCTTTGCGCACTGTTTAGCAGGGTGTAAAACAGTTTTTCTCCAATGTGCATCTCTGGTGAGATCTCTGAGGAATCCCAATCAGCATGTTGGTTGTATCTCATTGTTTTAAGTAACAGTGCGTCGGTTCTGGGTCGGAGGTTGATGATGATGTCCACCATTATTAAAAGGTGAATATCATTCGCAAGTGGACGATGGGCATCTCTCACACAAACATTGAACAGTGTTTTCAATAATAAGTTGAAAAGTGATGCTTGTCTGTCTTTATGTGTCTAAATGATGCAGTATGTTCGTAAACACACACATTAGGCATATTCTGAATTTATTAGTTTATGAATAAAATTAGATTTATAATTTTCTTCAAGAGATCCTCATCACTTTTGAAGAAAACTGACAAAACTCGCACGTAAAAAGAAACAAAAGCCAACACAAATGATTTTATGAAATATGAAATTTTATTAACAGCGAATATATATATATATATATATATATATATATATATATATATATATATATATATATATATGATAATAATAATAATTCAAGAACACAAAAATCAGAAAATATTTTTTTTCAGGGTAGTGTTTGATATGAAGGATATTTGTCTATATCTGAAAAGAACACATAGCAGCAATATAAACAAATGAAATAAGATAGTAATATTCGTGGATGATATTCAATGAACTCAAAATAATACAATAATTTTAAAGTTAAATACAATATTCATGCACACAAAAGTCCAAAGTGGACGATGTCAAAATATATTTTTGTGCAATTCGGCCGAATATACAAGTCCAGAGTCTATTTAAGTTGATTGATATAAATTCTCTATTCCTGGAATGGTGAATTTATAACCATTAGAAACTTCTTGAAATATTCGATGCATTGAATTGAATCCAAAAGTCGATATCTTTTCATATGAAAATAGAAAGTTCTTTCCTCTCCTATGGAAAGGTTTCGCTTCCCGAAAATATCCCAGTCTTCGTAAACATAATATGAGAAACAGTATCCATAGGTTAATGGCCACAACAACTGCAGTTGTTACCATCATTGTGGCAGACAAGGATCCGCTCCTCATATGTATCAATTTTAAGGTGATTCGCGGCTTTTGCACATGCAACACCTTTCATATTAGCGGTTTTTGATAGAAATACCCATAAGGGTCTAGATAAATTATGTGTACCAAATTCTATATTATGCGTTGATACAGGTGAGTGTTAAATAAAGCCATATTAGTAACTTGTTATTGAAGCATTCATTAACAGAGACGATACACACGTGTGAACTTAACAAGAATTTATTTACACTGATTACATAGCAGTTTACCACTAATACAAGTAGACGGAGGTTGCCGTCAAGAGTGATGGTGGGAGTCACTTAAGTCAACGGGAGATAACTCGTGTTTACGTAACATCTCCGTTTTTTTTTGTTTTTTTTAACTGAAAAATAAAAGTATTTTTATTTTTTAGAGTTTTCTCATTTAGTCTCTGTATCGGGCTTGACACTTAATTAGTCTCCCTTTCTTTGTGGAGTTTGGTATTATTTTGTTTTCCAAGCTTGTTTTTGATACGACTTGTTTTCGACTATTTTCTTGGTTTATTATGTTTTCATAGTCGTGTTCGATTTTGTACTTTTGATTTTCTTTTGTTTTTAAAATATGTCGTCTGTTGCGCCGTACATAATTTCCTTGTTCTGTTTTTATTAGATATGAACGAGGCTCTTTTAATTTTTTCACAACCTTACCTTTTCGGTTCCATTTTTCTTGTGAAAGAATACGGACAGTATCGTCTTTCTTTAGTTCTGGTAGCTCTCTGGATTTTTTTATTTATTTCATGTTTTTTCATTGTTTTGATATGCATGATATTTGGAAGATTTGTCCTTGGCGTTCTTTTCATCAACTGTTGGGCTGGTGACGGGGTTTTATCTTTTAATGGTGAAGTCCGTAACGCTAATATTGCTAGGTATGGGTCTTGTCTACTTTCAAACGATTTCTTTAATGTTATTTTAATTGTTTGAATGTTTCTTTCAACTAAGCCATTCGACTGTGGATAGTTCGGACTTGTCGTGATATGCCTGAAATCCCAATCTTTAGCAAATTGTCTAAATTCTGATGATCGGTACTCAGGTGCATTGTCACTAATCACTATTTGTGGAATGCCAACTTTTGCGAAGGTGTTTTTTATTTTATTGACCACGTACTTGATTTGCAGTCATCAAGTTTGTGGATATCGAAATATCTAGTCGTGTAGTCTATTATCACTACATATGCTTTACTATATAAGTAAAATACGTCTGTCGCAACTTTGGTCCATGGTGTTACGGGTATTTCATGGTGTATTAGTGATTCTGACGGTTGTCGGTTTCTGTGATCTAGACAATGTGTGCATGTGCTAACCATTTCTTTTATTTGATTGTTTATGTTAGGCCAATATACGACCTCTTTTGCTCTTGTAATGCACTTTTCTATGCCCAAAAGTTCCAGTGTGGATTTTTTGTAGGGCTTCCTTCCTTAGGGAGGTTGGGACCACTATTCGTGTACCTTTCAATACTAGTCCTTTCAGAACCGATATCTCATCGCGGACTGGCATATATGGTGCTATTGTGGGTGGCACTTCCATTTTTTCTGGCCAAGTTGATGTCGCATATTTCATGAGCATTTTTAGTGTTGGGTCTTTCCCAGTCTCCTCACGGTATATGTTGAGTTTTTGGTCGCTCATTGGATATTGTTTTATAATGGTATGGATATATTTGTCCATTTCTGTATCCGATATTTCTTGTTCGCTGTCTGATATGTATGCACGTGATAATGCATCAGCAATTACGGATTCTCGCCCTGGAATGTATATTACTTCGAATTCGTATTTCTGAAGCGCGAGTATGAATCTTTGTATTCTCGGAGGGCTTTTTGTAATGTTTTTTTTAAAATTTGCCTTAATGGTTTGTGATCATTTTCTATGAGAAATTTTCTTCCATAGATATATTGGTTGAATTTGTTGCAGGCGAACAATATGCTGAGCGTTTCCAATTCTATCGGGCAGTAATTTTGTTCTGCTGAGGTTGTCGATCGTGACGCGTATGACACGGGTAACAATTTTTCATCATGTTTCTGTTGTAACACTGCACCCAATCCATGTTTACTGGCATCGGTGGTGATTTTAATTTCTTTGCTGGGATCATAACATTTTAAAACTGGTAGGCTAGTTATTATCCGTTTTAGTTTTTCTATAGCCTCTATTTGAGGTTTATCAAACGACCACAGCGTATCGTTGTGTAGCAGTACTCTCAACGGTGTAGTTACCTCTGAGTACTCTGGTATGAACTTGCACATGTAGTTGGTCATTCCCAAAAATCGTTGGATATCTTTTTTTATTTTCGGGTAGAGGCATGTGTGTTATTGCCTTTATTTTAGAAGTGTCTGGTTTTATTCCTTCATCAGTGATCAAATGACCTAAATATGTTAATTGCTTTGTTGCAAATTCACATTTATTTTTGTTTAATTTTAATCCAGCTTTGCGTAGTTGACTGAATACTTTGTTTAATGTTTTTATATGGTCCTCTAATGTTTCTGACCATATTATTATGTCGTCCTGTGAGTTCTTCGTTCCAGATATGCCTTCTATTATTTTTGCAACTTGTGCTTGAAAAATTTCAGAGGCACTATGTATTACATATGGCAAGCGCGTGAACGAATAACGACCAAATGGCGAATTAAATGTTAATAGCTTAGAGCTTTCTTCATCAACGGGTATTTGCCAATATCCATTTGAAGCGTCTAATTTCGTGAAATATTTTGGATTTTCCATTTCTGCAAATATTTCTTCGGCGGTAGGTAATTTGTAGTGTTCTCTTTTTATGGCCTTGTTTAGGTCTCTAGGGTCCAAACATAGTCTTAATTTTCCGTTCGGTTTCTCCACTATTACCAGAGAATTTACCCAATCTGTCGGTTCTTCAACGGGTTTTATTATTCCCATTTTTGTCATTTTTTCTAACTCCTTTTTTAATTTTGGTTTCATCCCAAACGGTATGTTCCTTGGAGGATTTATGACGAGTTTTATGTCCGGAGTTATTGTTATATGATGTGTGACTGGTAATTTTCCGATGTCACCATAGCAATCTTTATATTTTTCTTTTAATGCTTCTATGTCCGTCTTGTTTATTTCATAAGTTCTTTTTATCAGTCTTAGTTCTTCCGCTGTTTCTGCGCCGATTACTGCGTTTGCATTTGTGTTTGCCACAATAAAATGCGAACTTACTTTTATATTTTTATTTTGTAATTGTATAACACAGCTCCCTATCGTGGGAATTTGCGTACAGTTGTAGGCGGTTAATTTTATAGACGTTTTATTTAATTTTGGCTTTGGTTCAATAGTTCTATATATTTTTGCTGGTAATACATTTACTTCAGCACCTGTATCGATTTTGAAGTTGATGAGTGTTTCGTTGCCTCGAATCTTTACTTTCCATTTGTCAGTTTGTAGTGCATCTACATTTTTTTTCAATATGGCGTCCATGTTAAACTGATTTTGCTCCACGTGGTCTTAATTGTGTGAGTGTCCGACATTATATAGTTTCTTCTTTTTCGTTCGACATATTCGAGCGAAGTGTCCTTTTTTGCCGCAATTTGTGCAGTTTTTATTGTTTGCTGGACAGTTTCCTTTCTGATGTGACCCAGCGCAGTAGGTGCATGTCTCAATCCATTGTTGTGTTTTCGCGGGCTTTTTGTCTTCACGTTTGAACATGACTTTGGACGACAGCCTGTTTTTCTTTGGATTGCGAATTGTTGAGATATTTTCTGTTTCGCATGTAGCCATTATCTTTGAGTGTCTCTTCGTTTCTTCAGCACTCAGGCCTGCTTGTATCGCCTTTTGTAAATCCAGTGAAGGTTCTCTGAGCATTCTTTCTCTCAACATGTTGTCATTAACGCCACAAATTAGAATGTCTTTTATTAGTCTTTCAGTGAGGTCACCGAATTCACATTTGTTTGCCCTTTGCCGTAGTTCTGTGACGTACTCATCAAATCTCTGTGTTTCTTTCTGTTTGCACGTGAGAAATTGATATGTGAGAAACGTCAGGTTTTTTCTTGGTTGGCAGTGCGCGTCAAATTTTTCTATAACTTTTTTCAAGTTTAGCTTCTCTTCGTCATTTTCAAAGTTAAACGTATAATATATTTTCCTTCCCTCGGTTCCTATACAGGTCAGCAATATTGAAGTTTTCACCTTCTCCGGTTTTTTGTCCGACTCTGTAGCTTGCAGGAACAATTGAAATTGGTTTTTCCAAGTTTCCCATTCCTGTCCGAGATTATCCGAAGAGAAATTTAATTCTTTTGGATGTGGTAAAAATTCCATTTTTCTTTTTTTTTTCTTTTTTGTTGTTGAAAATATTGATATACGGCTGTGAGTGTTGACGGTTCGATGTTTTATTCTGACACCATTTTATATTATGCGTTGATACAGGTGAGTATTAAATAAAGCCATGTTAGTAACTTGTTATTGAAGCATTCATTAACAGAGGCGAGACACACGTGTGAACGTAACGAGCAATTTATTTACACTGAATACATAGCAGTTTACCACTAATACAAGTAGTGGGAGGTTGCAGTCAAGAGTGACGGTGGGAGTCACTAAGTCAACGGGAGATAACTCGTGTTTACGTAACACATTTGTTAAATCTTATTTCATTTGTTGCTTACAGAAAAAAAGGACAAAAACTTCATAAACTTTAAATTGCTTCCGTTTAGAAAATGATTTTTGAAGTCTAACTCCGCCCTTGCGGGGAGGCACAACGAAAGATTACAAGTCAGCCGATTTTTTAGAAAGCGTATATATTTCGTTTATTTATTAAAATAACTTGCGTAATCTTCCGTTTTGCCTCCTCGGGCTAGGAGCAAAGTGTAGTATGAGTGCCCCTTTTTGGGAAGCTTGATTTTCCCCTACAAAACGGAAGATTACTTAAGTCCGGCGATAAATATTTAATACCACCCATTTCTGCCCTCGTGAGGAGGCAAGTAAATAGTGACACAAAAACATGTGACAAAACATCTTTTAAAAGAAAACATGTTAATATTTTATTTGTTTTATTTATGGACCCTCTGCCTTAAAATAAATATTAACATGTTAAAAGAAAAAAAATCCGAAAAAAAGGTTCATTTACAAGTAAATAGCGACCACGTGTATTGTGAGGTCAACCGGAAGACGCCTGTGACTTCCGGAATATGTTCCGTGTGTTGTGTAACTGAACTGGGGTCCTTATTTTAGTCTTGCTCCGAAAATGTGAATAACTTCGTTTTCGTTTCTTGTTTCTAAACAGTAAATACATGTTCAATAGTTTATTATCTTGTTGTGCAGTTACCTTTATTAAATTAATTGCTGAAAAGATATATTTAAAAAATATATAATCTAATCAAATTCATGAGTCAATTTTATTTATGAAGTTTATGATTTTTTAGTCAAAGGAAATCGTTACATTCAAATCATTGAATTTGTGTTTTGCTAATAATTCTATTCAAATGTTATAATTGAACGAAAAAGACTGAAACTGGACAGTTGTCAGGACCCCATTAAAGTTACAAACAAAAAGGAAAATAAAATATTATTCTAACTTTTATTTAAATAACTTATAAGCAAATGACTATCTTTCATTATCGCTTATGTATATATATGCTAACAGGTAGACGGAGGATTTGGCCAACAGTGAATTTCATCAAGAAGACTCTCTAACCAAACATTTTGGCACAGTTGATATTTTTACAAGCCGAACTCTTTTGTGTACAGATATTTTTGTAGGAAGTTTTAGAAGATTAATTTCGTAGATGAATAATTTTATTATTGACAAAATATTGATATTTAAAAAAAAATGTTCTGCAAATTTCTCCTCATCTCCACCCTCCGATATTTTGTTAATAAACTGTCACTTTTTATGGAAGGCCCACAAGTAAACTAATCTGCTGCTAACAGCTTGTTTATGGCAGCTGCGAGTGGCATCTGACGGTCAATGGTTAAACAACCACAAGTGACTTTAGTTCTTTTTCTCTCTTTTTCTAGATCTTTTCTATTTATTGAAAAAAATTTTCTTATTTATCATCACAAGAAAGTACTTTAGTCGTTAATTCCTGTCACAATACATGCTTTGCATAGCATCGATGATTCGAGCTTTGTGATTTTTAAAATGCAGTAATTTAAATAAATACTATTTTATGCAAAAGGTTGTGTCAACTTTCTTATCAAGTGTTCAATTTTGTTGCTGCTGTTTTACCCTCTGGCAAAGTCAAGCTAATTCTCTGCACAAAATGACTAACACCTAATGCGACTGTTTATTACTAGTTCACACAGACAGAAACAACATGGGCTCAAGACAATGGTTAATTACTGTTCAAAATGGAGTGTGACTATCATAGTCCAGGATGTTGTGACGCCTTGCCAGGATAGTTAGATTTTTTCATATTAATTTACTATGAACAAAGCACATTGCAACTGAGACCGTAAGGATTACTGTTAATTGGGGGTCTGATTTATAAGAGCATACTTAGTGGAGAGTCGTACAGCGATATATTTTTTCACATTAACTTTAAATTTATGCCGGGGAAAGGTGTCAGAAAGTTCTCGGAAGCACATTACATTAAAGTACTTTTTTGGATCTGATCTAAGAGGGAAAGGTAATTGGTTGATATACCAGCCCAGATGTGACAACAATACTTCATTCATGGGCGAATGATAGCTTTGTAGATATATAGTATACTGGCAAGTGTACCAAGTTTTCTAGATCGCAAATAAAACACAACCTTACTTGCTGCAGCCTTAGCAGTATCCTCTATGTATTTTGTGCAACCACACCAAGATACACTCCTCAAGTCATGATAGTTAATGAGTATGGTTTGTTTAGTGCCGGTTCAAGGTTCAATCCTCAGTGTGAGCAATACTAAGAATACAATTGTTAATTACTGGTAATAACTGAGATAATGAGAGCGAGCTACCCCAAAAATTCCGTACAGATTCCGGTGTATGACAGAAACATTTCCGAGTTCGACAAGCTGAAGAAGGTTGGAAGTTACATCGGCCGAAAAGTTGTGATAATAACATACAAAGTGAGAACAGTAGTCCGTATAATCTTTATTGATAATCAAAGACTTCTTTAGAACATTTATCATAGGTCAAAAGTTTAGAATAACTCTTGTGGCCTGCATTTTGGGTAACTCTGTACTAAATATAGTTCGATTATCTGACGATCGCATGAATTTTGACTAAACTGTTTCACACTGTGTTGAACATCTTTACATATACAAAGAAAGTTTACACACATTGATTCATCCGAAGTGGTTAAATGATATACTCCATGTCTAAATTTAAAGTGATGCTAAATCTGTATTTGATCCAGTTGAAATTTTATGTGATTATATGCAATCCTATCTGATACCTATGTTTTTAATTTTAAAAGGAATGTCAACAAATTGACTTAGATATAATTTTTTACAATTTGTCCTTGATAAAACAAGGATTTTCCGAATTAAAAAAAATAAATATTTAAAAACTTCTGGATCCAGACATTGAACTGTGTCACATCCAGAATTCAATTCGATGGGGAAAAAAGTCATTGAAATTAGTTGCTAACAAACAGACAAATAAATTAAAAAGCAAATAAAAATGGATGATTATATCATAACCTTCTTGTTGGAGAAAATGATAATATATCTATTAGTTAAATAAAATTGTCTTTAAACAATTTAACCTAAAATAAATTTTATATAGGTTAATTCTTACTGTGAAATTCAAGAACTGTAGAGAGAGGGTGATGCTTGTACGAGATAGAAATTTTGTAGTAGTGTCGCTGCGTCTATATTCATCTGGTTGGGCTTGTTTTAGGATCACCAAGTTTCACTTTTAAGACAAACATCTACTCTACAATTTATATCCACTTTCTTTAACAGTTTCATCAACACAGAATAGGGTCTTGAAAGAGTTAGGAATATAAGAATATAAGCCGGGTTGGTTTAGCCAGCAGACATGTACTATAGAAAAAGAATTGAGTCCAATGTTAAATTGGATATTCGATGTCAAAATTTAAATGATGCCAAATCTCGAATCTGTATCAGATCAAGATAAATTTTATATTGGTGATATGCAATCCTATCTGGTATTCCAAAACGAATCAACAACAAATTGACTGAGATCTGAATTTTGATAATTTGACTTTGATGATGGTAATGGTTGAAGTAGTTGATAATAAATCTATTAGTTAACAAATAAAAATGTCTTTAAACTTAAGATGTACCCTAAAAATACAATTTATATGTGGTAATTCTTTCTGGGAGATTACAGAACTGTCGAGAGAGTGTTTGTAATTTTGTGAGAGCGTTTCTGCATCTGTATTCATCTGACTGGACTTTTACAGTGCGTTGTTCAATATTTGCAACAAGCCATTTAAAGATACACATGCAAAGCCATTATGGGTGTGGGGGAGGGAAGTAATTTTCACATTTACTAACATAGAAAATACATCAGTCAAAACCTGACATTTTCATATCAAATAAAACTGAAAGAGTAGAACTTTACTAATGTGAATGTTCCTAACGACAGTGGTCTAAACAGAATGGAAAGGGAGAAGATGACAAATACTAAAGCCTCATGTGTGATATGAACGTATAAAAACATGAACATTATCCCAGTTATAATAGGAGTTAAAGGCCTCATGAAGAAGAATGTCAAAAAGTTTCTGGGAAAGTATTCCTGGAAAATCAAATGTGAAAGAAATCCAAATAATTGTAATTGATGGAAAGACATTCTGTTAGAATGGCAGGTTATTTTCTGGCATTGGAAAGAATGTTTCTTCCCCATGAAAAAAAAAGAAATAATAAAATAATAAAAAGGAAAAACCTTATTTTTGTTAATTATGTAACTCATCATTACTTTCACCAAAGAGGTTCTGTTTTCAGTCGAGTTTGTGTACAGCCTTGCATTCACATCGCTTGACCAAATGTTACTATACTTAATCAAAATCTCAGTCATGGTCTAACTTAGAACTGATTTAATATCTATGTCAAAGGTGATTTATGTTGTTTTAATGTGATCTACTTTAAAGATTCTTATGCGATCTAGCATCGAAGAAAAGTCTTATACTTCTGAACATTGTTGCTCTTCAGATGATTTAAGGAAACATGTGTGCACCTATAATTGAGTATTTGTTTTGCGTTTACACGGGTCAAAATATCCAATTTCAAATTTGAGCATTTTTTACTATAAATGAAACTTAAAAATAAAATATCTGTCAAAAGGAAAGTGGCCAGAAATCTATTTGGGAATTTTTCTTTTGTGTTTACACAGGTCGAAATATCCAATTTCAAATTTGAGTATGTTTTACTATTAAAAATTACTACATACAAGGGCCATTCTAGTGTTTTAGGGAAGATAATTCCCCAAATCATTTGCTATGGGAGCACTGTTGCAGTGATAAATATTAACATTTCTTTCTTCTTGTAGAGATCAGCCCTGTGGGATGGTTAGGTCACACGATAACCAATCAACCTCCAGGGCATATTAATTTTAATGAACTACTACCAGATGCTTTGGGAGTTTCAGAGAGTAGACAGAGAACTTCCTGAAAATCTATTGTTTCAAGGAGGCTTTCGGCATCAAACTCTCATGGTCACTCTTCCAAACTTTCGACAACCTACACCCAACGGTGGAAGTCACTTAAATAAATACAGATTTGCTGTTTAGAGAAAGGTTTTGTTTACCTTTCATTTGACAACTGTTGGATAAACAATCAGTTTTTAGGGCCTACTAATTTTGATGGTATTATTAGAGGACAACTCCCAGACCCTTACAGAGAGTAGACAGAGAGCGTCTTGGCATCAACGAGAAAAGACGTCCTCTCTCCTTTTCTCGTCGCTTAGGTGCTGAGTTAAGCTATCTTCGCTTTAAAATATGTTGTTTCGAGAGGACTTTCGGCATCGACCTCTCTTGGTCCTTCTTATAAACTTTCGACAACCTACACCCAACGGTGTTGGTCACTTTAATAAATACATATGTTGTTGTTTATAGAAGGTTGATTATTACAAGGGTTCGTCTTGCTACTCAGATTTATGGTTAGTGGTAAAAACAAACAAACTGTTCACTGCTCTACAAGGCTAAAATGGTAGGGAAATGAGTGATAATTTTATGTTAAATTTATAGACGAAATTGAACCCCTGCTCTAAATTATATTTTTTGGCTAAAAATCATATTCCATAAGAAAATTTTTTTTTTTAAGTTATTAATATTAGAAAAAAAAATGTTAACATTTAATAACATATTACAGCTTTTACATTGAGTAAACGACAGTTGAGACGACAGTGCAGAAAGAGTGAAGCTTTGTTCTACACCTATATATACGGGCACGCCTGGAGATGGTTGGTACGGACGTATTTGCGGCATTGATATTCTGATGAGAATATCCAGTGTAAAAAACTAAAATATGTTATTAAATGTATTTTTTAATTGTTCAAGTACTAATCTTAGAAAAAAATTTTTAAACTTGTTAAAATATTTTTGGTGCTTCTTCTGTTTAGCCACGACATAAAAATATTTAAAGAAATGTATAAACTTTGTTATTTACTTACTTGTTAGCTTGAAAATAAGATTGTACAGAAAAAATTATGCAAATTCATCCAATCTTTATTAAATAATAAGTAAAAGAAAAAAAAACGATCTTACGTTTCGTTACACATTTTCACTGATGAAATAGACAAGGGAGATAACTCAAATTTTGTTTACTGGTTAAGCCAAAATGGCTACCGAAAGATAAAACTGTTTTTTTTTAAATTTAAATACTGGATGAATTTGCAGCATTTTTTAGTGTACAATCTTATTTTTTTTCGTTACAATAAATACATACATTCGATCTTTTGAAGAAGGTTTTCTTTCATTTGACGACTGTGTGTTTTTACGACCTTGCTACTCAGATTCATGGTTAGTTGAAAAAAAAAAGTTAACGACTCTACAAACTCGGGAATCTTTTACTACAATCAACAGAACGAAAAAAAGAGTGAAAAAACAAATGTGCAACGAATAAATGTTAGCAAAGGCAAGTTAAGTTACTCATCTACCTACATGGATACTCATATTCGTGGTTAGCTGTAAAAAAAAAGTTAACCTCCCTACAAAGCTAAAATGGCAGAGAAATGGGTGATCATTTTCTGTTCAATTTATAGACGAAACTGATAAGCTGCTCCTAATTTTTGTCTTCTTTCAACCAAGTTTATCAGACTGTACACACGTAATTCTCTTCTTAAAGAAAAGTAAAATCTCATTCTTTGGATGGGGAGTAAGTGATTTTGCGCATTGTGTGTTACTCTGCAATTTACCCCCAACATATCTAGCTGAGTTTAACTATTTTTAAGCCGTTTCTAAACAAAATACTAACTCAACTTGCATCATTGTCCTATAATTCCAATTTATTAATGTTGTCTATTCAAAGAACAATAGAGATTATTATTACTTTGTTTCACTTTGTACTGAATTATCTCCCTTGTTGACTTTAGATTGAATTATCTCCCTTGTTGACTTTAAGATTGAATTATCTCCCTTGTTGACTCTTATATTTCTTTGTTAGCAAAAGAAGAAATTTAGATTTAAAATCTTTACTGTAATTAACATCCGATTATTTTATCAATTTCATTTTGCAAAGAAAACAAATAAGACGAAATAATTATATAAAGGTAAGTTCAATCACTACCGAATTTTTTCATTGCGTTTATTTTACGATTGAATTTTAACTTCGATGTTAAAATGTTTTTTAGTGTAAGAACAGAATAGTTAACAAATTTTAAGAATGGGTTTTTAAATGAGACCATTTATTTTAATTTTGTATACTATTCTCATTTTACGACTGAATTTTACGTCCGAGTTTTAAAAAAAGCAAACTTTTCGTTGTTTATGTTTAAATTTGATGTAATCAAAACAGAATTCAACTGAATTCAATTTCATTTGTTTTTATTGTTTTTAATTGTCGGATTTCCGCACATGAAGAAAAACTGAGTAAACTTAATTAAATATATTTTCGGTATTATTCTAATCAATGGACCCTTTGCTAGTTCAGCAAAAAAGAAAAAAAATGCAAAAAAATCTACTTTGGTAAACGTTAGTATTGGCGACATGAATTATTTGAAAAGAAATACAGTAGGGCAATTAGTAAAAAAATAAAAAATAAAATTGTTTACCTACTCATCCGTGACCTATATGTGTTCAAAAATTTAATATTTACTATTTGAAAAAAGTTATATGCAAGTTAATTTACTGACTCATTTGTGACCTATTTGTGTTGAAGGGTTTAATATTTAAAATGAGGTACGAGCAATTTAATTTACCATCAGTTGAGAGTAAAACTTTTTTTAAATATTAAAAACATAAAAATCTTTGACAAATAATGGTTACACATGAGTCGCCAATAGTAACGTTTACAGCTAAACTAGATGTCGCTTTGAGGACATGTATAAAAGAAAAAAACTGTCCATTTTCCTAATTTCTTGTCAATCAATTGGGGAGGTTTGGGGGAGATTTTCTGGGTATTATTGTAGATGAAGACCCTCAGTTCAATTACCTCACCCCAAACATAAATGTGATTTTATTTGGTTAAGACAATTAAGTGATAACACCCTGAAAAACGTTTGGGAAGAAAACAGATATTTTAGAATGAGAGATCAGTTTCTGATATAATTTTAATATAAAAGGATCACCCACTTTTCAACCTGATATTATTTGAGTAAGTTGTAACCATTTTAGTTAAATCTTAGATGTAACCATGTTCATTTTTCATTTCTGAGTGCAGTTCACACCAAAACTTACGTATGGGGAGTGTTCTTGGGGGCTGTTGCCACACGTTCTTCGGGTTAAGGTAGGTTTTGGTAGAAGGAGCTGTTGTCACCCAGACAGAATTAGTTGCATTGTTTACAAAGGCGAGGATGTTTAAGAGGGTCCTCATCTACAAATTTAATGTTTATACATTTTAAAATAATTGTTGTTTTCTTTTTGTTTTGTTTTTCTTTCCATCTGTGTTTGCTAAAAATGTACATTCAAACAAGTTCCTTTGCCTTTTGGCTAGGAACAAAGTGTAGTATCTGTTCTGATTTTGCATTTAGTCTATTCTGTCTTCAGTAAGTAAAAGAGAATTCCTTATAGACTAAAACATTTTAATCTTTTGTTCCAATCCAGATTGCCTCTTTCTGGGGAGCTGGATTTTTCCGACATTAAAAACCGACGTTGTGTCTAAATTTTGCCCTCGTGGGGAGACACGTAAATAGGAAAACATGTTATAAATAAAATAATCATTTTTGGGTGAATGAATATTATCGATTGTGCTTGCTCAACTCTGTCATTCTTTCAGAATTACTGCCCATCCAGCACAAAATTACATTCGTTTGTCCATTCAATGTATAATTTTCAATCAGAAATTACTTAAAAATGGTCTTTTATCAACATTATTTAGTCATACACATAGGTTCAATATTGGTATAAACTCGTTAAAGGTAAAATGACAATATTTTTTTGGTAATAATACCTGCTTGTTAAGTGATGAAAATAAGTAATTTATAAAATTATTCTTTTATGCTTATTCATCATAAAAAATACCCTAAATTCCCCCTATAACACTTATAAATGGTATCTCTCTTTAAAGAAAGATTTGTCATATATGCTTGAAAATGTTATCAACTTCAGAAATGGATGATCTATTTAAATTAAATTAATTTGTAAAACTGATCCCCAGCCTAACTTCTAAAATAAGTGTGTTTTCCTACAATGTTTTCAGACTTGCGTACCAGATGCTGACATAGATTTTGCAAGTCTTTCAATCAGAGTGTATAGATACTCTATAGCTTAGTGGGACAGTGTGAGATCGTTCATAGCAGAAATGCCTGTGCACTCCATTTTTACAAAGAATGACTGCTGTATCGCATCTTCTATAACTGATTGGTTATTTTTGGTATTGAGAATTTCATATTCTGCAAGAAATTCCAACAAACCAAACAGCCAACTTTAATACACCCTGGAATTTGCTGTTTCTATTTCTCACAAAAATCAGTATTTCAATTGCTTCCAACGAAATAGATATTCTGAAGACAAAACTGTGTTCATGATTGCTTGCAACCACTGCAAAAGAGTCATTAAAATACCAAAGATTCCTATGGCCGATGCATTAAATCTAGAGGTGCTGAGCAGAGAGATGGTTCTCAAGAGTTTTGGTGAATAACAAACATGTTAATGAACAGATGTAATACCACTGTTCCAACCATGATAAATTGGTCAGAGGTGATTTCCTAAGGGTCTGATAAATCTAACATTATTAAAAAGAACTTTACCTCAAATTCAATCCAATGTGAACAGGGTCGTTTAGCTCCTTAATTTCAAACAATGATTGTAAACACACAGTGATATCCGTATATCTGTCTGTGATTTTGCTAAACTTATCAAGAATCTTAATTGTATCAATAAAGAAGAAATAATTTCTATAGCCTTACATACAATAAATGACAACAATAAGCAGAAGTTCTGAGTGTGTAACATTCAGTTATATAGTATTCTTCTCTTTCCTACTTGTTACATGAAAACATGTAATAGAGGTGCATACAGACTAGTAAAATTTGTTTGTACAACGTCTTTTTGCAGGTGAGTTGCATTGATTGTTTGCCCTGCTGACCTTGATCCAAGACATTCAGAGAGCAAGGAAACAACTGACCTCTGACCTACTACAAGAGTGGACAGATACAGCTCTGACACACAAAATGACACACAAAATGTGCCTCATCCTGAGGCCAACCAGAGTTTATTGTTGCTTCTTGAAAAGTAAGACCATAAATGTTTACTCCCTCAAAAGCCACATTAAATCCAAGCCCTTTTTAAATTTTTGATCAATTATTAAATATTTCCCATCTGTGGTAGGTATCATCAGCTCACTCTATGTTCAGTTTATATTGCACGTTGGGCAGTTTAATGTAATACATATATTTTCCTTTTTTCTATCTCTGATTGTCTGTCTTGTTTGTGAGTGTAAAAAAGAGGCAAACCATGTGGAGGTGTGTGTCAGATAACGTTGTTAATCTTTACTAATATTTTGTGATTATAAAAAGTTACTAAAAATTAGACCCTGTAAAATTCTGAAAATTTTGAATTACTGTTTTAACATAAGTGATTTTTTAACAAATTCTGTGTATTAAATCCAATTTCTATAGGGTTTAAAGTTAAAAGTTATAGCCTGTTAGTGTTTCTTGTCAGGATTATGATGACACTTTTCCTGTCAGAACTGGCATTACTAGTTTTGCTAAACACTAATAAAAAAAATAGTTTCTGGTATAAGACATTTCTTTTTATCTATTTAGTATTATTCCTGAGATTTGTTTCCTCAGAAATATGTCTTCATCTGTGTAGTATTCATTCTAATATTCTGTTATCTCAGACATATGTATTCTTATTGGTGTAGCATTCATCAGAGGACTGTTAACTCAGACATATGGGTTATTTCATGTCAAATCATCAAGGGCTTGAAACCCATGTCCTCAGATTTGGTTGTAACTCTCACCAAAGATAGACATCATAAAAACTAAGAAATCCTGAAAATGTGAGGATGCAACTCCAAGCGGTTTCCGATTGAGAGCTGTTTCTGTGTTGCATAAATCGTGCAAAATGTCGCCCGGGCGACATTTTAATAATTACATTTTCTTGAATATTTTCAGTTTGGAACAGGATGTGATGCTGAAAATTCACACAGGTATGTTCTTCAACCCAAGGAACCCAAAAATGGCATCAGCTTTGCTAAGAAATGAAGCCTTCTATGAAATTGTATCAAATTTTGAAATTGTTTACATGTGCACCAATATGGGACAAAAAATGATGTAACTGATATGGTAACGGATTTTTTTCTTTTGAACATTCATTTAGACACTATGAAGTACCTCTGAACCAAAAATGGTAAATAATACTTTTTTGTTTACTCACAGTGTCTATTCAAAGTTAGGTCTTTTTCCGAGGGTTCAGAAATACCCTATTGGGGGAAGCAACTAATGTTGGGTATGTGATATTAAGTTGGAGGGACCGTTAATCTAAATTTATATAAAATTCACATTGAAATAAGTTTTAGAAAGTAAAAGTTAAATAGTAAAAGGTAATACAGTCTCACAGTGATCAAATATTTACCATAAAAGCGGACTTCACAACAAAAACCAGCATACGACAACATTATCTACATACTGTTATTTTCTTTATGCCACTGAAATGCAGAAATCGTTTTTTCATACTCCTCATCAGTTATCTTGTATGTTCTTCCTGTATATGTTGTTGGGGAGACAACACAAAGAATTTTCTTGATTGGAACAAACCATGTATCATCAATTTGTGGCCAATTAAATGTCTTGCGTGGTCCATGAGGGTGCATGAACTTGACGGTTACATCACCTTCCTCTGCATTAATCTCATTCACAATGCCAATCCACCAGAAAGAATTATAAACACAGGTTAAATATTGCATTGGTGAAATGGCAGAGATTTTAAGAATTGATGGCAAGTTAAAATCATGGTTGTCTGTATATGATTCATCCCTGCTGATCAGATTATGACCAATGTTCGATGTTGACAATGGGACAAAATGGTGGCTGCTTCTGCTTCCTGGTACTGTGTTTCCCCTGGCAAATCTTGCCTCAAGAAACTTTCTCACCTCCTCCATAGTTTCCATACTAATATCAAAGAACTTGATTGCAGACATCTCCAGGCAGACTTCTAGCATGGCTTTATAATCCAGGATTTGATTATTCAGAGGACGTTGAAGCGACCGTTTAGCCACATGTCGTTTTACTGAACAACCGATTCCATCACAAGGATACTTTCCATGGCTTGTAGCAAAGAAAACCCACTCTGCATCAATCCCAAAGTCCTGGTTATGCAGACATAAATTCATGAAGTTTTTATAATTGTTATATTGACCCTCACAGCCATCACTGAAGTAAGTAATTTTGTTAACATGGGGCAATAATGCACGAATGTAGTGGACTGTCATTGTCTGGGTTTGATACACGAATGCAGTGTTGTGGGTGTTGTCATTAGAAATAAGACACAATGAAAGATTTCCATCAGGGTGCAGGGTGGAATATTCCTTGCTCCAATGAAAACTTTGGATTTCGTCTTGTATGAGAAATTGATAATTTTCTGCAAAGTCTACAAGAACAAAAATCTCATTCGCAAAAAGATTCTCTTTCTTTTTAGTCAAGTATCTAGTTTGACATTTTGTTATATATGAGTGTCGTGTGAGATTGTCGATTTTGTCAATCAAGGTGTCTTTGTATTCTTCATACGTTGTTGTACGAGTACTTAATGTGACACGGTCAGTTGTGTTTCATTGACTAAAATGAAATTCATCATCTGGATCCACATCAACCAGCTTTTCATCCAAGTACTTCTGCAATGCTTCTCTGCCAGGACATGCCTCACAACGGTGCATCATGCATTCCATGTTGGAAGAATTACAAACTAGTTTTGAGATCAAATCCTTGTAAGTGACGTCCCAACCAATGGCGTCTACAAGAAGTTTTGCATTCTGATGTACGCTACACACACAAACAGAATGGGTACCTTTAGATCCAGCTAATACACACATCTTTGGACACAACTGAGAAAATTTGGAAAACCCCACCTTGACATTGGGATACTTCTGTTTAAAAGCAGCATACAATTCATCCAGGTTACATAGTATTAAATGCTTTTGTTTGTGAACACCCTTTGCAATACTAACATAGTCCTTTTTGCCTGGTATTTGACGGCTGTATTTATCATTTACATACATGTGTACTACCAGTTCTGCTGTCTCTGGGGCAGACTTTGAGAGAATACCACTCACATTCTTCAGTTCCCTGGCAGTTCGAATAACGTACTCTGACACCTTGAAGAATTAGGAACAGTATTCATGAGACCACGAATCAGGAGCAAGTATCATTATTTGGATTTTATCTGGAGTCGAGGCTTTCTTCAATTTCTCCTTCATCAGATCATGTAATCTATCCAATTCTAATGCTTTCTCTTTGATTTCTCTTTCAATATGACCTGATTCTGACACAGTCAATTCTTCAGCGTCGACTTTGTATACAGTCGACAGGTCGCTTTTGAATGTTCCAATTACTTGTTCTAATTTCCTTTTGGCTTATGAACACGACTATGAGGAGCAACACCATGTAAAGCGACAGGAGAAATGTCCACGGATTTCAGACTAATATTCAAGTTTTTTTGTGGGGTTTGTAAAAGTTCACAGGTGTAGTCTGCATCTATCCTGTCTGTATCATCGATCAGTCTCAGATATTTTATCATACACTGAGGTAAAAAAATGTGTCCTGGTGTTACATTGTACCCTCTCACCTCCAGCTCTTTTCCATCACCAACGATATCAGCTGTACGCCTTTGACTTTACTTTTATGTTGTAACAATCCACCGCGGCACTTCTTTGAAGCCTTTGATCTATGTTCAAACACATTTCCAAAATATTTTTTGTGATGAAAGCAGATGGTTGATAACTTGCCTTTATGTTCCTTGAGCCTAGCTCTCCACAACAACGTCTCAACAACGTCTTTGTTCAAGTCTGACAGATTCTCAATTCCTTTGGAACGATCATAGTCTAATTTGTGACATTCCAAATTGAGTTCGACACCAACGGAGCAAGCTTTATAAGTAATCTTATTTTCCTTTGTTTACTCTTGAATTGAAGACAAAACAATAAAATAGAATATAAAGAGATAATCAGGTAACTTAAGTTTGGTAGCAGGGGATGAGTAAGCAGTTAATGAACAGATTTATATACATTTTTCCAGTGAATTGAAAGGAAAATAAACATTTAAAATATTCATAAATTTGTGCCTACCTCAAATTTTTCTACATTTTCTACAGTTTATTTCTTGGTATAAGAATCAAGTGCTGCCTAACATTCTTTCCTGCATAATGGAATAAACAAATTGCACCAACCACTATTATATATTTTAATTAGGTATAGATAATGTTTTTCATTTAAAATTATTTTAGGATTGTTGCAGTACATTATGGTGAACTAATCCAGCTCCATTGCATATGGGACACGTTTTACTGAAAAAATTAACCACCAACTAATGCAGGCATAATAGGCAAAGAATAATTTTGTTATACAAGAAATATGATCAATATTTAAGCAGCTATTGTGGTTCAGTAGCCAAAATTGGCATAATCATTGGATTCTGGTGACATTGGACCAAAGCACCATTGTGCATGGGACATTTTGACAGTGTTTTGCTCAGTCATTTTACAATGGATGGTGTTAACCCAAAACTGTTTACCTTAGTAAAAACTGCTATGCAGTTATTAAATGAACACAAACAATGCTAACTTCATCTATCTTATAAGTCATAAGTAAAACGATTCAACATTTATTCTCAGTTAAAATTCATGAGAATAACCCATGTAGATAATGTTGTCGTGTGATGGTTTTTGTTGTGAAGTCAACTTTTATTGTAAATATCTGATCACTGTGAGACTCTTAACTTTTACTTTCTAAAACTTATTTCAATGTGAACTTAATATAAATTTTGATCTCGCATATCCAAACTAGTTGCTTCCCCCAATAGCGTATTTCTGAACCCTCGGAAAAAGACCTAACTTTGAATAGACACTGTGAGTGAACAAATAAAGTATTATTTACCATTTTTGGTCCAGAGATACTTCATAGTGTCTAAATGAATGTCCAAAAGAAAAAAAACACGTTACCATATCAGCTACATAATTGTTTGCCCCATATTGGTGCACATGTAAAAAATGTCAAAATTTGATAAAATTTCATAGAAGGCTGAGCAAAGCTGATGCCATTTTGGGGTTCCTTGGGTTGAAAAACATACCTGTGTGAATTTTCAGCATCACATCATGTTCCAAACTGAAAATATCCAGAAAATGTAATTATTAAAATGTTGCCCGAGCGACATTTTGCGCGATTTACGCGACACGGAAACTGCTCTAAATCGGAAACCGCTTGGAGTTGCATCCTCAAATTTTAAGGATTTCTTAGTTTTTATGATGTCTGATTTTTTAACAAATTCTGTATATTAAATCCAATTTCTATATGGTTTAAAGTGAAAAGTAAAAGCCTATAAGGAATGCTTGTAACAATTTAAGTTCTACTAAATTTCATTGAATCTTACATTTATTTTTGTAATACAACATCGTTTATATTTTATGTTTTGAAAAACGATCATATTTGCTCAGGTCCGAAAAATCTGCACCTGTAAGCTGAATTCTCAAACGAAAGTTTTATTGTCAATTTAAAAGGTCAGATGAATAGTATGGAAATTTTTAAGCACGTCACCAAATCGTGTTTACAATTTAAATTTACCGACATCACTTATCCTATATCTCACAATTACCTATTTTCAAAGATTGTTGCAGGAGAAAACTTTTCTGTAATATTTGGATATAATTGATATATCTATTTTCATTACTGTATGAATTGTTAAATAAAATTTCTTATTCATTCACAGGTAATAGCCACAGTGGAGAAAAGTGAAAGTATCCTATACACATATATATAGGAGAAGTGTTAGTCTTCTGAAATGTGTGAATTCACGAGAATAAATCTAATTTCAAAACAAACACAGTGGAGAGAAAGCTCATGTTTGTTAAATTTGTATCTCATCATTTATGTAACATCTTTAAAATACATAAATTAATGTCCTCCACTGGTAAGATTTTGAGTACCTACTAAACATGAGAGACTTTGAATGCCTACTAGACAGGGAAGAATGTTAACTTACTAGACACTATCCTCGAGTGTCTTCGGTCACTCTTTACAGAGTTTTGTTAAGAACACCTGGCATGATGATTGTTCCCCCTACGAATATATGCTGACGAAATATTCCCAATAACAGTATTCGAAGCTCAAAAAAGATTCCATCAGCATTGATTGACACTGGTTTATACAAGGACTGGGCATCTTCTCATAGTGATTTTACCTCAAGTACCTGCACTAAACTTGATACTCCACCAGACCAGAAGAATTCTTGTCCTGAAATCCGGCAAGACCAAGGGACTACAAGAAAGATATATTATGTTGTAGTAAACTGGTCGATTGGAGAGAAGAACATTAATGAAGTGTAACATTGTAGAGAAACCTTTTTTTGTAAAATTTGTGGTAAATCATTTACTATAAGTTATAATCTAAAAACGCACACACGAATCCACACTGGGGAGAAATCTTATTCTTGTCAAATTTGTAGTACATACCTTTACTATAAGTGATAAAGTAAAATACACATGCATACCTACACTGGGGAGAAACCTTATTCTTGTAAAATTTGTGGTAAATCATTTTCAAAAAGTTATGTAAAAATGTGCGTGTCGATCCACACTGTGTAGAAACCTTATTCTTGTAAAATTTGTCGTAAATCATTTACTACAAGTTATGAAAAATATGTGTGACGATCCACACTGTGTAGAAACCTTATTCTTGTAAGATTTGTGGTAAATCATTTTCTAAAAGTTATGTAAAAATGTGCGTGTCGATCCACACTGTGTAGAAACTTTATTCTTGTAAAATTTATTGTAAATCATTTCCTAAAAGTTATGTAAAAATATGCGTGTCGATCGACACTGTGTAGAAACCTTATTCTTGTAAAATTCATGGTAAATCATTTCCTAAAAGTTATGTAAAAATATGCGTGTCGATCGACACTGTGTAGAAACCTTATTCTTGTAAAATTCATGGTAAATCATTTCCTAAAAGTTATGTAAAAATATGCGTGTCGATCGACACTGTGTAGAAACCTTATTCTTGTAAAATTCGTGGTAAATCATTTTCTAAAAGTTATGAAAAATATGTAAGCCGACCCACACTATGTAGAAACCTTATTCTTGTAAGATTTGTGGTAAATCATTTAATACAAAACCTGAAGTAAAAATACACATGCCTATCCACAATGGGGAGAAACCTTATTCTTGTGTAATTTGTTGTAAAGCATTTCCTCAAAGCTATCATGTAAACATACACATGCGTACATTAAGAGAGAAACCTTATTCTTGTGAAATTTGTGGTAAATCATTTACTAAACAATATGAAGTAAAACGGCACATGTCTACTCACACTGGTGACAAGCCCTGTTCATGTGAAATTTGTGGTACATCATTTAATACAAAACATGAAGTAAAACTGCACATGTATACTCACACAGGGGAGAAACCCTATTCATGTGAAATTTGTGGTAAATCATTTACTAGAAAATATGCAGAAAAACTGCACATGCATACTCACACTGGTGAGAAACCCTATTCATGTGAAATTTGTGGTAAATCATTTACTACAAAATCTGAAGTAAAACTACACATACGTACTCACACTGGTGAGAAACCCTATCCATGTGAAATATGTGGTAAATCATTTACTACAAAATATGAAGTAAAATTACACATGCATACTCACACTGGTGAGAAACCCTGTTCATGTGAAATTTGTGGTAAATCATTTAATACAAAATCTGAAGTAAAACGGCACATGCATACTCACACTGGTGAGAAACCCTATTCATGTGAAATTTGTGGTAAATCATTTACTACAAAATATGAAGAAAAACTACACATACGTACTCACACTGGTGAAAAACCCTGTTCATGTGAAATTTGTGGTAAATCCTTTGCTACAAAATCTGACGTAAAACGGCACATGCATACTCACACTGGAGAGAAACCCTGTTCATGTGAAATTTGTGGTAAATCATTTACTAGAAAATATGCAGAAAAACTGCACATGCGTACTCACACTGGTGAGAAACCCTATTCATGTGAAATATGTGGTAAATCATTTACTACAAAATCTGAAGTAAAACTGCACATGTATACTCACACTGGGGAGAAACCCTATTCATGTGAAATTTGTGGTGAATCATTTCATACAAAATATGAAGTAAAACGGCACATGTATACTCACACTGGTGAGAAATCCTGTTCATGTGAAATTTGTGGTAAATCATTTACTACAAAATATGAAGTAAAATTACACATGCTTACTCACACTGATGAGAAACCCTGTTCATGTGAAATTTGTGGTAAATCATTTACTAAAATATCTAGTGTAAAACGGCACATGCATACTCACACTGGTGAGAAACCCTATCCATGTGAAATTTGTGGTAAATCATTTACTAGAAAATCTGAAGTAAAAGTGCATATGCATATTCACACTGGTGAGAAACCCTGTTCATGTGAAATTTGTGGTAAATCATTTACCACAAACTCTGAAGTAAAACGGCACATGCATACTCACACTGGTGAGAAACCCTGTTCATGTGAAATTTGTGGTAAATCATTTACTACAAAATATAAAGTAAAACGGCACATGCATACTCACACTGGTGAGAAACCCTATTCATGTGAAATTTGTGGTAAATAATTTACTACAAAATATAAAGTAAAACGGCACATGCATACTCACACTGGTGAGAAACCCTATTCATGTGAAATTTGTGGTAAATAATTTACTACAAATTATGAAGTAAAACTGCACATGCATACTCACACTGGTGAAAAACCCTGTTTATGTGAAATTTGTGGTAAATCATTTACTAGAAAATATGAAGTAAAACTTCACATGCATACTCACACTTGTGAGAAACCCTAGTAATTGAGAATGTTAGTAAATCTTTTACTACAAGTGATCGTGTAAACATACACGTGCGTACACACACTGGTTAGAAACCTTATTGCTTTTTGATTTGTTGTAAACAATTTACAAGTAATAATTTAAAAGTACACATGCGAACCACACTATGTAATAGCGGTTGAATCAAAGAGAATCAAATTTGGCATAGACAAATGTTTTAAGTGCACACACAATGCTGGGTTTAGGATCTGTGCTGAAAGCTACCAATTATACGAGAATAAAAACATCAGAAATCTAGAAAAGCTGAATACATATAAGTAATTTGGCATTGAGGAGAAAGATTGCATCTTACAATCCCAGGTGAGGGGAAAAATAGGTAAAGAATGCATAGTGTCGATGATTCAAGTTTTGTGAGTTTTAAAATGCAGTAAATTTAATAAATAATATTTCATGAAAAAATGTTTTGTCGACTTTCTAATCAACTGTTAACATTTCAGCTGCAGTTTTACCTTTTCGCAAAGTCAAGCTAATTCTTTGCACATAATCACTAACACCTAATTCGACTGTTTATTACTAGTTCAGCCAGATAGCAGACAACATGGGCTCAAGACAATAGTTAATTACTGCTCAGGATGTTGTGACGAATTGCCTGGACAATTAGATTTTTTCACAATAATTTACTATGAACAAAGCACATTGCAACTGAGACCTAAGATCTTACTGTTAATTGGGGGTCTGATTTATAGAAGCATACTTAGTGGGGAGTCGTACAGCGATATATTTCTTCACATTACATTTCAATTTCTGCATTTTGGTACGATCAAGGAAAAAGGGAGTAGGGGGGTCCACAGGCTAGCAGTTCCAGGAAAAAAAGTATTTTGACAAGAAGCCTTCACACATCTGGAACCTTTACATTGAAGGGGTGAGATTTAGTTGAGTTTCGAGTTAGGTAGGCATTGTTTCGTCGGAGGAAGGTGTCAGAAAGTTCATGGAAGCACATTACATTGAAGTACTTTTTTGGATTTGGTCTAACAAGGAAATATAATTGGTTGATGTCCCAGCCCAGATGTGACAACAATACTTCATTCATGGGCGAATGGTAGCTTTGTAGATATATAGTATACTGGCAAGTGTGAGAAGTTTTCTAGATCGCTAATAAAACACAACCTTCCTTGCAGCAACCTTGCACTATCCCCTATGTATTTTGTGCAACCACACCAAGATACACTCCTCAGGTCATGATAGTTAATGAGTATGGTTTGTTTAGTGCCGGCTCAAGGTTCAATCCTCAGTGTGGGCAATACTAAGAATACTATTGTTAATTACTGGTAATGGCTGACATAATGAGAGCGAGCTACCCCAGTTGGTTTGTTCAAAATAATGTACATATTCCAGTGTATGACTGAAACATTTCCGAGTTCGACAAGCTGCACCTGAAGAAGGTTGGAGATTACATCGGCCGAAAAGTTGTGATAATAGCATACAAAATCAGAACAGTTGTCCGTATAATCTTTATTGATAATCAAAGAATTCCTTAGAATATTTATCATAGGTCAGAAGTTTAGAATAACTCTTGTGGCTTGGTGAGTCATACACTGTTGCATTTTGGGTAACTCAGTACTAAATATAGTCTGATTATCTGAAGATCGCATACATTTTGACTAAACTGTTTCACACTAACTCTGTGTTGAACATCTGCAGAATATAATTCATTTATATTCAACTTCTTTGCAAATATTCACAGCTAGTGAAGAAGAGCAAATTATAACAACACAAATGTTATCACATTTGACCAGCCCCTGTATTGAAAAGCTTAAACTAATATAACTAATAAGACATCTTGTATCCATATGAAAATTGTAATGCTGTATATAGGAGGACGATACATTGGAAATTTCAGTAGAAAGTTGTAAAATGTCAGCTAAAGATATTTACACAATTCATTGCTGATAGAGATACAATGGTAGATAAGTATTTATGATAGCAGTTATGGCAATTCATGAAAAGGGGAAAATTTGACTAACACTATTTGCTGCTTATTCTTGCAATATATGAAAATGGTAGATATGTTTAGGTGTTTTTTCTGGGTGAAAGAACAGAAAATTGCAATCTCCATCTTGCTTAGTTGTATGATATCCTTTGCAGCTGCAGGCCACAATATTTTTATATCTTTATATAAAAATATATCTTAATATAAGATATATAATATATATATAATATATAAGACAATATTTGTTTTATATCTTAATCAAATATCAACCGTAACTCAAAACACCATCCTGACTTCTATTCTGTTTTCAAGAAGGGGTCACATGTTGTTCACCATAGTGATAAATACTGGATAGGAATTTTAATTAAACAGATTTTGATGTAAAGTATTAAATCCACTGGCGGATAACAATGGGAATGAGATAAAAGTAATAAATCATGTGGATTAACTTGATCCAGTGCAAAATAGATTGCAATAAAGTCAGGTGCAAAGTGTTAGCTTAATTGCTCAACCTATATGCGGAGTATGTCCTTGTTACAGCCTGTGTTAATTCCTTAGTGCCTTAAGATATTGAGTTAGATAATGATAAAATAATTGAATGATAAAAACACTCTGAGAGCACAAACCTACACAAATGCTGATTGTGTTATCCTACCATTGACATGAAACTTTGCAGTTATTTCGAACTTACATGTACAAAGAATGTTTACACACATTGATTCATCTGAATTGGTTAAATGATATATTCCATGTCAACATTTAAACTGATGCCAAATGTGTATTAGATCCAGTTGATATTTTATGTGATTATATGCAATCCTATCTGGTACCTATGTCTTTAATTTTAAAAAGATTGACAACAAATTGACTGAGATATAAATTTTTACAATTTGTCTTTGATAAAACATAAGGATGTTCCGAATTTAAATAAATAAAAATTTTAAAAATTCTGGATACAGACATTGAACTGTGTCCCATCCAGAATTCAATCCAATGGGGCCAAACCCACTTTTGGTAAAAAAGTAATTGAAATGAGTTGCTAACAAAGAGACAAATAAATTAAAAAAAACAAATAAATAATGCATGATTATATCATAACCTTCTTGTTGGAGTAATTGATAATATATTTATTAGTTAAATAAAATTGTCTCTAAACAATTTACCTTAAAATAAATGTTATATAGGTTAATTCTTCTTGTGAAATTTTGTAGTGTTGCTGCGTCTATATACAGCTGATTAGGCTTGTTTTAGATGAAGGAGAGAAAATGATCACCAAGTTTCACTTATAAGACAAACATCTACTCTACAATTTATATCCACTTTCTGTAACAGTTTCATCAACGCAGAATAGGGTCTAGAAAGAGTTAGGAATATAAGAATATAAGGTGGGTTGATTTAGCCAGCAGGCATATACTATAGAAAAAGAATTGAGTCCAATGTTTAATTGGATGTTCGATGTCAAAATTAAAATGATGCCAAATCTCAAATCTGTATCAGATCCAGATACATTTTATATTGGTGATATGCAATCCTATCTGGTATTCCAAAAAGAATCGACAACAAATTGACTGATATGTGAATTTTTATAATTTGACTTTGATGATGGCAATTGTTGAAGTAGTTTATAATAAATTTATTAGTTAACAAATAAAAGTGTCTTTAAATATAAGATTTACCCTAAAAATACATTTTATATAGGTTAATTCTTTCTGGGAGATTACAGAACTGTCGAGAGAGTGTTTGTAATTTTGTAAGAGCATTGCTGCATCTGTATTCATCTGACTGGGCTTTTAAAGTGTGTTGTTCAACATTTGCCACAAGCCATTTAAAGATACACATGCAAAGCCAATTATGTGTGTAGAAAGGGGAGTAATTTTCACATTCACTAACCTAGAAAATATATCAGTAAAACCTGACATTTTCATTACAAATAAAACCGAAAAAGTGACAACTTTTGTTGAGGTTAATGTGCCTTCGAAGAATTTTCTCTTCGCCATGAAAAAAAAAGAAATTAAAAAAATAATAAAAAGGAGAAACCTTATTTTTGTTAATTATATAACTCATGATTACTTTCACCAAGGAGGTTATGTTTTCAGTCGAGTTTGTGTACAGCCTTGCATCCACATCGCTTGACCAAATGTTACTATACTTAATCAAAATCTCAGTCATGGTTTAACTTAGAACTGATTTATTATCTATGTCAAAGTTTATTTATGGTGTTGTTTTTGATGTGAACAACTTTTAAGATTCTTATGCGATCTAACATCGAAGAAAAGTCTTATTACTCTGAACATTGTTGCTCTTCAGATGATTTAAGGAAACATGTGTGCACCTGTATTTGTTTTGCGTTTACACGGGTAAAAATATCTGATTTCAAATTTGAGTATTTTTTACTATAAATGAAACTAAAAATAAAATATCTGTCAAAAGGGAAGTCGCCAGTAATGTATTTTGGAAATTTTCTTTTTGTGTTTACACTGGTCGAAATATTTGATTTCAGATTTGGCCACCATGACACATTAAGAAATTACTATTTAACCAAATGATCCCGCATTTCAGGGCCATTCTAGTGTTTTAGGGAAGATAACTCCCCAAATCATTTGCTATGGGAGAACTGTAGCAGAGATTAATATTTGTTTTTTCCTGTGGAGAGCAGCTCCTGTGGGGTGGTTAGGTCACACGATAACCAATAAGCCTTCAGAGCGTATTAATTTTAATGGACTATTACTAGATGCTTAGCGAGTTACAGAGACAGAGAGCTTCCTGAAAATATATTGCTTCAAGTAGACTTTCGGCATAAAACTCTCATGGTCACTCTTGTAATTTTCGACAACCTACACCCAACAGTGTTGGTCACTTTAATAAATACATACGTTGTGTTTTATAAGAGGCTGATTTATCTTTCATCTGACGACTGTTTTATTACAAAATATTACAAGGGTTCGTCTTGCTACCCAGATTCATGGTTAGTGGTAAAATAAACAAACTGTTAACTGCTCTACAAGGCTAAAATGGCAGGGAAATTAGTGATCATTTTATTTTAAATTTATAGACGAAATTGACCCCCTTCTCTAAATTCTAATTTTTGGGGGATAAAAATCATATTCCATTAAAAAGAAATTTAAAAAAAATCTTTTTAAAAAAAACTAATAATTTATGAAAAAAATTTTTAACATTTTTTTTCTAATATTAGCACTTATATGAACAAGTAAACACACATTTAATTACATATTACAGTTTTTACATTGAGTAAACAAAAGTTCAGACGACAGTGCTGAAAGAGTGAAGCTTTGTTCCACACCTATCTATACGAGCACGCCTGGCGATGGAGTATGCATGGTATGGACGTATTTGCGACATTGATATTCTGGTGAGAATATCCAGTGTAAAAAAAACTGTAATATGTTATTAAATATACTTTTTAATTGTTCAAGTACTAATGTTATAAAAAATTAAGAAAATTTGTTAAAATATTTTGGTGCTTCTGCTGTTTAGTCACAACATTAAAATATTTACAAAAATGTATAAACTTTGTTATTTACTTACGTGTTAGCTTGAAAATAAGATTGTACAGAAAATATTACGCAAATTCATCCAATATTTATTAAATAATAAGTAAAAGAAGAAAAAAACGATCTTACGTTTCGTTACACATTTTCACTGATGAAATAAACAAGGGAGATAACTCAAATTTTGTTTACTGGTAAAATCAAAATGGCTACCGAAAGATAAAATCGTTTTTTATTTAATAAATACTGGATGAATTTACGTCATTTTTGGCGTACAATCTTATTTTAAGCTACCACGTAAGTACATAAAAAGTTTATACATTTCTTTGAACAGTTATGTTTTTTTCTCAACAAAATATTGCCCCGAACAAGCTCAAAAAAAGTGCTGCGGCACCACCTAAAATGGTAAAAATAAAGGAACTTCCTCTCATTAGCCATCTTTCTAACCATGATTTTTGGATTCCTTGCCCTCGAGTGTAAAGTCTTAACTCCAACAAAAATGCAAATTTTGTAAAAAGCTGGGGGTTGAAAATTCTACGTCATGATATAGTAATTTTTATTTCCAGGCCGAAACCGACTATGAAAAAATATGTTCCTCAAATCCAACTGGGCTGAAATTGCAGATTTCTCTTTGTTTTAACCCAAATTTTGTATGGTGTAAATATGAAAAAAATCCAAGAGGGGCTGTGTCGGGACTGGAATAACTCATTTTCTCTTTTAAAGAAATATATCCGTAATAAAAAAAAATTCATGACGTAAATTTTATTGAATTTTTAAAAATATTAATAAATCATAAATTCAAGAATTGTTCAAGAAATATGCCTGCAATGAAAAATTCCATGACGTTGATTTTTGAAAAAAAATTTGATATAAATAAAAAAAAATTGTATGTAAAAAAAGAATTCTATGATGTTAACTTTATATAACTTCTTTATTTAATAGTATTACAAGAAAGTAAACATTTTTTTATTCAATAAATATGTATGTTACGTAAACATAAGAAAAAATTCCATGATGTTAACTTTATATAACTTCTTTCTTTAATATTACCTCAAGAAAGTAAACATTATTTTTCTTCAATAAATATGTATGTTACGTAAACATAAGAAAAAATTCCATGTTAACTTTATATAACTTCTTTATTTAATATTACATCAAGAAAGTAAACACAATTTTTCTTTAATAAATATGTATGTTACGTAAACATAAGATAAAATTCCATGATGTTAACTTTATATAACTTCTTTATTTAATATTACCTCAAGAAAGTAAACCTTATTTTTCTTCAATAAATATGTATGTTACGTAAACATGAGATAAAATTCCATGATGTTAACTTTATATAACTTCTTTATTTAATATTACCTCAAGAAAATAAACATTATTTTTCTTCAATAAATATGTATGTTACGTAAACTTAAGAAAAATTCGAAGACCCAGATTTTAGATTTTTTTACCGAGATTTTGTCTTTCGGACATCCACACTTTCAAAAGCTAATCATAAAAATGCCCTGTTTTGAGGTCTGGGTTAAACTTCCGAATTCCAGATATACTTACTTATTAGTGTACTGAATTATCTCCCTTGTTGACTCTTCTATTTCTTTGTAAAGAAGAAATTTACTTAACATTTGATTATTTAATCAATTTCATTTTGCAAAGAAAACAAATAAGAAGAACGAAATACAAAAAGGTAAGTTCAATCACTACGGAAATTGTCTTCATTTCGTTCATTTTACGATTGAATTTTAAATTGGAGTTTAAAAAAGACTTTCGTTGTAAATGTTTAAATTTAATCAAAAATGAATTCAACTTAATTCAATTTCAATTGTTTTTATTGTTTCCTAAGTCTCGGGTTTCCACACATTAAGATTAACTGATTAAATCGAATTATAATTTTTAAAAAAGTAATTAAATATTTTTTCGGTATTATTCTATCTCTGCACCCTTTGCTAGTTCAGCCAAAAAGAAAGATGAAAAACCGATTTGGTAAACGTTACTATTGGCGACATTAATTATTTGAAAGGAAATACAGTTGGGAAATTAGTAAAAGATAAATTATTTTAGTTTACCTATTAATTTGTGACTTATTTGTGTCCAAAAAATAATATTTAAAAGAAGTTATAAGCAATAGTGGTTGTGAGTAAAATAATCCGCGGTCAGATTATTCACAGTTTTATATTATGCGTTGATACAGGTGAGTATTAAATAAAGCCATGTTAGTAACTTGTTATTGAAGCATTCATTAACAGAGGCGTGACACACGTGTGAACGTAACGAGCAATTTATTTACACTGAATACATAGCAGTTTACCACTAATACAAGTAGTGGGAGGTAGCAGTCAAGAGTGACGGTGGGAGTCACTTAAGTCAACGGGAGATAACTCGTGTTTACGTAACAGTAGTGTCAGACTCTATTGATATGTTTAAGGTTACTCAATCCAACTCTTGTGATGTTTGGAACCTTAGCAATATTGGTCCCTCAGATTTAACAACATCGAATGTTGCACCCACAAATCTGTCACGGAACCTCAAAGTTTGACTGAAGATCTGCTGAACATGATTTATTCCATAATATTCATTTTTTCAAAAATACACAATTTGTGAAGAACGTGGAAGTAGTGTTTGTACATATGCAGGCAGATGTGTTCATATGAGTTTTAGAAACCGGTTGATAAAGCAGATAAAAGCACTAAATGCGTTGATATGTCAACATTTGTTTGTAGGTTGCGATTCCGAAAATCAACTTTTGTTTCAGTCTATCATCATGACAAGTATGCAGTCTATCACCTATTGTACAGTACCGACGTTAGGACAGGCAAACATATCCCTAAAAGATTTCAGATAAAAGATGAGCCCCTCGAAAAAACAGAAAAGTTAAGCCAGATTAGGGATAATAGCAATAATGACAGAATTAAGGTGATCGGATTTCCAATGCACGTGTTATTATTATTATGATCTAGCGTTATATCTAGGGGATGAATTTTGATTCGTTCTCAATCCCTCTTCATCTGTTTCCCTTTCACCCCTGTCACCCATCTCACACATCTCTTTCTCTAGTGACGCTAATTTTTCTTTTTAAAATTCTTTTTAAAATAGCTCCCTACACATTCCTTCACTCAGGGAATGTGACTCAAGTTTTTGGTAAAATCAAAACAATCCATATCTTTGATAGAAAATAAACCTTGAACATTCTTGTCACACAAATGAAGAGGTTAAAACTAAAAAAATATTGGTCGATATTTAAAGAATTCCTTCGAATATTTCTCATAGGTCATAAGTTTAGAATGACACACGCAAATAGATTTCTCATCTATTTATAATACTATCATGGCCTAAGGAGTCATACAGTTTTGCATTGTGGGTGACTCAGTACTAAATATAGTCCGATTCTATGAGGATCGTATGCATTTTGACGAACTGAAGCAGTCTTTGTACATATGCAGAGCAATGTGTTCTTCATATGAGTTGTAGAAATCGGTGGTGTAACCCTCACAGCATAAAAGCAGATAAAAGTATTAAATCGGTTGATATATCAACATTTGATTGTAGATTGCGATTCCGAAGATCAACTTTTGATTTTCACAATGACCATCTTTTTTATGATACATCAACCCAATTCCCAAGAATGGTGAAGACATCAGGGATATCATCTTATTCAAATTTGATAACACTATAGTTAATCCTGGAACGATGAGTGGAGTGATACAGTGTAAGAAAGATTATATTCTCCAAATGAATTACATGACAAAGATTGAGTCTATCACCAATTGTACAGTACCAACATTAGTATAGGCAAACATATCCCTCAAAGATTTCAGATTAAAGATGAGATACTCGAAAATAGAATATATGATGAGGCACATTAGTGGATTTAATATATTATAGATATTTTGAAGATGGCGGTGAATTCATATATTTACTTGAGATCCTGTGGACAGTTTCCCCGTTTTTGCAATGGCCACATGAAGGGTAATTAGAATTATGAAAATAATACACAAAGGAAATCATCGAGGAGGAAGGAGGATATAGTGTTTCTTCATCTAATTGACGCAACTATGTAATGTATCTATTCTACATCTAAAATTCTGATTGAACAAGCAAATTATAACAACACAAGTGTTATCACATTTGACCAGCCCATGTATTGGAAAGCTCAAACTAATATACCTAATGATACATCTTGTAGCCAAAGCAATAAATCATGTGGATTAACTTGATCCAGTGCAAAATAGATTGCAATAAAGCCAGGTGCACCTGCAAGAAGTGTTTGCTTAATTGTTCAATCCACACATGGAGTATTTCCTTGGTACAGCTTGTGTTAATTCTTTAGTGTCTGAAGATAACATCGAGTTAGATAATAATAAAATAATCGAATTATAAAAACACTCTGAGAGCACAAACCTACACCAATGCTTATTTTGTTATTCTACTATGATACCAATGTTACAAATGTGTAAATCAGCCACGAATATGAATGTGTACTGTTAGAAAACCCCCGCTCCTCTCACACCAGGCGTCTCCTATCCTTTATGGTTAATCGGGCCCGCGGGTCAAATGTTAGACTCACTGTTAGTGAAACGACTTCTGTGTATTTATATTTTTTTTCATTAAAAAGAGATAATGGAGACAAGCAAGTAATCATAGGAAAGAAAAAAAGTGGGACACATTAGAATCACAATTTATAAACATGAAATAAGACACTTGTAAAAGTAACGAAATAATGTTGCCTTGCTTGTCAACATTAGAATCACAATTTATAAACATGAAATAAGACACTTGTAAAAAGTAACGAAATAATGTTGACTTGCTTGTCAACATTAGAATCACAATTTATAAACATGAAATAAGACACTTGTAAAAAGTAACGAAATAATGTTGACTTGCTTGTCAACATTAGAATCACAATTTATAAACATGAAATAAGACACTTGTAAAAAGTAACGAAATAATGTTGACTTGCTTGTCAACATTAGAATCACAATTTATAAACATGAAATAAGACACTTGTAAAAAGTAACAAAATAATGTTGACTTGCTTGTCAACATTAGAATCACAATTTATAAACATGAAATAAGACACTTGTAAAAAGTAACGAAATAATGTTGACTTGCTTGTCAACATTAGAATCACAATTTATAAACATGAAATAAGACACTTGTAAAAGTAACGAAATAATGTTGACTTGCTTGTCAACATTAGAATCACAATTTATAAACATGAAATAAGACACTTGTAAAAAGTAACGAAATAATGTTGACTTGCTTGTCAACATTAGAATCACAATTTATAAACATGAAATAAGACACTTGTAAAAGTAACGAAATAATGTTGACTTGCTTGTCAACATTAGAATCACAATTTATAAACATGAAATAAGACACTTGTAAAAGTAACGAAATAATGTTGAAAACAACATTAGAATCACAATTTATAAACATGAAATAAGACACTTGTAAAAGTAACGAAATAATGTTGACTTGCTTGTCAACATTAAAATCACAATTTATAAACATGAAATAAGACACTTGTAAAAAGTAACGAAATAATGTTGACTTGCTTGTCAACATTAGAATCACAATTTATAAACATGAAATAAGACACTTGTAAAAAGTAACGAAATAATGTTGACTTGCTTGTCAACATTAGAATCACAATTTATAAACATGAAATAAGACACTTGTAAAAGTAACGAAATAATGTTGACTTGCTTGTCAACATTAGAATCACAATTTATAAACATGAAATAAGACACTTGTAAAAGTAACGAAATAATGTTGACTTGTCAACATTAGAATCACAATTTATAAACATGAAATAAGACACTTGTAAAAGTAACGAAATAATGTTGACTTGCTTGTCAACATTAGAATCACAATTTATAAACATGAAATAAGACACTTGTAAAAAGTAACGAAATAATGTTGACTTGCTTGTCAACATTAGAATCACAATTTATAAACATGAAATAAGACACTTGTAAAAGTAACGAAATAATGTTGACTTGCTTGTCAACATTAGAATCACAATTTATAAACATGAAATAAGACACTTGTAAAAGTAACGAAATAATGTTGACTTGCTTGTCAACATTAGAATCAAAATTTTTAAACATGAAATAAGACACTTGTAAAAAGTAACGAAATAATGTTGACTTGCTTGTCAACATTAGAATCACAATTTATAAACATGAAATAAGACACTTGTAAAAGTAACGAAATAATGGTGACTTGCTTGTCAACATTAGAATCACAATTTATAAACATGAAATAAGACACTTGTAAAAAGTAACGAAATAATGTTGACTTGCTTGTCAACATTAGAATCACAATTTATAAACATGAAATAAGACACTTGTAAAAGTAACGAAATAATGTTGACTTGCTTGTCAACATTAGAATCACAATTTATAAACATGAAATAAGACACTTGTAAAAGTAACGAAATAATGTTGACTTGCTTGTCAACATTAGAATCACAATTTATAAACATGAAATAAGACACTTGTAAAAAGTAACGAAATAATGTTGACTTGCTTGTCAACATTAGAATCACAATTTATAAACATGAAATAAGACACTTGTAAAAGTAACGAAATAATGTTGACTTGCTTGTCAACATTAGAATCACAATTTATAAACATGAAATAAGACACTTGTAAAAGTAACGAAATAATGTTGACTTGCTTGTCAACATTAGAATCAAAATTTTTAAACATGAAATAAGACACTTGTAAAAAGTAACGAAATAATGTTGACTTGCTTGTCAACATTAGAATCACAATTTATAAACATGAAATAAGACACTTGTAAAAGTAACGAAATAATGGTGACTTGCTTGTCAACATTAGAATCACAATTTATAAACATGAAATAAGACACTTGTAAAAAGTAACGAAATAATGTTGACTTGCTTGTCAACATTAGAATCACAATTTATAAACATGAAATAAGACACTTGTAAAAGTAACGAAATAATGTTGACTTGCTTGTCAACATTAGAATCACAATTTATAAACATGAAATAAGACACTTGTAAAAAGTAACGAAATAATGTTGACTTGCTTGTCAACATTAGAATCACAATTTATAAACATGAAATAAGACACTTGTAAAAGTAACGAAATAATGTTGACTTGCTTGTCAACATTAGAATCACAATTTATAAACATGAAATAAGACACTTGTAAAAAGTAACAAAGGCGATATTAGCAAACATAACAAGTGTTTATTAATTCAAAATGACCAACTAAAAGTTTTGCTCCACTCAAGGGGAGATTTTGATAGAAGGGCTGGTTTTGTTAAGACTGAGAATGGTTGATCAGTCTGGAGTCAAAAAAAAGCCCCCCCCTCTACAATTACATTTGCACCCCTCTGAAATTTGTGATCCAAAAAATATTATAAATATAAATGCTCTTATATTTCCTAGTCAACTATACATCTTCATTATGAACCAGTATTTACTTTTGTGTAATATATTTTACAGCAGAGCCGGATTGAGGGACCAAGGGGTTGGGGCCCTGGGCCACCCACAGAGAGGGGACCTCCCACCAATTTTAAACATAATTTCCGATTTCAAAAACGCTTCTTTGGATTTTATTTTGTTTAAAACTTAATTTTCCATTCCTGGTACTAATGATACCATAATAAATATTTACGGACTTTAAACTACCAGTTAAAATAAATCTATTGATCATAATAACATCTAAATATGATTTAAATTTATGTTACCTTGTAAAAAGAAAAAAAATTAAAATGTACGTGTTCTCAAACTCAAACATAACTTCGCTAGTTTCAGATCAAGTGGTGAGGGAAACAAAGCCGATGCTTTTCACCTGTTTCCTGCTTTGTGAAAGAGATTGTCATTGTATCTGTCTTTTTTTTGTCAACTTACCAAATATATATTTTTAAATATTGTTAATTCACACTATTTAATATCATAAATTATCAATTTCATTATTATAACTATAATTCAAATGATGTAATATAAACACAAAATGAATTTACGTTGTTGTTCTGTCAGCTGATAAAAGAAAGTGTTTTCTTCATTCAAAAGATAGAAATGAATACTAGCAACCTAAATTATTTTCAAATGAAAGTGGGAATTAGTTTAAAAAATTATTTTTGTATTTTATCACGAATCTCAAATACGTTTTTTTCTTTTTGTTGTCAATTGCAACTATTAATTAAAAAAATTGTGAATGTTTCATTCAACATTTTTGAAATTAACATAGAAAAAACATCCCAGATTTCACCCGAGATGAAGTTGAAAGAAAAAACAGCATTGGTAGGGTATAAACCCCACGTACAAATAGAAGATTATAATAGAATTCTGTAGAGCTAGTAAGTAGCTACCTTATTTTACGAACTTTATGATATTATTACTGTGTTTACTATGCTTTATGTGCTTTACTATGCTGATGTTGTTATTTACATGTACCTACCGAAATACACAACAATATATTTAGATTATATAAAAGAAATGTAAATTTTGTATCTACTTATTTATATTTATATATAAGTACGCACACACACTGAACCAACACGTAACTCATATTAGAATATCAATATTAGTTTTGCCCCTCCTAAAAATGCCTTTCCCCCCTAAAAAATGCCTTGCTCCCCCCCTAAAAATGCCCCCCCCCTAAGTTAGAAGTCTGGCTACGTGCCTGGTATGCGGGTAGATATTGTCTCGATATGACGTGCTGGGTGAGCACCAAATCTTGACACGACTTCACTCGTCCGTTCCTCTTGCCCTGGGGTTTCCTGCTATTTCTCTAGGGCCTTTCGTTCCTAGCAACCAGCTTTCTTCGATGTGATTGGTTGCCCTACTTCCTACTTAATGGGGGGGGGTATGTTCTAATAAAACCGTCCTACAAAGAATTACCTCCTCCGTAAGAGCTCAACATTTTTTCCTGAAAAATAATCAATATACATAATCTGAAATAAAAATGTTTTTCACGTAAAATGAAAACCAATAAAATTGAAATTTCTGTAAGTTATGTTATTTAACGTTTGTAATAGAAGGGGGTGTTGGCCCCTTCCTTACATTTATCGCACGAAATGAATGGAACGAACAACAACCGAGTAACAGCCAACAAAAAAAGGTATACTTAACAGAGGGTTGGACCTGTGTCCCAGTGAAGAAAAGAGCCTGCCGGGTCGTCAGCAAATATATTCCAAGTGGAGATGGCTGCTGCTGGAACGATGCTGGGGAAAGGCAGGAGAGAGATGTTTCTTCGTTGCTGGTCGATTTCTCTCTACTGAATTCTTCAACTGGCTAGGTGGTAGAGGGGACAGTTCATATCAATACGCCCTGTAAGTCGATTGGTCAGTGTATGACAAATTTGCTCACAGGGGACGAGAAGAAATAGATCCTATTTCAGTCTGCTACAACCTTGCTACTCAGATTCATTGTTAGTTGTAAAAAGAAAAAAACAGTTAACCACTTTACAAAGCTCGGGAATCTTTTACTACAATCAACAGAACGAAAAAAGGTGAAAAAACAAATGTGCAACAAAGAAATGTTAGCAAAAGCATGTTTAGTTACTCATCTACCGACCTGGATACTCATATTCATGGTTAGCTGTAAAAAAAACCCAAAAAACTGTTAACCGCCCTACAAAGCTAAAATGGCAGAGAAATGGGTGATCATTTTATGTTCAATTTATAGACGAAACTGATCAGCTGCTCTTAATTGTTGTCTTATTTCAACCAAGTTTATCAGACAATTCTTTTATGGGGAGTAAGTGATTTAGAGCATTGTGTGATACTCTGCAATTTACCCCCAAAATATCTAGCTGAGTTTAACTATTTTTAAGCCGTTTCTAAACAAAATACTAACTCAACTTGCATCACTGCCTTATAATTCCAATTTATTAATGTTGTCTATTCAAAGAACAATGGAGATTATTATTACTTTTGTTTTACTTTGTACTGAATTATCTCCCTTGTTGACTTTAGATTGACTTATCTCCCTTGTTTACTCTTATATTTCTTTTGTAGCAAAAGAAGAAATTTAGATTTAAAATCTTTACTGTAATTAACATCCGATTATTTTATGAATTTCACTTTTGCAAAGAAAACAAATAAGACGAAATAATTATATAAAGGTAAGTCCAATCATTACCGAGTTTTCTTCATTGCATTTATTTTTCATTGCGTGTAAACACAGAATAGTTAACAAATTTTAAGAATGGTTTCTTTTAATTGAGACCATTTATTTTAACTTTGTGTACTATTCTCATTTTACGTCCGAGTTTTAAACTTTTCGTTGTTAATGTTTAAATTTGATGTAATCAAAATAGAATTCAACTGAATTCAATTTAATTTGTTTTTATTGTTTTTTTTAATTTTCGGATTTCCGCACATGAAGAAAAACTGAGTAAACTTAATTAAATATATTTTCGGTATTATTCTATCACTGGACCCTTTGCTAGTTCAGCCAAAAAAAACATGAAAAAACTACTTTGGTAAACGTTAGTATTGGCGAAATGAATTATTTGAAAAGAAATACAGTAGGGCAATTAGTAAAAAAAAATATTGTTTACCTACTCATACATGACCTATTTGTGGTCAAAAAATGAATATTTACTATTTGAAAAAAGTTATATGCAATTTAATTTACTTACTCATGTGTGACCTATTTGTGTTTAAGGGTTTAATATTTAAAATAAGGTACGAGCAATTTAATTTACCATAAGTTGAGAGTAAAACTTCTTTTAAATATTAAAAACATTAACATCTTTGAACAAATAATAGTTACACATGAGTCGCCAATAGTAACGTTTACAGCCAAACTAGATATCGCTTTGAGGGCATGTATAAAAAAAACTGCCCCTTTTCCTAATTTCTTGGCAATCAACTGGGGGGGTTTTCTGGATGTTATTGTAGATGAAGTTAAATTATCCTTACCCCAAACACAAATGTGATTTTATTTGTTTAAGACAATTAACACCTTAAAAAACTATTGTGAAGAAAAAAATGGTTTAGAATGAGAGATCAGTTTCTGATATAATTTTAACGTAAAAGGATCACCCACTTTTCAACCAGATATCAGTTGAGCCAGTTGTAACCGTTTTAGTTAAATCTTAGATGTAACATGTTCATTTTTCATTTCTGAGGGCAGTTCACACCAAAACTTACGTATGGGGAGTTTTCTTGGGGACTGTTGCCACGCGTTCTTGGGGTTAAAGGAGGTTTTGGTTGAAGGAGCTGTTGTCACCCAGACAGAATTAGTTGTAGTGTTTACAAAGGCGAGGGTGTTTATGAGGGTCCTCATCTACAAAAGAGAGGCGGGTGGGTTAAAGGATGTTTTAGGGGGAGGATCTGTTGTTGTTTTCTTTTTGTTTTTCTTTCCATCTGATTTGTCTTGTGTTTTTTTTTGTGTTGAAAATGTACATTAAAACAAGTTCCTTTGCCTTTTGGCAAGGGACCAAAGGGTAGTATCTGTTCTGATATTACATTTAATCTATTCTGTCTTCCGTCAGTCAAAGAGAAATCCTTCTAGATTGAGGCATTTTAAACTTTTGTTCCAATCCAGATTGTCCCTTTTTGGGAGCTGGATTTTTCCCACATTAAAAACCGACGATGTGTCTAAATTTTGCCCTCGTGGGGAGGTAAGTAAATAGGAAGACATGTTATAAATAAAATAATCATTTTTGGATGAATGAATATTATCGATGGTGCTTGCTCCACTCTGTCATTCTTTCAGAATTACTGCCCATCCAGCACAAAATTGCATTCGTTTGTCCATCCATTCACTAGTATGTTTCCCAGATGGAGAGATGACGCCCCCCCCCCTCAGCTTTCACTGCTAAACTCTAAGGGCCATGTCTTTAAGGTATTTTTCAATGAGGTAATTCCTGGAGCTCAATGTATAATTTTCAAATAGAAATTACTTAAAAATGATCCTTTATCAACATTATTTAGTAATACACATAGGTTCAATATTGGTATCAACTCTTTAGAGATTAAATGACAAAATATTTTATGGTAATAATAACTACTTGTTAAGTGATGAAAATAAGTAATTCATAAAATTATTCTTTTATGCTTTTTCAGCATAAAAATGCCCTAAATTCCACCCTATAACACTTATAAATTGTATTTCTCTTTAAAGAAAGATTTGTCATATATGCTTGAACATGTTATCGACTACAGAAATGGATGAACTATTCAAATTAAATTAATTTGTAAAACTGATCCCCAACCTAACTTCTAAAATAAGTGCTTTTTTTCCTACAATGTTTTCAGACTTGCATACCAAATGCTGACGTAGATTTTGTAAGTCTTCTCGATAATTTCTTGATAATCCACTATTCTCTCTCTACTGCAATCTTCCGATCACTCGGTTGTCTCAATTAAGATCAAAACAAAGTTCAACAAAATCTCTGATACCCATTTCAATCAGAGTGTATAGATACTCTATAGATGAGTGGGACAGTGTGAGATCGTTCATAGCAGAAATTCCTGTGCACTCCATTTTTGTAAAGAATGAGTCTTGTATCGCCTCTTCTATAACTAATTGGTTATTTTTGGTATTTAGAGCTTCATATTCTGCAAGAAATTCCAACAAACCAAACAGCCAAATTTAGTACACCCTGGAATTTTCTGTTTCCATTTCTAACAAAAATCAGTATTTCAATTGCTTCCAACGAAATAGATGCTCTGAAGACAAAACTGTGTTTATGACTGCTTGCAACCACTGTAAAAGAGTCATAAAAATGCCAAAGATTCCTATGGCCGATGCATTAAATCTAGAGGTGCTGAGCAGAGACTTGGTTCTCAAGAGTTTTGGTGAATAACAAACAAGTTAATGAACAGATGTAATACCACTGTTCCAACCATGATAAATTGGTCAGAGGTGATTTCCTAAGGGTCTGATAAATCTAACATTATTAAAAAGAACTTTACCTCAAATTCAATCCTATGTGAACAGGGTCGTTTAGCTCCTTAATTTCCAACTATTATTATAAACACACTGAGTGACATCTATATACCTGTCTGGGATGTTGCTAAACTTATCAAGAATCTTAATTGTTTCAATAAAGAAGAAATAATTTCTATAGCCTTACATACAATAAATGACAACAATAAGCAGAAATTCTGAGTGTGTAACATTCAGTTATATAGTATTCTTCTCTTTCCTACTTGTTACATGAAAATATGTAGTAGAGGTGCATACAAACTAGTCAAATTTGTTTGTACAAAGTCTTTTTGCAGGTGAGTTGCGTTAATTGTTTGCCTTGTTAACCTTGGTCTCAGACATTCAGAGAGCAAGTAAATAACTGACCTCTGACCTACTACAAGAGTGGTTAGATTAAGCTCTGACACCCAAAATGTGCCTTAATACTGAGGCCAACCAGGGTTTATTGTTGCTTTGTGAACAGTAAGACCATACATGTTTTCTCCCTCAAAAGCCACATTAAATCTAGGCCCTTCTGAAATTCATGATCAATTATTAAATATTTCCCATCTGTGGAAGGTATCATCAGCTCACTCTATGTTCAGTTTATATTGCAGTTTGATGTTGTACATATATTTTCCTTTTTTCTATATCTGATTGATTGTGAGTGTGTAAAAAAGAGCAGACAATGCAGAGGTGTGTGTCAGATAAGACTGGTGAAATAACGTTGTTAGTGTTTCCTGCCAAGATTATGATGACACTACCCCTGTATAGGTCAGAACTGGCATCACTACTTAAGCTAAACACTAAGTAGGAAAAGAGATTCGTGTCTCAGACACATTGCTTCTCATCTATTTAGTATTTTTGCTGAGATTTGTTACCTCAGAAATATGTGTCTTCATCTCTGTAGCATTCGTTCTAAAATGCTGTTAGCTCAGACATATGTATTCTTATTGGTGTAGCATTAATCCGAGGACTGTTAGCTCAAACATATGTGTTCTCATCTGTGTAGTATTCATCCTTAGAATCTGTTAGCTCAGACATATATGTTATCATCTGTATCATATTCTCACTTTACACCTGCCCTATTTTAAGGGTAAACTCTTTACAAACTATTTGTGATTATAAAAAGCTACTAAAAATTAGATCCTGTAAAATACTGTAAGAATTTAACTACTGTTTTAACATGTGTGATTTCTGTATATTAAATCCAATTTTTACATGGTTTAAAGTGAAAAGTTATAGCCTGTAAGGAAATGCTTGGAACAACTTAAGTTCTACTAAATTTTCATTTAATCTTACTACATTTATTTTTGTATCCAACATCGTAGATATTTTATTTTTCTGTGTATAAAAATGATCATATTTGCTCAGGTGCAAAAAATCTGCACCTGTAAGTTGAATTATCAAACGAAAGTTTTATTGTCAATTTAAAAGGTCAGATTAATACTATGGAAAGTTTTAAGCAGGTTACCAAATCATGTTTACAATTTAAATTTACCAATATCACTTACCCCATATCTCACAATTACCTATTTTCAAAGATTGTTGCAGGAGGAAACTTTTCTGTAATATTTCGATATAATTGATATATGTATTTTCATTACTGCATGAATTATTAAATAAAATTCCTCATTCATTCACAGGTAACAGCCACAGTGGAGGAAAATAAAAGTATCCGATACGCATACATAGAGGAGAAGTGTTAGTCTTCTGAATTGTGTGAATTCACGAGAATAAATCTAATTTCAAAACAAAGTGGAGAGAAAGCTCATGTTTGTTAAATTTGGATCTCATCATTTATGTAACACATTCTTTAAAATACATGAATTAATGTCCTCCACTGGTAAGACTTTGAGTACCTACTAAACATAGGAGACTTTGAATGCTTACTAGACAGGGAAGAATTTTAATGCTTACTAGACAATATCCTCGAGTGTCTTCGGTCTCTCTTTACAGAGTTTTGTTAGACAACCTGGCATGAGGATTCTTCTCCCTCCAAATAAATGCTGACAAAATATTCAAAATTACATAGTATTGGAAGCCTAAATAAGATACCATCAGCATGGATTCACACTTGTTTATACAAGGACTGGGCACCTTCTCATAGTGATTTTACCTCAAGTAACTGCACTAAGCTTGATACTCCACCAGACAAGATAAATTCTTGTCCTGAACTCCGGCAAGACCAAGAGACTACAAGAAAGATATATTATAATATAGTAAAGTGGTCGATTGGAGAGAAGAAAATTAATGAAGTGTAACATTGTAGAGAAACCTTATTCTTGGAAAATTCGTGGTAATTTAAAAAAAAATATCTATGATGTCAAACTGCACATGCTGACCCATACTTTGGAGCAACCTTATTCCTGTAAAAGTTGTTATATAAAAATACACATGCGTACCCTCACTGAAAAGAAACTCTTTTCTAGTGAAATTTGTGGTAAATCATTTAATACAAAACCTGAAGTAGAAATTTGCATGCATACCCACACTGGGGAGAAATCTTATTCTTGTGAAATTTGTGGTAAATCCTTTACTACAAGTGATCATTTAAAAATACACACAGGAACCCACACTAGGGAGAAACCTTATTCTTGTGAAATTTGTGGTAAACCATTTACTCAAAGCAATGATGTAAAAATGCACACTCGAACCCACACTGGAGAGAAACCTGATTCTTGTAAAATTTGTAGTAAATCATTTACTAAAAAATCTGAAATAAAAGAACACACACGAACCAACACTGGGGAGAAACCATACTCCTGTGAAATGTGTGGTAAATCATTTACTAAAAAATCTGAAGTAAAAATACACATGCATACTCATACTGGTGAGAAACCCTATGCATGTGAATTTTGTGGTAAATCTTTTACTCAAAGTAATCATGTAAAAAGACACATGCGAATCCACACTCATGAGAAACCTTATTCTTGTGAAATGTGTGGTAAGTCGTTTACTACAAGTGATAGTGTAAAAAAGCACACACGAACCCACACTGGGGAGAAACCTTATTCCTGTGAAATTTGTAGTAAATCGTTTTTTACAACTGATAATGTAAAAGTACACATGCGTACACACACTGGGGAGAAACCTTATTCTTGTGAAATTTGTAGGAAGTCATTTCCTACAAAAGGTGAAGTACAAGTACACATGCATATTCACACTGGTGAGAAACCCTATTCATGTGAAATTTGTGGAAAATCATTTACTGCAAAACATGATGTAAAAAAGCACATGCGTACTCACACTGGAGAGAAACCTTATTCTTGTGAAATTTGTAGGAAATCATTTACTGCAAAACATGATGTAAAAATACACATGCGTACTCACACTGGAGAGAAACCTTATTCCTGTGAAATTTGTAGTAAATCCTTTACTACAAGTGATAAAGTAAAAATACACATGCGTACTCACACTGGAGAGAAACCTTATTCTTGTAGAATCTGTTGTAAGCAATTTACAACGAGTAATAATTTAAAAGTACACATGCAAACCCACACTATCTAATAGCGATGAATCAAAGAGAGTCAAATTTGACATAGACATATGTGCTAAGTGCAAACACAATGCTGGGTTGAGGATCCGTGCATAAATCTTCCAATTAGACGTGAATAATAACATCAGAAATCTGGAAAAGCTGAAGACATACTAGTACCTTGGCATTGAGGGAAAACATACCATCTTACATGCAGAGATGAGGAGAAAAATTGGCCCAGAATACATACGACATGTGAATAAGATATGGAGAACAGCTCAAAAATAAAAATAAGATTACTGCGATCGACTAGTTAGCCATGCCGGTAATCATGTAGAGTTTTTGCATCATAGATTGGCCTCAACAAAGAATCAACAGGTTTGATGTAAATACAAGAAAGAAATTTACATAGCCATATACAGAAATCAATGTTTGCCAAGGTTGTACTTACCTATAACCTGGGACATTCAGAGATCAATCATTAACATAGAGATACTATTGTTAGTATTGGACAGTATCTGAGAAGCTCCATAAACTCGAGTCATATACAGAATTTAATGTTTGCCAAGGCTGTAATTACCTATAAGAGGGGGACTGGGAATTTCAGAGATCAACCATTAACATAGAGATACTATTGTTAGTATTAAACAGTATCTTAGAAGGTTCAAATACATACACCGGACCATTTCTAAAAACGTTAAAATCCAGTGTAGCACTAAGTCCTGGGAGCATCTACCAGAAGGGTCCATGGGAAACAATTAGTACACCATAAATTATGAATATGTGGTTCTCACATTTGACTACATGGAAAATGCAGCAGTAAAATCAGCCATTGTAATATTAAATAAGGCAGAAAGAGTGGCAACACTGTTTGAGGTGAGTGTTCCAAATGACAGTGGCTTCGACAGAGCAGATGGTGACAAAATACCAAGGCCTGATGTATAACATGAAGAGGAAGTGGAACCTCAAAAACATCAACATTATCCGAGTTATAATAGGAGCTAAAAGCCTCATGGAGAAAAATTTCAAAAAGTATCTGGAAAGTATTTCTGGAAAACCAAGTGCGAAAGAAATCTAAATAATTGCACTAAAGGGAACGGCCAAAATCCTTAAAAGAGCCCTCGGTTGGAGCCTCTAAATAGCAGGCAATAGTTTGGCATTTGGAATAATACTCTATTTCTATTGTAATAAAACAGAAATAACAAATATCTTTTTAAAAAGTATAAAAACCTTATTCTTTTGAAATCTATTGTAAACCATTTACAATAAGTAATAATTTAAAAATACACATGCGAACCCACAATGAGACTGGCTGGAAAAAACTGACAGCACTTCATCACTATACGAAGGTGTTCAATGGATTCATCAGTAGTGATGAAGAGCTACCTGAAAGGCTTACTGTCGGTAACACGTCCCTTATTCAAAAAATTGAAAAGAACCATTTGGTTAATACAGGCCTATTTTCTTTCTAATGACAATCTATAAGTTGCTAACAGGGATTATTACTGATGCAACATATATACCTCTTGCTGCTGGCAACTATCTTGAAGTGATCGGAACGAATGTACCAGGAAAATACTTGGAACAATAGACCAACTGTTTGTAAATAGAACAAGTTATGGAGGACTTTGAAAAGAGACAGATACACCTGTCAATGGACTGGATCGATTACAATAAGGCCTTTGATAGTATACCTCATTCCACTCAACCACTAATAAACGAAAACTAGGCCGACTCTGCAACCAGTGCAATCTCTTTTTTCATTTATCATGTGTTGGCCTCAAGAAAAAAATTTCTGATGAAATTCCAACCTATCCTTCCTGCTCCAAACTTCATATACCTCATTCGATTAAAATTTCCGAGATCGTCCATTGTTCTCTCGATGCTGAAAGTATCCTTAAGTATCTCTCATTGAAGCGTAGACAACAAAACGTTCTGATCACATTCCTAAAGCTGCTCGCATGTCATCAATCGGGCTCTCGACAACAACGACGACATCTCTTGGGCTCAGCTCTTTCTGTTTGCTGTGGAAGCTTTCGCCACAGACCGCGAGCCACAGAGCAATTCTCTCGCCAGCAGAATTAAACATAGAATTGCTGATTTCGTCAGAAAAGTTTCCCTTAATGAAGCCTTTTCCCTGCAATCTGTGCCCACACATACCGAGTCTACAATTCAAAACTCTGGCACTTCGAGAATACGTCAAGCGGTCAACACCAAACTCCTACAGGGCGATGTTTTGGCCGCCGTAAGAATCATAACTTCCGCCGACACGGTCGTTCGTCCATCGGATGAAGTACTAGTCGCTCTCCGACTGAAACACCCAACGGACACCCCTCCTAGTTACGAAGAGATTGACTCCCAGGACATTTCAGTAGAACAGGTTATGTCCGCACTCAAGTCTTTTCGACCAAGCAGCAGCGGCGGCATTGACAGTCTCCGACCCAGGCACTTGAAAGACCTCACAGCTCCCCTAACAACTGAAGCAGGTCTTCGCCTTCGCTCTGCTATTACCCATCTCTACAACTCATTGATTAACGGCCAACTTCCGAAGTTTGCATGTGATCTCTTTTTCTCCTCTAACTTGACCGTTCTCTGCAAAAAATGCGTCGGGATACGCCCGATAGCTGTTGGTAACACCTTCCGCAGACTTGCTTCCAAAGTTGTCTGTTTTGAGGCGTCAAAATATCTATCGCTCGAATTTCAACCAGTTCAACTGGGCGTCGGTGTCCCAATGGGCTGCGAGGCTGCGGCTCATACCATCAGAGCAGCATTCAATTTCAGCAAGAAAGGTACCATACTAGTTAAGTTAGATATGACAAATGCCTTCAACACGGTGCGCAGAGATCATTTTCTTAACGTGTGCCATCGTCGGGTCCCTAACATCTACCGTCTTGCCTACACAGCTTACGCTGAACCCAGTCTTTTATTGTGCGGAAACAACTCTATCACGTCGGCTACAGGCATCCAGCAAGGCGACCCAATGGGATCCCTCCTTTTTTCTCTGGCCGTCGACGACATTGCCCAATCTTCCTCGTCACCGATCAACATTTGGTATCTTGACGACGCCACTTTAGGCGGATCTATCGATTCGGTGCTCCACAACATTGAACGGATCGTCCCAGCTCTGGCTGAAATTGGTTTGTTAGTTAACCCTAACAAATCTGAAATAATCAACTTGAACTGTTCCACCGTGGAGTTTCAACAGGGAATAGATGGCCTACGACTCGACCTGGGATCCGTCTCAATAACTGTACGGGACAACACAATAATTCTTGGATCGGGTATCAGCTCTAAAGGAGTAGCGGCATCATTACAAGACAAGTCTAAAAAGCTAGAGTCTATGGCAGAGCGCCTCAACATGATCGACGCCTATGCGACACTGTTCCTGCTGCAAAACTGTTTTGCAATGCTCAAACTTCTATTCACACTGAGAAGTGCTCCATGTTACAACAAAGTCAAACTTCTGGAAAATTTCGACACAATTTTACGTCGCTCGGCCAGTGAAATTTGTGATGTAAATTATGACGACACCGGTTGCCACCAGGTCACTTTGCCGTTTCGGTTCGGTGGCCTTGGTTTGCGCTCTGCAACCGATACTGCACTGCCGGCATATGCTTCCTCGACTCACGCTTTGGCAGGTCTCGTTGACGAGATTCTCTCCTCATATCTCGAATCCCCGTCTTCAGATCTTTTGACAGCCGTTTTGTCGACATGAACGTCGACAAACCTTCAGCAACCATCCGATCTCATACATCAGTGTCAATCCTTGTTTCCCTAACTCGTCCGTAGCCTGAGAGCGTCGGCTTCATCTTACAACGGTGCTTGGTTTTGCACCAGTCCTTGAACCAGTCGGCCTGGACAGTGGCGACGGTCGCAGGCCTGACTGGATGACTGTGTTTGTTTTCCGAGCCGGAAAGCCACTGATCTGGGACACCACTTGTTCCGACTCCTTTTCACCAGCAAGGATTGTGGAATTCGTGGTGAAGCCCAGCACGGCGGTTCTGCTCGCCGAAGCAAGGAAGCGTGGAAAATACAGCTCGCTCACTGACCGTTTCGTCTTCCAACCAATTTCAGTGGAAACGTCGGGTGTACTTGGCCCCGAGACTGTTAAAATTTTCAGGACATTGGACGGATGATTTAAACGTCTAGGCACGAGCCCCGTGAGTCAGCCTGGTTGTTCCAACGCATTTCCCTGGCTATCGTTCGTGTCAACGCTATGTCAGTAACGGCAGCGTCCGTTCCGTTCCAATCGTCATCTGTTGACTCTCTCTTTCTTTCTCTATCTACCTTCTTATCACCTTCCTTTCATAGAAATCAAACAAAAATAAGACAACTTCTCTCAATGACAATGTAGATCAATATTTATTCCCCCTCCCACAAAAGTAACAAATTAAAAAATTAAATGAATATAAAATTGTTAAATATTGGGCGAGTATAATATTGTTAGTTGAGGAAATACGGTTCAGTCGGGGTCAACTAGTGCAGTCGGATATCAGCTAAACCTTATGTGTACCAGAAGTGTACGTGAAATCACATGGCTAAAAGAGAGGGTGAAGTGAAGAGAAGTTGGCAATCTGTTGACTCTCTCTTTCTTTCTTTCCCCCCGCTATCTGTCTGTATCTGTCTCTTTGCTTTTATAATTTTACTTTGATGATGCTAATTGTTGAAGTAGTTGATAATAAATCTATTAGTTAACAAATAAAATTGTCTTTAAATATAAGATTTACCCGAAAAATACATTTTATATAGGTTAATTCTTCCTGGGAGATTACAGAACTGTCGAGAGAGGTTTTGTAATTTTGTAAGAGCGTTGATACATCTGTATTCAATCTGTCTGGGCTTTTAAAGTGCGTTGTTCAACATTTGCAACAAGCCATTTAAAGATACACATGCAAAGCCATTATGTATGTGGGGAGGGGAGTTATTTTCGCATTCACTAACCTAAAAAAGACATAAGTCAAAACCTGACATGTTCATATTAAATAAAAACAAAAGAGTGGCAACTTTGGTTGAGGTTAATGTGCCTAACGACAATGGTCTAAACAGAATTGAAAGGAAGAATATTACAAATACTATAGCCTCATGAATGATATGAAGCTAAAAGAATTAACATTACCCCAGTTATAATAGGAGCTAAAGGCCTTGTGGTGAACACCACAATTAAGGTACTCTCTCTTACTCTCTTTTTTTCTTTCTTTCTTTCTTTGTTTAACCCTTCTTCGCCTCTGAAGTGGGGAAACTCGCGAAATCTCGCCTAATCACGTTGGCCGGAGGTTTCTGACCAATGGGTAGCCGACAGGTCAGCTCGGCCGCACGTGATCTTAAATATATAAAGAAGGGGACGCGTCCCTTCCTCACTCTCTTTTTCCCTCAGCGTTCTGAGGCGAACGCACCAAAGAACGCTTGCCGACAAATGATCCCCCCCCACCACCACCAGCTCAAACGAGCTGTGTGGAGGAGGGAGGAAGAGAAAGGTAACCCTTTTCGATTCAAGAAATCTATCTATCTTTCAATTTGATGAACATTCTACAATCTGGTAATCTTTCAATCCCAACGAACTCTTATTACTTCAACACATATTTCATTCTACACACAAAAAGACATTTCAACACGCATCGCATTATACGCCCCAATTATGAACTTACACTCTCTTTTAAATATTAAATAAATAAATTGTTTTGTTAATGTAAATGTTATTCCTTTCCTTTTTATTAACCATTATAAAAGGCCTATTCGTATATGTGTATAGCTTACTCATTCCTTCGCTTTCTTTAAGGTAAGTTTAAATAATATTTTCTTCCTTTCTCTTTGTTTGTAAATCATAAACTATTTTATTTAATCCACACGTGGTCCGATGGTGGAATCTAACAGTGAGATGGCGTGCCGTTATAAAGGCATCTATCACACTACCTATGGTTGGGGGATTCATAATCGCAAAACCATTTACCGACATCCTTCGCGACTGTGGTTAAAATCCCAAATCCACTGTTCTCCCTTTTGAATCTCCCGCCATAAACACACTTCCACCCCCGGCCATAGCCTCATGAAGAAGAATTTCAAAAAGTATCTGGAAAGTATTCCTTGAAAATCAAATGTGAAAGAAATCCAAATAATTGCAATTGATGGAAAGACATTCTGTTAGAATAGAAGATGATTTTCTGGCATTTAAAAGAATGTCCCTTCCCCATCGAAAAAAAGAAATAATAAAAATAATAAAAAGGAGAAACCTTTTTTTTGTTAATTATGTAACTCATCATTACTTTCACCAAAGAGGTTATGTTTTCAGTCGAGTTTGTGTACAGCCTTGCATCCACATCGCTTGACCAAATGTTACTATACTTAATCAAAATCTCAGGCTTGGTCTAACTTAGAACTGATTTAATATCTATGTCAAAGGTGATTTATGTTGTTTTTAATTTGATCTAATTTAAAGATTCTTATGCGATCTAACATCGAAGAAAAGTCTTATTATTCTGAACATTGTTGCTCATCAGATGATTTAAGGAAACGTGTGTGCACCTATATTTGAGTATTTGTTTTGCGTTTACATGGATAAAAATATCCGATTTCAAATTTCAGTATTTTATTTTCTATAAATGAAATTTAATAAATTCATGTTGTTGTTTATAGAAGATTTTTCTTTCATCTGACGACTGTTTATTGCTACTCAGATTTAACTGTTAACTGCTCTACAAGGCTAAAATGGCAGGGAAATGGGTGATCATTTTATGTTAAATTTATAGACGAAATTGACCCCATTATCTAAAGAGTAATTTTTCGGCTAAAAATGAATAAAAATTAAAAAAAAAAAAAAAATTTCAACAAAAAATACATTTAATAACATATTACAGTGTTTACATTGAGTAAACGAAAGTTGAGACGACAGTGCAGAAAGAGTGAAAGCTTTGTTCCACACCTATCTATACGAGCACGCCTGGCGATGGAGTATGCTTGGTACGGACGTATTTGCGACATTGATATTCTGGTGAGAATATCCAATGTAACAACTGTAATATGTTATTAAATGTATTTTTTAATTGTTCAAGTACTAATCTTATAAAAATTACGAAAACTTGTTAAAATATTTTTGGTGCTTCTGCTGTTTAGCCACGACATTAAAATATTTACAAAAATGTATAAACTTTGTTATTTACTTACTTGTAAGCTTAAAAGTAAGATTGCATAGAGAAAAAAATCGCAAATTCATCCAAAATTTATTAAATAATATGTAAAAGAAGAAAAAACGATCTCACGTTTCGTTACACATTTTCAGTGATGAAATAGACAAGGGAGATAACTCAAATTTTGTTTACTGCTTAAACCAAAATGGCTACCGAAAGATAAAATCGTTTTCTATTTCATAAACACTGGATGAATTTGTATTATTTTTGGTGTACAATCTTATTTTAAGCTACCACGTAAGTACATAAAAAAGTTTATACATTTCTTCAGCTATTTTTTTAAAAAGAAAGGCCTAACCCATCGGGGCTAAACAGCAGAAGAACCAATTGTTTTATCCAAATTATTATTTTTTTCGTTTAAATAAATACATACGTTGGATCTCTTTAACAAGGTTTTCTTTCATTTTACGACTGTGTGTTTTTCCGACCTTTTGGCTAAGATCAAAGTGTAGTATCTGTTCCGATGGATACTTCACCCCATAGACTGGTATTGTCTTGCCCTTCAGGGCTTTATTTACGCCGGTCTAATGGTCTGTCCTGTGCAGTTCTAGGAGGTCCACCCTCCCAGGCTTTGCCTACCCTCTTTGGAGAGGAGTAAGTTTATTGCTTACTGCCTGAGGCGCCCCTACCGGGGAATGCCGACGGGGCTGCCCAGGCAATTTTTAAACCCCACTTTCCTGACCCGACCTTGGGTCACATCTTACTTGTGGGAGTAAGATAAAAACTGGCCTTTGTTGTAATAGAAATCTAGCTAGCCCTCCTCCCACTCCCTTCTCATATCCCCTCTTCCGGTTTCGGGCTCACCGTCAGCAGTTCCGGTTTGTACACCTAAGTAAATAAAGGTGTTTCACTTCAGCCTCCTTGTATTTTCGTCTAATCGACATCAATCAATGTATACGGATATCACAACATGGTGTCAGAAGTGGTTGCAAATAAGTTATAGACATCTACAGTTATCGTAGAAAAGTCGAACAACAACAGAGAAAAAAATAGAGAAGATAAACAAAAAAAAGAAACGGGTCAGCAGTCTACACGTGGAGACGGTAAAAGAGGAACTCAAAACAAGTAAGTCACGGTGTAAAGTGAATCTACAAAGTCACGGACATAATACCAAAAAAAAAACAAAACAAAAAAAAAACAAGCAAACAGAGAAATGCTGTCGAAAAACGCCAGAACAAGACCCTGTGAAGGTAGGCGATTCGCTATTCATATCCATATTGTTATTGTTATTTTTCTAAACCAACAACAACAACAACAACAAAATAATTTATATACAAATACCGTACGCTAATAACTCAAGTTACACAAAAAAAAAAATAATAATAATACGTATTCTTTTTCATTTCTTCTACGTGTACTAATTCACTTTATCAACAATGGCCTGTCAATTACCTCCCCCGTCTATGGATTGGCAGAGTGCCAATTTACCAAAAGATTTCGACAGATTCGCTCGACAGGTTATGTTGCACTTTAACGGACCTCTCAAAGATGCAAGTGAAGACGTAAAAGTGAATTATCTGTTGCTATGGTCGGGAATAGAAGGCCAAGAGTTGAGTGACACATTTGAATTTGAGGCAGGTGAAGCGTGCAATGTAGAACACTGTAGGGAACATGAACATGAAGAGGGCTTACTTGCGAAACGTCCTCGGGTTTGCTTGTCCTGTGCGCTGCGAGTGAAAGAAAGAAAGAAGGAAAGAAATCCAACATGGCGTCCCTGAATGTTTATTACATACAGTTCACGCAAAATCTCGCAAAGTCTCGCTGCACGTATGGAAATTAGGTGTGACTGGATATTATAAAAAGCGAGTCTCGTACCGTCTCAGAGGAACGGAGTGTGCGAAGCGAGTGCACGTGTCGAGCAGTAAGAGCTGCTTTGGAGGTTAACAGTGACTTGCGACCTACGTTATAATTTCAAGCTATCTCGGCGATGGACAAGTTCGACTTGAGGTTGATACCCGAGTTCGACGGCTCCCCCTCCGGACCCTCTGTAGTCGAGTGGTGGGAGAAAGCCGAGCGCGTCTGCAGACTTTGCAATATAAAGGATCCTGCACTGGTCATCCCGCTGAGGCTGACCAAAGGAGCATATTCGGTGTATCAGCAGCTCGGAGACGAACCAGGCCTGGAGGAAATTAGGCAGGCGTTATACGCAGCCTTTGCTGTGGACCCTTTCGTCGCCTGGAGGCAGTTCACCGAACGGCGGCTTGGGCTAGATGAGACTGTGGACGTCTACCTGGCCGATTTGAGGAGGCTAGCCGCGCCGTTTGGTGGAACAAGCGAGCGAATACTGGGATGCGCTTTTCTGACTGGACTCCCAGAGGGCGCCAGCAGACTGCTGCGAGCATCGTCCAGACTCAGTGAGATTGGGCTTGACGAGTTGTTGGCCAGAGCCCGAAACATTTTGAAAGAGGACACAGAGCCAGTTTCGGCAGCTGCGGAAGCGTCTTCACCACCAACAGAAGACGTGAGATGCTACAAATGTGGCGGGCCGAATCATTTTTCAAAAGACTGCCGTAGCCGAAGCGGTGCAAAGGACGCGCCCGATCGAGGAACGTTAAAACGCGTGCGTTGTTACCGGTGCAACAAGCTGGGTCACGTGGCAAGAGGTTGTCCGGGAAACGGGCAAGGGGAGTAAGCTATAGCGCCAGTCTTCTCCCCAGATCGTCGCCAAATAAGGCGCTACCCACAGTGAGCGTGCGCGTAAACGGGCGTGAGCGCTTCGCGCTCGTAGACACCGGGTGCACGCAGACCCTCGTGCGCAAAGCATGCTGTGACGCATGGGATAAGGAAAGGATCCCGGTATTGACGGTTGGCGGTGGCTCGATTGCCTCTTGTGGCGTTAGCATCATTCGCGCAGGTGTCGGCGATGGGCCTACAGTAACCGCACGAGCCTTGGTTATAAACGGTGACCTGCTCGGTTACGACCTACTCCTGGGAATGGACGTCATCAAGGAATTGGGAGGTGTACGCATTGATGGTGAGGGTAGGGCACATTTTGCAAAAGCGGGCCTTGCTCTGAGTGCAGCTATGAAGCTGGAACAGCCTGATTTTTGTGCGGAATTCGACCAGCACACAAAATCCTGGACAGCCTCCTGGAAGTGGTCGGAGGAGCAGCCACCCGAGAAATTATGCAATAAGGTGCCAGAATACAAAATTCCCCCCGGAGCTCGTGCAGAATACGACAAGGAACTACAAACTTGGATTAGTAATGGATGGCTAGTTCCGTATTCAGAGAAGGAATTGGGTCCTCCAAAGTGCCTGATCCCGTTAATGGCGGTTATCCAACAGAATAAGCAGAAGGTGAGGCCGGTGCTCGACTATCGAGAATTGAATGAGCACGTGGACCCTTTTACAGCTCGCGCGGACGTATGCACTGAAAAGTTGAGGGAATGGCGGCAAGTGGGATCTAATGTATCTGTACTGGATCTTCACAAAGCATACCTTCAAGTGCGTGTACACAAATCACTATGGCCCTATCAAACGGTGCTCATCAAGGGGAAAAGGTATTGCCTAACCCGCATGGGATTTGGACTTAATGTTGCGCCATCAATTATGCAAATGATTGTTGACACCATTCTAACTAAAGATGAGCGCATTCAGCGGGCAACGTCTGCATATATTGATGACGTGTACGTGGACGAGGAAATTGTATCTGCGGCGCGCGTGAGGGAGCATCTCTACAACTTTGGCCTTCTCAGCAAGGAACCGGAAAGGCTACGAGATGGTGCACGGGTACTTGGTTTGCAGGTCTGGGAGGAAGATGACGTTCTGTACTGGAAACGAGGAAATGAAACCCCGGACATGCCTTGTATTGTTACACGACGAAACGTATTTTCCTTGTGCGGAAAGTTAGTTGGACACCTTCCTGTCGGCGGCTGGCTTCGTGTTGCGGTGGCATTTATTAAGCGAAGAGCCTCCGACGTCACCACTGGATGGGATGACGAAACTCATGACGTCCCTCTCAATACAATGCTCAAAGAAGTCCTCACCAGGGTGCACAAGGAAGACCCAACGCGAGGCAGATGGTGCGTCGACAGCCAGAACCTTAGTGTGTGGGTTGATGCAAGCTCTCTCGCCATTGGTGTATCGGTGGTCCATGATGGAATGGTGGTGGAAGACGCTTGCTGGTTACGCCCAGAAAAGGACTCCCAGCACATAAACCTGGCAGAACTTGATGCGGTTATCAAGGGGATAAACTTGGCAATCCTTTGGAAGACGACCACCCTGCGACTATTCACGGATTCTGCTTGCGTCCATAAGTGGATTTCAGATACTCTCACCGGGAGGGCCAGAATACGAACCAAAGCCACGAGCGAGATGCTCATCCGACGGCGGCTCGACACGATCATGAAGCTGGTGAACGAATATGCGCTGTCAATAGAGGTGTCCCTGGTCAAATCCAGCCTGAACAAAGCAGATTGTTTGACGAGAGTACCTCAAAGATGGCTTGATGCCATAAGAAAGACTATTGAACCCATGCAGCCCGCCTGCGCCGCTTCCATGAGCCCCGTTCGATCTAATACCATCAAAGAAGTCCACCAACAAACCGGGCACCCTGGGGTCAAGCGGACCCTATATTTCGCTAAGTTGGTTGAACCAGGAGTACAAAAGGCAGACGTCAGGAAAGTGGTCAAAGATTGTATAGCATGCCAATCCATTGATCCAGCACCCGTTCGCTGGGAGAAAGGAAAGCTGGTAGTGGAAAGCCATTGGAACCGGCTGGCGATGGATATTACTCACCACAACGGTGAGGATTTCTTGACTCTCATTGATTGCGGTCCATCCAGGTTTGCGATATGGCGCATGCTGCGCCGGCAGGATGCAACCAGCATCATCCGTCAGTTAAACAATATTTTTCTTGAACGTGGCCCCCCAACGGAGATATTAACCGACAATGGCGCTGCATTCACTAGTGAGCAGTTCAGAAAGTTTGCTGATGACTGGGGAGTACACCTGAGGTTTCGATGCGCCCACGTACCGAGTGGAAATGGGGTCATCGAGCGGAATCACAGAACCGTCAAAACCATTGCGGCCAGGACGGGCTGCACGGTATTTGAGGCAGTCTACCTGTATAACGTAACCCCAAAGGATAATGTTTCACCCTCTACAGCGCCGGCTGACACCTTGCACAGGTATCACGTCAGGGTGAAAGGCATAGAGACTAACCCGCTGCCCGAACTGGAAGTAACCAAAGAGAAACTGAAAAAAGGCGATGTCGTCTGGACTAAGAACCCGCGCGGCAAGTGTACGACGAAATACGGAGTTGGACGCGTCACCGAGGTAATCAGCCCACAGGCGGTGCGAGTCGACGGTATGCCCCGTCACATTAGGGACCTACGGTTAGCAACGCAATCATCACTGAACGACAAGAGCGAGTCGGAGTCAGAGAGCAGTGAGGCATCGCTCTGGCTTGCAGCAGCCCCATCGGACAGTGACTCGGATATCAGCAGTATCCCAGCGGACGCGATGTTTCCCGACCCTCAGACCGCGGACGAGAGCACAAGCGAAGATGAGGCTTGCGTTGTCCCCCTCCGAAGAAGCAACCGGCGAAGGCGATCTAGGCCTCCCTGCCATCTCTGTGATCATGAGATCAGGGGGGAGTGTAGGGAACATGAACATGAAGAGGGCTTACTTGCGAAACGTCCTCGGGTTTGCTTGTCCTGTGCGCTGCGAGTGAAAGAAAGAAAGAAGGAAAGAAATCCAACATGGCGTCCCTGAATGTTTATTACATACAGTTCACGCAAAATCTCGCAAAGTCTCGCTGCACGTATGGAAATTAGGTGTGACTGGATATTATAAAAAGCGAGTCTCGTACCGTCTCAGAGGAACGGAGTGTGCGAAGCGAGTGCACGTGTCGAGCAGTAAGAGCTGCTTTGGAGGTTAACAGTGACTTGCGACCTACGTTATAATTTCAAGCTATCTCGGCGATGGACAAGTTCGACTTGAGGTTGATACCCGAGTTCGACGGCTCCCCCTCCGGACCCTCTGTAGTCGAGTGGTGGGAGAAAGCCGAGCGCGTCTGCAGACTTTGCAATATAAAGGATCCTGCACTGGTCATCCCGCTGAGGCTGACCAAAGGAGCATATTCGGTGTATCAGCAGCTCGGAGACGAACCAGGCCTGGAGGAAATTAGGCAGGCGTTATACGCAGCCTTTGCTGTGGACCCTTTCGTCGCCTGGAGGCAGTTCACCGAACGGCGGCTTGGGCTAGATGAGACTGTGGACGTCTACCTGGCCGATTTGAGGAGGCTAGCCGCGCCGTTTGGTGGAACAAGCGAGCGAATACTGGGATGCGCTTTTCTGACTGGACTCCCAGAGGGCGCCAGCAGACTGCTGCGAGCATCGTCCAGACTCAGTGAGATTGGGCTTGACGAGTTGTTGGCCAGAGCCCGAAACATTTTGAAAGAGGACACAGAGCCAGTTTCGGCAGCTGCGGAAGCGTCTTCACCACCAACAGAAGACGTGAGATGCTACAAATGTGGCGGGCCGAATCATTTTTCAAAAGACTGCCGTAGCCGAAGCGGTGCAAAGGACGCGCCCGATCGAGGAACGTTAAAACGCGTGCGTTGTTACCGGTGCAACAAGCTGGGTCACGTGGCAAGAGGTTGTCCGGGAAACGGGCAAGGGGAGTAAGCTATAGCGCCAGTCTTCTCCCCAGATCGTCGCCAAATAAGGCGCTACCCACAGTGAGCGTGCGCGTAAACGGGCGTGAGCGCTTCGCGCTCGTAGACACCGGGTGCACGCAGACCCTCGTGCGCAAAGCATGCTGTGACGCATGGGATAAGGAAAGGATCCCGGTATTGACGGTTGGCGGTGGCTCGATTGCCTCTTGTGGCGTTAGCATCATTCGCGCAGGTGTCGGCGATGGGCCTACAGTAACCGCACGAGCCTTGGTTATAAACGGTGACCTGCTCGGTTACGACCTACTCCTGGGAATGGACGTCATCAAGGAATTGGGAGGTGTACGCATTGATGGTGAGGGTAGGGCACATTTTGCAAAAGCGGGCCTTGCTCTGAGTGCAGCTATGAAGCTGGAACAGCCTGATTTTTGTGCGGAATTCGACCAGCGCACAAAATCCTGGACAGCCTCCTGGAAGTGGTCGGAGGAGCAGCCACCCGAGAAATTATGCAATAAGGTGCCAGAATACAAAATTCCCCCCGGAGCTCGTGCAGAATACGACAAGGAACTACAAACTTGGATTAGTAATGGATGGCTAGTTCCGTATTCAGAGAAGGAATTGGGTCCTCCAAAGTGCCTGATCCCGTTAATGGCGGTTATCCAACAGAATAAGCAGAAGGTGAGGCCGGTGCTCGACTATCGAGAATTGAATGAGCACGTGGACCCTTTTACAGCTCGCGCGGACGTATGCACTGAAAAGTTGAGGGAATGGCGGCAAGTGGGATCTAATGTATCTGTACTGGATCTTCACAAAGCATACCTTCAAGTGCGTGTACACAAATCACTATGGCCCTATCAAACGGTGCTCATCAAGGGGAAAAGGTATTGCCTAACCCGCATGGGATTTGGACTTAATGTTGCGCCATCAATTATGCAAATGATTGTTGACACCATTCTAACTAAAGATGAGCGCATTCAGCGGGCAACGTCTGCATATATTGATGACGTGTACGTGGACGAGGAAATTGTATCTGCGGCGCGCGTGAGGGAGCATCTCTACAACTTTGGCCTTCTCAGCAAGGAACCGGAAAGGCTACGAGATGGTGCACGGGTACTTGGTTTGCAGGTCTGGGAGGAAGATGACGTTCTGTACTGGAAACGAGGAAATGAAACCCCGGACATGCCTTGTATTGTTACACGACGAAACGTATTTTCCTTGTGCGGAAAGTTAGTTGGACACCTTCCTGTCGGCGGCTGGCTTCGTGTTGCGGTGGCATTTATTAAGCGAAGAGCCTCCGACGTCACCACTGGATGGGATGACGAAACTCATGACGTCCCTCTCAATACAATGCTCAAAGAAGTCCTCACCAGGGTGCACAAGGAAGACCCAACGCGAGGCAGATGGTGCGTCGACAGCCAGAACCTTAGTGTGTGGGTTGATGCAAGCTCTCTCGCCATTGGTGTATCGGTGGTCCATGATGGAATGGTGGTGGAAGACGCTTGCTGGTTACGCCCAGAAAAGGACTCCCAGCACATAAACCTGGCAGAACTTGATGCGGTTATCAAGGGGATAAACTTGGCAATCCTTTGGAAGACGACCACCCTGCGACTATTCACGGATTCTGCTTGCGTCCATAAGTGGATTTCAGATACTCTCACCGGGAGGGCCAGAATACGAACCAAAGCCACGAGCGAGATGCTCATCCGACGGCGGCTCGACACGATCATGAAGCTGGTGAACGAATATGCGCTGTCAATAGAGGTGTCCCTGGTCAAATCCAGCCTGAACAAAGCAGATTGTTTGACGAGAGTACCTCAAAGATGGCTTGATGCCATAAGAAAGACTATTGAACCCATGCAGCCCGCCTGCGCCGCTTCCATGAGCCCCGTTCGATCTAATACCATCAAAGAAGTCCACCAACAAACCGGGCACCCTGGGGTCAAGCGGACCCTATATTTCGCTAAGTTGGTTGAACCAGGAGTACAAAAGGCAGACGTCAGGAAAGTGGTCAAAGATTGTATAGCATGCCAATCCATTGATCCAGCACCCGTTCGCTGGGAGAAAGGAAAGCTGGTAGTGGAAAGCCATTGGAACCGGCTGGCGATGGATATTACTCACCACAACGGTGAGGATTTCTTGACTCTCATTGATTGCGGTCCATCCAGGTTTGCGATATGGCGCATGCTGCGCCGGCAGGATGCAACCAGCATCATCCGTCAGTTAAACAATATTTTTCTTGAACGTGGCCCCCCAACGGAGATATTAACCGACAATGGCGCTGCATTCACTAGTGAGCAGTTCAGAAAGTTTGCTGATGACTGGGGAGTACACCTGAGGTTTCGATGCGCCCACGTACCGAGTGGAAATGGGGTCATCGAGCGGAATCACAGAACCGTCAAAACCATTGCGGCCAGGACGGGCTGCACGGTATTTGAGGCAGTCTACCTGTATAACGTAACCCCAAAGGATAATGTTTCACCCTCTACAGCGCCGGCTGACACCTTGCACAGGTATCACGTCAGGGTGAAAGGCATAGAGACTAACCCGCTGCCCGAACTGGAAGTAACCAAAGAGAAACTGAAAAAAGGCGATGTCGTCTGGACTAAGAACCCGCGCGGCAAGTGTACGACGAAATACGGAGTTGGACGCGTCACCGAGGTAATCAGCCCACAGGCGGTGCGAGTCGACGGTATGCCCCGTCACATTAGGGACCTACGGTTAGCAACGCAATCATCACTGAACGACAAGAGCGAGTCGGAGTCAGAGAGCAGTGAGGCATCGCTCTGGCTTGCAGCAGCCCCATCGGACAGTGACTCGGATATCAGCAGTATCCCAGCGGACGCGATGTTTCCCGACCCTCAGACCGCGGACGAGAGCACAAGCGAAGATGAGGCTTGCGTTGTCCCCCTCCGAAGAAGCAACCGGCGAAGGCGATCTAGGCCTCCCTGCCATCTCTGTGATCATGAGATCAGGGGGGAGTGTAGGGAACATGAACATGAAGAGGGCTTACTTGCGAAACGTCCTCGGGTTTGCTTGTCCTGTGCGCTGCGAGTGAAAGAAAGAAAGAAGGAAAGAAATCCAACATGGCGTCCCTGAATGTTTATTACATACAGTTCACGCAAAATCTCGCAAAGTCTCGCTGCACGTATGGAAATTAGGTGTGACTGGATATTATAAAAAGCGAGTCTCGTACCGTCTCAGAGAAACGGAGTGTGCGAAGCGAGTGCACGTGTCGAGCAGTAAGAGCTGCTTTGGAGGTTAACAGTGACTTGCGACCTACGTTATAATTTCAGGAACTTCCCTACTTCTTAAACTTTGATTAAATTAAGCAGTACTTAATGCTAATTTCCTTCTGCTTAATTATGTTATAGTTTCTTTTGTCGGATTACAGGACTAGAATTGTGCTGAGCTAGTAAAGTATCGATTTTACGTTTGTTATTTATTGTAGGATAAATACAAGTTTTATTAAATAAAGCAGCATAGAATAAAAATGTTCTTCAATTCACTGGGCCACTTAACTATGTTACCGTTTCTTTTGTTGGATTACAGGACTTGAATTGTGCTAGACTAGTTAAGTATTGAGCTTACTGTTGTTAGTTGTGGTAGCATAACTAGAAGTTGCACCACTACTTTCATCATATGAGCAAGTGTGTAGACACACAAAAGATATTATATTTGCACTTGAAAACTTTCTTATTTTTCTTTGAATCTTTGCTCAATTTTTATTCTAATTGGGAGTATCCTTCTCTTTTGTTTTCATTTTTCTTTTCATTCATTTGCTGGGGACGGGGCATTCTTCAAAATGCCATACGATCACCCGCTATTTACAGACTCCAACCGAGAGCTCTTTTCAGGATTCTGACTGTTCCCTTGAGTGCAGTTGTTTGGATTTCTCTTGCACTTGGTTCACCAGGTATACTTGCTAAATACTTTTTCAAGTTCTTCTTCATGAGTCCAATGGCTCCTATGATAACTGGAATGATTGAGATCTGTTTGAGGTTCCAGTTTCTTTTCATATCATACATTAGACCCTGATATTTTTGTCATTTTCCCCCTTTTAGCTCTATTTGATGCCCCCATCATTAGGGACACTGACCTCAACCAAAGTTGCCACTCTCTCTCTCTTGTTCCATATTACAATATCAGGTTTGACAGCTGCGTTTTCCAGATAGGTAGGTGTGGGGATTTCATGGTCATAATGGATGGTGTATGTCTCATTCCCCACAGTTCTCTCAGGTAGATGTTCCCAGTGCCTGCTGCTACATCTGATATTCAGTTTCTTACAGATGGTCCAGTGGAGGTACCTGCATACTCCATTATGTCGTGCTGTATAGGAGCCATTTGATTTTGAAACTCGATATCAGGTGGCTCACACTCTCCACTTCAGTGTGACAAACCCTGCACTTGTTGTCCTGACTGAGACCAGCCATCTTTTTAAACGCATTTGTCATCAGGCCCTGGTCTTGTGCGTCCATTATAAGCTTCTCCCGGTCGTAGTGGAGGGCTCCTCTTCTTAGCCAGTCCAAGGATCCTTCCTTATCAATATAGTCCTTAGATAGTTCATCGAAGAAGTATGTGGCACGTTTCTGTCCTGATCACTCATCAATGCACCTGTTCTTAAAAGTCTGGGTGTATCTCTTCCGGCTCTGTTGGGCTATCTCTGTGGCAGGATTGTTTGGTGTTTCTGCCTCATTTATATGACAGCCTTGTCCAAAATGCTTGGCCAACTTTGTGATGGAATTTGTTTTGCTGGCTCTTGACTCTTCATGTTCACGTACCATTGCTAGGCTGGGTTTTAAGGAGATTCTTAGGTACTGGCCAATGCTGACAATAGTGGCTTTATGCTGGTGGTTTATCTCTGATAGACCGAATCCTCCATCTCTTCTGGGCAAGTACAGTCTTGGTCGACACTGATTTCTATAGATGACCCTATTGAGGGTTAACATTTTTCGTGTCTTTACATCTAGCCTGTTGATGGTTTGTTGAGGCCAATCAATGATGTCAAAGCTGTACGTAATTACTGGCATGGCAAGTTGGTTAATGGCAGTTATTTTATTTTTATTTGTAAGCTGTTTTGCAGATCTTTCTCACACGGCGTACATACTCTCTGCCAATTTTCCTCCCATCCTGGCATGTTGGATGGTGTCATTTTCCTCAATGCCAAGGTATTTATAGGACTCCTGCTCTTTGAGATCTCTTATCTCACTTTCCTCATCTAGCTGTATATTGTGTCTGAATCCTTTTCCCAGCCCTGAGGCAGCACTTGGCACATTTGTCCAAGCCAAATCTCATTCCGATGTCTTTGGAAAAGGTGTGCACAACCTGCAGGAGCTGCTTCAATTCAGTGTCAGAGCTTGCATACAGCTTAAGGTTATCCATGAAGAGAAGGTGGTTGATTCTCTTAGATGGATCTCTCTGGCATCCCTGACCAAGGTTATAAGCCTCTCACCTGTTGTTGCGAAGCTTACAAAGTGGGTCTGTTGCCATGCAGAAGAGCAACGGGGATAGGCTGTCACCTTGGAATATTCCCCTTCTGATATTGATGTTAGGGATGGTAATCTTTCCTTGGCTGTGGCTTAGTGAGATGTTGGTTTGCCACATTTTTATGTGTTCAGTCATTGTTTGTTTAATTAATGGGTTGATATTATACAGGTCAAGGCACTGTAGTAGCCATGAGTAGGGGCACGCTGTCATAGGCCTTCTGGTAATCAATCCATGCAATGCTCAGGTTTCTATGCCGCTTCCTACAATCCTCTAAAATTGTTTTGTCAATCAATAACTGGTCCTTGGTACCAAAGCATCTTCTCCTACAGCCAGCTTGTTGATCTTTTAGGTACTTTCCAGAGGAGAGATGGTCGTAGATGCTAACGGCTAACAGGCCAGTAAAGAGCTTGTAGGTGGTACTGAGACAGCATATGGGTCGGTATTTATTCGGGCACTGTGTCTCTTTTGTTTGGGGTATGATTGTATTTCTCCTACAGCCAGTTGCTGATCTTCTAGGTAGTTTCAAGTCAGTGTGCCTTTGCTTGTTTAAAGATGATGACTTGTAAATGATGAGCCACACTCTTCACATGAATAAAGGTTTCTTCCTTTTTTTCATTTTAATTTAGTTTATCTAAAGAGATCAAGGGGCCTACTCTTGAGGCTAACACTTGATTTCCCTATGAGTAAAATTTATATCCGAGAGCTCTTTTAAGGATAGATGTTGTTTCTTTTTCGGGCTGCTATCTGTACTTCCCTACAGTTTGGTATTCCTGGGATTGTTTCTAAGTATTTACTTAGATTTTTTTCATTAGACCAGTTGACCCCACTACAACCGGTTGATGATGTTTAGTGTGCGTTTGCATGTCTTTTTACATGATTATTCATTGCAAATGATTTACCACAAATTTCACAAGAATAAGGTTTCTCCCCAGTGTGGGTTCGCATGTGTACTTTTACATCATATTTTGTTATAAACGATTTACTACAAATTTCACAAGAATAAGGTTTCTCGCCGGTGTGGGTTCGCATGTGTACTATTATTTCAGATTTTGTTGTAAACGATTTACTACAAATTTCACAAGAATAAGGTTTCTCGCCAGTGTGTCTCTGCATGTGCATTTTTAAATGATTACTTATGGTAAATGATTGACCACAAATTTCACAAGAATACGGTTTTTCTCCAGTGTGGGTTCGCATGTGTCTTTTAACATTAGAACTTGTAGTAAATGATGTACCACAAATTTGACAAGAATACGGTTTCTCTCCAGTGTGGGTACGCATGTGTATTTGTACTTCAGGTTTGGTTGTAAATGATTTACCACAAATTTCACAAGAATAAGGTTTTTCGCCAGTGTGGGTTCGCACATGACCTTTTAAATGATTACTTATTGTAAATGATTTACCACAAATTTCACAAGAATAAGGTTTTTCGCCAGTGTGAGTTCGCACATGCAGTTTTAAATGATTACTTATTGTAAATGATTTACCACAAATTAGACAAGAATAAGGTTTCTCACCAGTGTGGGTACGCATGTGACATGTCACCTCAGATTTTCTTGTAAATGATTTACCACATATTTCACAAGAATAAAGTTTCTCCATTTTTTAAATTTTACTTCAGTGTTCTCAGAAATTCAGAGGCCTCTTCCTAACGCTTACACTTGATCTCTATATAAGATACATAGATATCCACCTGTCGAATTAAAGTTCTCCTTTACTTCTCAAATGTAAAGTTAGTCATGAAGTGAAGAATATTTTAGTTCCTCTCTCAAATTGACCAGTTATGTTATAGTATATCTTTCTTTTGATTTCTTGTTCTTTGCAGATTTCAGGACATTCATCTAGTCTGGTGAAGTATTTATCTTAGTGAGGCAACATCACTTGGAAAAGGTTCATCATTCTTTGTATGAGCCAGTGTGTCGTCATCGAGGGGATCTTACTTTGGCTTTGAATACTATTTTATTTTGAATATTTAGTCAGGCTTTACTTGTAAAGAAGTGTTTCTATGCACATTTGTCCTGACAAACCCCTGTACAAAGAGACTGAAGACACTCGAGGATAGTGTCTAGTATACATTAAAATTATCCTCTATGTAGTAAGCATTAAAATTCACCCCTGCTTTCCTACTATGGGACATCATATGTATTTTTCAAGATATTACTTCAAACGATAAACCACCGTACTCAACAAAGAACAAGATTTCTCTCCAGTGTGAGTCGTATTTATGGGTCCGTAGGTGTAACTTAAAATTAAAATGAAGAACTGAAAATTTCACAAGAATAAAGTTTTTTTCAATTGTTGGATTACATGTCTCTAAGAAGATGAAATTTTAAATGATGAGCCATATATTTATCAAGAATAAAGTTTCTTTCAACTGTGGGATTACATGTCTCTAAGAAGACGGATTTTCAAATGATGAGCCATAAATTTCACAAGAATAAAGTTTCTTTCAACTGTTGGATTACATGTCTCTAATAAGATGAAATTATAAATGATGAGCCATAAATTTCACAAGAATAAAGTTTCTTTCAACTGTAGGATTACATGTCTCTAAGAAGATGAAATTTTAAATGATGAACCATAAATTTCACAAGAATAAAGTTTCTTTCAACTGTGGGATTACATGTCTCTAAGAAGATGAAATTTTTAATGATGAGCCATAAATTTCACAAGAATAAAGTTTCTTTCAACTGTTGGATTACATGTCTCTAAGAAGATGAAATTTTTAATGATGAGCCATAAATTTCACAAGAATAAAGTTTCTTTCAATTGTTGGATTACATGTCTCTAAGAAGATAAAATTTTAAATGATGAGCCATAAATTTCACAAGAATAAAGTTTTTTTCAACTGTGGGATTACATGTCTCTAAGAAGATGAAATTTCAAATGATGAGCCATAAATTTCACAAGAATAAAGTTTCTTTCAACTGTGAGATTACATGTCTCTAAGAAGATGAAATTTTAAATGATGAGCCATAAATTTCACAAAAAATACGTTTTCCCTTTAATTTAGTTAAGTTTGTTCTTAAGTTTGTTCTTTTTTCAGATGGTGTTCAACAAGGTTTCCCTACAGTATAGGCTTGCGTGTGTTTCTTTTAATTGGATTAAGTTGTAGATAATTTATAACAAACAGCAAGAATAAAATCCTTTCACTATTTTAGTTCAATAAGTTCTTGGAGATCACTTTTTTTTCAGCAGATGACATTCAAATAGCATACTTTAGTAGAATAACGTTTCTCTCTCATGTGTTTGCATCTTTTGAAATCATTTTAGAAGACTTAACTTCGAATCATTATATGTATAGTATTATTTCATTTGTCTCCACTGTGGCTGTTTCCTGTGAATGAATAAGAGATTTTATTAACAATTCATGCATTAATTAAAATAGAAAGCAGATATCAATTATATCTAAATATTACGGATTTTTTATTTTAAATAAGTAACTGCGAGATATGGGGCAAGTGATGTCTGTAAGATGTTAATTCGTAAACACTATTAAGCCACTTACTTAATAATTTCTCCAGGATTAATCTGACCTTTTCAGTTATAAATAAATCTTACTTTGATAATTACACTTACACGTGTAGACTTTCTGCATGTGTACAAACGACATGACCTTTCTTCATTTTATAAACATATAAAATAGAATATCGGCAATGTTTGATGCAAAAATAAGTGTAATAAGATTCAGTAAACTTTAGCAGAACTTAGGTTTTTCTTACCCTAACCCTAATCTTACAGAAACATATAAGATAATGTACTCAGAGCAAACAGAGTCTTAGGTTGAATATTTCAAAAATGAGAAAATATGTGTTATGGTACCGTAGCTATAACGGACTTTTGACTCTCGCATTCACAATAAATGCTTCTCAGTGTTGAGTAAAGCCCAGTCGATACTGGCAGTCAAGACTGACGTACCACTACTCTTGTTTCTGTTGTATTATACTTTTCTTCAATTTACTTGTTTTTGCTAAACCCCATGTTTATGTTTTAATACCAGCCCCTAAACAGGTCCACAACTATATGTTTGAGTTAATAGAGTCTTAGGACGAATACTACACAGATGTGAAAATATATGTCCGAGCTAACAGAATCTGCAAACAAATACTACACAGATGTGAAAATATGTATCTCAGCTAACAGAATCTGCAAACAAATACTACACAGATGTGAAAATATGTATCTCAGCTAACAGAATCTGCAAACAAATACTACACAGATGTGAAAATATATATCTAAGCTAACAGAATCTGCAAGCAAATACTACACAGATATGAAAATATATATCTCAACTAACAGAATCTGCAAACAAATACTACACAGATGTGAAAATATATATCTCAGCTAACAGAATCTGCAAACAAATACTACACAGATGTGAAAATATATATCTCAGCTAACAGAATCTGCAAACAAATACTACACAGATGTGAAAATACATATCTCAGCTAACAGAATCTGCAAACAAATACTACACAGATGTGAAAATACATATCTCAGCTAACAGAATCTTCAAACAAATACTACACAGATGTGAAAATATATATCTCAGCTAACAGAATATGCAAACAAATACTACACAGATGTGAAAATATATATCTCAGCTAACAGAATCTTCGAACAAATACTACACAGATGTGAAAATATATATCTCAGCTAACAGAATCTGCAAACAAATACTACATAGATGTGAAAATATATATCTCAGCTAACAGAATCTGCAAACAAATACTACACAGATGTGAAAATATATATCTCAGCTAACAGAATCTGCAAACAAATACTACACAGATGTGAAAATATATATCTCAGCTAACAGAATCTGCAAACAAATACTACACAGATGTGAAAATACATATCTCAGCTAACAGAATCTGCAAACAAATACTACACAGATGTGAAAATATATATCTCAGCTAACAGAATCTGCGAACAAATACTACACAGATGTTAAAATATATATCTAAGCTAACAGAATCTGCAAACAAATACTACACAGATGTGAAAATACATATCTCAGCTAACAGAATCTGCAAATAAATACTACACAGATGTTAAAATATATATCTCAGCTAACAGAATCTGCGAACAAATACTACACAGATGTGAAAATACATATCTCAGCTAACAGAATCTGCAAACAAATACTACACACATGTCAAAATATTTTTATCTTAGATAAAAGAGTCTTAGGGTGAATACATACAAACATAAAACTGTAGAGGAGGGTCATCAGCTAAATCAATACCCTCTCTTTTCTTAACGATATAAGTCCACCCACCAAACACCTACCTTAACCCTAAAGCCGGATAGCAACAGCCCTCAACAAAGAAACCACCACTTATCCTAAGTTTGGGTGGCAACATCCACCTGAAAATAACAAGAACATACTTATATCTAAGATTAAACTTTAACAGTGACAAGTAGTTCAAACGATATCTTGTAAGAAATGGGGTGATCCTTCAATTTAAATTTATATCTGAAAGTGATCCCCACATTATGGTTTTTTTTCTCTCCCAAGTTTTAAAAGGGTTGTCAAACGTAATTGTCTAAACAAAGTAGATACGAATTTTTATTTGGGGTGGGGTGATTTAACTGAGGGATTTCATCTACAATAATACCCACAATTGATTTTCAAGAAATTATGTACATGCCCATTTCTTTTTTTTTGGTTAAATATCTCCGACGAGCGAAGATAGACGGAATTGTTTATGGTTAGGAATGAGGTTGTAGGTATTTACCAAACCTATGTATTCCGTTTCTACCATCCTCCTCCTACGCTGACCAGAGGTAGTGAGTCCCTTTACTCAGCAAGACAAGACGTTGGAACTTGCTCTAGCAGAGAAATCCGTTCTCTGCCACATTACGTGTTGTTACTAGACCCTGTGGCAGTGGATCGCATATGGATGGCACTTTTCCAAGTCTTTTCAATCGCAGTCATTTAAAAATAAAGAATAGTCTTCAATATTAAAGATAAGCATATAATTGTCTCCCCCCCTCCTCGAATACATTTTTTTCGGTTTATTTTTATTTTTCTACCTTTCCAGCGGCCGCCAGCGCCAAACGGCTCAAGTGACTCAATCGTAGTCATTTAAAAACAAAGAATAGACTTCATTATTAAAAATAAGAATATAATTGTCATTTTATTGCTCCCCCCCCCTCGAATACAATTTTTTTAGTATCTGTTATGTTATACTTAATCTTTTGCACTTTAAGGACCATGCTGAAATAATAACGTTTTTATTTAGAAACCCATTATAAATTAAAAAAAACACCCATTATAAAAAACAATATTTCATACATATATATATATATATATATATATATATATATATATATATATATATATATATATATTGTTTATTGAAATGTTGTTTATTTTTTAAAATTATAATGGATGTTTTAAAAAAAATTATAATGGGTTTCTAAATAATAACGTTATTATATCAGCAATGTCCTTAAAGTGCAAAAAGATTAAGTATAACATAAAAGATACTAAAAAATTGGGGTATCTTTTACAATAGCCCTCAAACGAAAACGCTAAAAAAAACAAATATACAACAAATAAAAGTTACCGTAGCCGATAAAACTGAATTTCCAACATACCTGTGACATTTATTAATGATTACAATCCGTTAAAAGTGCTATTTTTTATGAATCGATATTTTTATCGTACGCAAATTGTAAAAACAAAATGGCTGCTTCGTGTCAAAAATGTTGCAGCCTCGTTTTCGTTTCAATCTGTCGGGGTTGTTTTTTTTACTGGGACTCATATTCAAAGCGCAATTTTTCATTTTTTCATCCAAGCAAAAGAACAAAACAAAACTACATTTTAAGCAAAAGGAATAAGATCATTTTCCTCTGATTTACATGTCATTGTGCTTTATTTACATATTATTTTCATTCGTCACACCATAATGTTTTTTCCTGTTGTTTCTGTAAAAAATTCCTTACCGTAACCCTAAACCTAACTCCAGCCCTAACCATAACCCCATAACCTATCGACATAAGTGTCAATTCGCTCATGGCACGAAGTATGAGTTGCGCTTGGGTCATTTTCGCACGTCTTTGCAGCAACGAAAAATACACGGAAATGTCCCCCCCACCCCCCACCCCAACCCCTATGACGTAACGACAAGCGCGTTCATTCGGTGACCAAAATGATCGTTAAAATGTTCGTTTCATTAAATTAAATTTCAAAAATGCAAACCAAAAAAAAAAAACGCCGCTTTGATTATGAGTCGCGGAAAAAAAACACACACACGCCGTAACCCTTGACAATGAGAACCCGAAGCGAGGCTCGCAAAATAAGAATGACGACGCCATTGTTTTAAGTAAAAATCCTTGCCCAGAAATCTTTTTTTTTCATGTCTACTAAAAACCCATTTATCCTATGTAAACATACAAGCAAATGGAATAGCTAACTAGGAAAATCTCCAGTCTCGACGAACGTCGCATTTATTTGTTGTATATTCATTTTTTTGACCACCTTCTACAAATTATTTTGAACCCGACTCGCGAGTTGGAGGGCTATTGTAAAAGATACCCCAAAAATTTGTATAATAAAATGACAATTATATGCTTATTGAAGACTATTTTTCATTCTTAAATGACTGGGGGCCGCTGGCGGCCGGGAAAAGTGCTGCCGGGTCGCTAACAGAGGATTTCTTTTTGCAAACTACTGCTGCCCGATCCTTCTGGCTATCGCCCCATAAAATGTTTTTTCAACATCTTCTTGACTGAATTTTAGAACAATACCGAAAATATATTTAATTACTTTTTTAAAGAATTATAATTCAGTTTAATCAGTTTATTTTAATGTGCGGAAATCCGAGAATTAAGAAACAATAAAAATAAATTAAATTGAATTCAGTTGAATTATTTTCGGATTGCATCAAATTTAGATATTTACAACAAAAGGCTTTTTTAAACTCGAATTTTACACTCAGTCGTAAAATTATCGCTATGAAAACAATTTCGGTCGTGATTGGACTTACCTTTAAGTATTTCTTTCGTTTTATTTGTTTGCTTTTCAAAAAAGAAATTAATAAAATAATCGGATGTTAATTAAAGTAAACATCTTAAATTTAAGTTTCTTCATTGAGATATACATTGTTTTGTTTTCCAAGAAATAGAAGAGTCAACAAGGGAGGTAATTCAGCATAAACTAAAACAAAAATGGGACAGTTCAAAATATAAAAAAAAACAACAAGAAAACTTAGTGCAACTTCAGAAAAGCCTCAATACGAAAAACCGATAATAAATACATATCTGTATCATGTATTATGTATGTGATCGGGACGGAACAAAGATATCGTACACAAAAAATTACGTAAATTGATCAAGTAGTTTTTTTTTAATCACAGATAATCAAATTTTGTTATTTTTAACGCCATCTTTGCAAATGATAGCTAAAAAAAAGCCAAATGTTGTGGATTTGGCTTTTTAAAAAGTAGTTTAGTTTAGCAGCATTTATCCGGTTAATATTTAAATTACTTAAATCACAATCTTCAAAGCATCACTTTTTATTTCTCAACTTTTTCAACTTTTTCCTTTGAACGTAAATTACAATCTTCAAGGCATAAATTAAATTATTTTATTACAATGTTCATTTGAAAATTTTCAAGTTATTCAATAAAATATTTTATTTTTTTGCTTATATCGTTACGTCTTCGTTGTCATTTGAAAGTTTTCACATTATTTTAATATTTTTTCTTATATTAAGGTTAAACTGATTTAAATAAAGGCCAAATCCACATACTGTGACATCCCTGCTTTTATAGAAAGTGATGTCGACTTATATGTTGTATTTTGGGGAGGCCTTTACGACATGTCCCTGCCTGGTGACTATGCCGGTTGGTGTATCGTTATCATTAGGCGCGTTTGGAGATTTGTGGGGAGGTTGTTTGGTGTAATGCTGGGGGAGATTGGGTATTGGGGTTTGTATATTATTCACATGACCAGAGTCTTCCATCAGGTGTCTACGGTTTCTGCATAGAACTTTTTCGCTTTCATTGTTTCGGGAATCACTACGCGTCACCTTTGAGTAGAATGCTGTTTTCAACAGAGAGCTCATCGCGATAAGACCAATATGGTCTAATGTCTTTGTATAATTCTCTTAGAATTTCAGGCCAACCTTCCAGATTTTTTTTCTTTAAAGTTGCATAAAGTTGGGTCCGCATTTTTTTTTTTTCAGATCTGCGCTAATTTCTCGCTTGAGAATTGCACAAGTTACTTAAGGCTGGTCATTTCTAGAGGTTTATGATCGCTCTCTACTTCGAACGAACACCCGTATATGTACGTCCGAATACATTCACAGCCGAACACGACTGCTAAAAGTTCGCTCTCAATGTTTGTGTAGCGCTGCATTGCTCCAGTCAGGGAGTTTGAGGCAAACGCTATGAGTTTTCCATCTTGTGGCAAAGCTGTCCCTAAGCCTCTGGATGATGCGTCCACTTGTATAATGGCCTTTTTGAAAGGGTCGTAATATCGAAGTAGTATTTCTTTGTATATAATGTATTTTATCTCCTGAAGAGGTAACTGTCCTGAAATAAAGATAGGGAAGCCAGATTCAAGATGGCGACCCCTGTATAAGTCTACACGTGTCTCTGTTCTCTGTTTCGACATACTAACAAAAGCATGCTTTACTAACAACAAATGTATAAACATTTATAGCACCTAAGCGATGTGGACAGGAGAGAGGACGTCTTTATTCATTCGTCCCAGGAAGCGCTCCGTCTATTCTCTGTAATTCCATAAGGGTCTTAAAATAGTATTTTAATAGTTCCACCGAAATTAGTACGCCCTGAAGGCTGATTGGTTATCGTGTGACCAAACCACCACAAAGGGGCTGCTCTCCCTCTGAAGAAAGAAATATCAATGTTTATCACTGCTACAGTTCTCCCATTGCAAAAGATTTTGGAAGTTATTTACACTGAAACTATAGAATTGACCGGAAATGCAGGATAATTTTGTTGAAAAAAAAAACTCCTGGTGGTCAAATCTGAAATCGGATGTTAAACGCAAAAAAACAACTTCTTCAATTGATTTTTGCAGATTTCTTACTTGTAGTTCCACTCATAATAAACCATACTGAAATGCAGGTCAACACATGTTTCCTTAAATCATGTGAAGAGCAACAAACTTCAGAAAAATAAGACTTTTCTCCGATGTATGATTGCATATGAATCACATTGGAAAAGAGAAGTCACCTTTGACCTAGATATTGAATCAGTTTTAACTTAGACCATGACAAATATTTTGACGAAGTATGGTAACGATTAGTCACGTGACATGGACGCTAGCCTGTACACAATGTCGACTCAAAACATAACCTCCTTTGCAGAGGTAATGATCAGTCCCAGAAAGGTTTCTCCTGTTCTTATTTTTATTATTTCTTTTTTCATAAGGGTTGGTCATTCTTTCAAGTACCAGAAAATAACTTGCTATCCCAACCGAGTGCTCATTCAATATTTTCATTTCCTGTAAATAAGAAATGCTGATTTGAGATGCATTAAGATTTGCTAAGTGGAAAAACTAATGAGGCAAATCAAATGATTAAAATAACTGAAATAAAAATATAATATTTTTTACGGATTTTGGAAGAGCGCTGATATTATTAGAAGGTGTTATATCCACATATTTTGCCCCATAAAGCATAAAAAAGGTAGCATGTGACTTGTTGGCATATGTTCCCTACGCATAAATAAAGGGGGTGCAGGCGGGAGACGTTTGTCAAAAGGGGGTAAAAAGGAAGTTCGACAAGCAGGCTTTCATAATTCAGCCCACGCATTTGCAGGACAGAGGAGTCAACCAATCAAAAGGGAAAATACTGTTGCTATGCACAGGAGAGCGGGAAAATCAAAGCGGGAGGAAACACGAGGAGAAGGTCATCGAGCAGAGTTGAGAGCGGACGTCTAGGAGATTGGCAGCTCACCCCGCTGCCATATCAAACAATTTATCCCCGCACATAAAATCAAAATTAGGAAAAGTGGAATTCGAAAATTAACGGCTAAGAAATACAGCGACGTTTAGTACGGCTGTCACCGGACACTAAAAGAAAAAACCTGGTCTAACAAAATTGACTACGACAGACCAGTCAATCATATTACCTCTTCGAAGTCGAGATTACGTATATCTCGGAACCTTAAAAACAGCTCGTTAAGAATGGACCACAGACTCTAAAATTCTGTTAAAATATCCTTCCCTCCGCCGTCAAACCAAAAAGGTATGTGTTTACGACATAAGGACAAAAAATACCATATTAATTCTTCCTAAAATCGAACTTTCATATTTTTATATATTGTCGTGTTAAATGATCTCATTCAATCGTTCCCTGCGATTTTAACACATTTACCTTCATATCTCGATCTCCCGTGGGAGGAGAAGGACTTCTCATTTGTTTTCCTCGAATTACGGAAGAAACGAATAGACCTTCCTATTTTCATTTTCATGAAGGCTAGAGGCCTTCTTTATTGCTATATTTGAACTTTTAATTCTGATCAACTTTCTCGGAATAACAAAAACCAGCCTCTTATAGATAACTCCGTTTGTTCGGAGAATATTAGTTGATCTTTTGAAAAGAAAAATCAATAAATACTTGTTATGTATTGTTAATTTGTCTTGGTTGTTTATACAATATAAGATTATAATTTGTGAAACGATGTGTTATTCATTACGGATTGATTTCCTTTCATCGGGTTTTTAACCTTTGCACATTTTACATTTGTGACTGAACTATGTGTAGGTAACGTTCAGTGTCTTAGTAACACAATTATAACAGAGCCCACCTTCTTTGCGGCAGCCTTGGCAATGTCTTCAATGTATTTGTTCCAGTTCAGCGTGCGAGAAATCATCGATCACGGCTGTGAAATGTGACAAAGAGATCGAAGAAAAATGTGCTGCCTACATGAACTCTATCACAGACAAACTAATCAATATTGAGGAACAGCTGAAATGTAAGGCAGACATTAGTTCCCTCAAAGAACTGGACACTCGTTTCAAGTGTCTGGAAGATAAAGGATGGACAAGGCAAGCAAGGGATTGGATCAAAGGTTTCCTACAAAACCGTGTCCAACGAGTGTCAGTGAACATGCATATCTCAAGGTGGGCTGATGTCACAAGTGACAAACCACAGGACAGTGTCCTCGGACCATTGTTGTTTGTTGTCTTCATTAACGACTTGCCAGTTAAAATCGAGAGTGTGACACGCATATTTGCCGATGACACAAAGATCTATATCAAGGCTACAACGGAAGAGGACAGAGCGGCACTGCAGAATGACATAGAAAGGCTCTGAAAGTGGTCAGCAGATTGGCAGCTAAAATTCAATACCTCGAAATGCAGAGTTATACACTTTGCACATAACAACCAAAGGAATATTTATCTCATGAAAGACAATGAAAGAAATGACAACGAAATTGGTGCTTCGGATATTGAAAAAGATCTGTGTGTATACTTAGACAACAAACTGTCATGTCATCACCATGTCAATGAAACTGTAAAGAAAGCAAACCGTACACTTGGGACAATAAAACGAACATTTGTTATCAAGGACAAGACCGTGATCAAGAAGCTATATACTTCAATGGTGAGGCCCATCCTTGAGTTCGGAAATGCACCACGAGTTCACCAGTTTGTCGGTAATATTGACAAAGTTGACAAAGTCCAGCGTCGAGCCACCAAATTGTGTCCTACACTTGGGGACCTGCCATACGAAGATAGGTTGAGACACATGAAGTTCCCGTCCATGTACTATAGAAGAGAACGTTGAGATATGATCCAGACGTTCAAGATCCTCACAGACAAAGACAACATGGACGAGGAAGACAGTTACCCTTCAGCAAGATCACCAGAACAAGAGGTCACAACCTAAAACTTAAAAAGAAACATGACAGGCTAAACCTTAGAAAGTATTCGTTTGGGCTACGGGTTGTGAACAATTGGAATTCACTGTCAGACTGGGTCATCGATGCAACAGACATACACGACTTTAAGTGAAAGTTGGACAAACACTGGCTTCACAGAAAATATTCGGTCAGACCTGCGCACGAATTAGTATAGTGGACAAAAGGGAAAGGAAAAGAATTGGGAGTTACAGGTACGAGCCTTTTTCCCAAATATATGTTATGTTATGTTTACTATTTTACTATTTTCTAAACTGTTTTTCTTTTTCATACAAAGAACTCCTAAACATCGAAGATATTATCGCAGTTAATCCTTTTTAATCTGATATTTTTGCAACTCCTGAAATCAGCAAAGATTGGATTATCTTGTAAGAATGTAAAACTTTATTTTACAAATCGAATTTGAGAAATTACTTTTTTATGGCGACTTTTAATACGATTAGAATTTCGTTAGTCCCTTAACGTTTATGCAATGATTATTAAGATTTAAAGAATCGTTTGCATAATATTAATACCTAAATGAACCTCCTCAACCTGTATAATTAAAAATAAATGAAAGTAATTGTTTGCATAATATTGATACGTAAAAGTAATATTTTGAAAATTAAATTATTTTTGGCAAAATGGCGTTAAAATATTTCATAATTTATTTGGTATTTCTGCAATTTATGATTAAGATTTAAAGAATCGTTAGAATAATATTAATACCTAAGTGACCTGATATTTTGATCTGATATTTTCGCACCTCAAAGACAAGTCATTGGATTATCTTGTAAGTGTGCAAGACAGGCCTCCTTTACTTACGATGGCCGTGATCCTAGGCAATTAGCAATAACGAGAAGGCAATAATAACGAGAAGGTAAATCCTGGGAGTTTTCTTCGTTTCCATTTTAAAACAAATTTAAAAAATAAATAAGTAAATAAAATAAATTGTTGAAAAACTCAAATCTAAAAGTTAAGTTGACATAAGTTATTCCTTTTATATGAATAAACTTACGATAAATCAGTTTCGTATTTTGTTGACTCTTGTTTATTTTACAAAATACACTAAATAATGAGAACCGTTCATTAATTCGATAAAAATTGGGAGCTAACCGCTTCAATATAACCGTATTACTACTATTATTATTTTTTAATATTATTAAATATTACAGGAATTAGTAAGGAGAAAACTGAAGATTGCTATGATACAAGTCGGAAAGCCGAGAATAAATTGACGCTCTTTAATAAATGAGGATAGAAAGATGATATTTTCGTTGTTTTTTAATCGACGTCTTTTCACAAGGTTCAAACATCGAAGAGATTATCGCAATTAATCCTCTTTAATGTGATATTTTCGCAGTCCAGAAACCAGCAAAGATTAATCATGGGATTATCTTGTAAGTGTGTAAAACTTTATTTTACAAATTGAATTTGAGAAATTACTTTTTATGACAACTTGTAATACGATTAGAATTTCGTTAGTCTATTTAAATTTATGCAATGATTATTAAGATTTAAAGAATCGTTAGAATAATATTAATACCTAAGTGACCCCACAAACTGTATAATAAAAAAGGAAATAATATTAATTCTTAGAAAAGTTATCTTTTCGATAATCTGATATTAAATCGAAACAATGAAATTCTCAAATTTTCCATTGAATCGATCGTAAATATTTTTTGATAAAATGGCGGTGAAATATTTAATAATACATTTGGTATTTCTGTTATTTTTTAAATTTTCAAATTTAATCTTTTGTTTATTAAATTGTTAGGTGAAAGCACAGAAAAGATAACAAATCCTTCCTATTCCCATGTTAAGAATGGGTTTCTAAATAATGACGTTACTCTTTCAACACGGTGAACTGAAATAGTAACGTTTATTTAATAAATATTGTCGTAATTTTGCGGGCGTTAGCTAAATCCGATTTACTTGGTGTAGTAACAAAGATAATTGATGCCTGTCTCCCCCTTGGAGTAATAATGGAATGTTCTACATTCGTGTATATTAAGAGTGAATGTTAAACACTATTTGTCTAGCTAAGCAACAAATGGTTAAATAAAGCTTATCCTTAAGTTATATTCGGCGTCCAGTTTTTATTACAATTTATTTAACCATTCGTTATGGAACGTTACTTGAAACCCGATCGTCTAGACCTTGATACGGCCGACTCGGAATCTACTGACAAATGGCGGCATTGGAGAAAAATGTTCGAAGGATTCCTTACAGCTCTACAGTTATCTTCAAACGCGGCTTTAACAGGTACTGAGAAATATACCCTTCTTTTACATCATGTCTCTACTGCTATTTATAGAAATTTATCTGAATGTGAAAATTATGAAACTGCGGTGGACATTTTAGAAGCCATGTTTGTCAAGAAAAAAAATACTATTTTTGCTAGACATTTACTTGCTACCCGGCGTCAACAACCAGAAGAAAGCCTTGAACAATACCTTCAGATTCTAAAGACGTTAAGTCGCGAGTGTGAATTTACAGCCTTAACTGCGAACCAAGCGAGAGATGTTTTTATCAGGGACGCATTTATTAATGGAATACAGTCCAACCAAATAAGACAAAGACTACTAGAGAATAAAAACCTAGACTTACCAACAGCTTATGAACAAGCTCTAACGTTGGACATGGCACAGAAGCAGTCTGTCTTCTATTTACAACCCGATATTTTGGGAGCTGCTATCGTAGCCCCTCCTCTGCATGTTCAAAATTCTTCCATTGTCCAAGATGCTGCCACCCCCCTTTCTAACGATCACGAACAACTTATCACTGCCGCCTCAGCTGGATCCACATGCTACTTTTGTGGCCTTCGTATACATGCTCGTTCGTCCTGCCCGGCTCGAGATGTTAGATGCCACAAGTGTGATAAGCAGGGACATTTTTCGAAAGTTTGCCGGTCAGCTTCTCAAAAAAAACGTTCGGCTACTCTTGCTACTGTAGCACCAATTACAATATCAGCTGCATTCCCCGGCTGCCTCTCAAAAACAATCGTGAGGGTAAAAATCAATGGATTGACTATTCATGCGCTTATTGATACAGGCAGTTCCGAAAGTTTTATTAATGCCAGTATTGTAAAAGCAAATAAATGGGAAATATTTCCTTGTTCCAACCAAATATCAATGGCAAATTCATCTTTATCGTCCCATGTAATTGGATATTGCATGGTTAACCTGAAACTAAAAGGAAACTCCTATCAAGGGATCAAATTATCAGTAATGAAAAACCTCTGCTGCGAAGTGATTTTGGGTCACAATTTTCTAAAACAACATTCATGCGTTGAAATTCCTTTTGGTGGCCCCAAGCCAGTCCTAAGCGTATGTGGACTAGCAGCTGTCAAAGTGCGGCACCCGTCACTTTTTACAAACTTAACTCCTGACTGCAAACCAATAGCAATAAAATCAAGACGCTATTCAGAAACGGACAAACAGTTCATAGCAGCAGAAGTAACAAAACTACTTAAGGAAGGAATTATAGAGCCAAGTGAATCTCCATGGCGAGCCCAGGTCCTCGTAACAGCCACTGAAAATCACAAGAAAAGGATGGTCATTGACTATTCCCAGACCATCAACAGATACACATTACTCGATGCCTATCCACTGCCTCGTATTGACGAAATGATTTCTAATATTGCAAAATATCACACTTTCAGTACTTTAGATCTCAGAAGTGCCTACCATCAGGTACCTATCAAGCCAGAGGATAAGCCCTACACGGCATTCGAGGCCTGCGGTCGCCTATATCAGTTCTGCCGAATTCCTTTTGGGATAACAAATGGTGTGGCTAGCTTCCAGAGGGTAATAGATGAAATAATCTCCAATGAAAAATTGAAGGGTACTGTTGCATATATAGACAATGTCACAGTATGCGGACATAACCAAGTCGAACATGACCACAACCTTAAACGATTCATGGCTGCCGTCAAGAAATATAATCTGACTTTGAACAGTGAAAAATGTTCCTACAACTTGAAAAGCATCAAATTATTGGGATACATTGTCAAAAATGGCACCATGACGCCGGATCCCGAGCGACTGAAACCGCTAATGGAATTACCAATCCCTGGAAACATGCCCTCTTTACGATGAGCCCTCGGTATGTTTGCTCACTACTCCCAATGGGTTGCGTCTTTTTCAGAAAAAAATACACCCATTGACACAAGTATCTACTTTTCCGTTGTCCTGTTCCGCCATCAAAGCATTTCAAAACATGAAAAGGAACATTGCTCAGTCTGCCATTTCTGCTGTGGATCCTTTTATCCCTCTATTAGTTGAGACGGATGCCTCCGACTGTGCGATAGCTGCCTCACTGAGACAATCCGGTCGTCCTGTAGCTTTTTTTTTCAAGAACACTTTCAAAATCCGAGCGACGACACTCTGCAATAGAAAAAGAAGCGTACGCCATAGTTGAGGCATTACGAAAATGGAGGCATTACTTAATCGGCCGACATTTTGAATTAATCACTGACCAAAAGTCGGTCTCGTTTATGTTTAACCCAAAAACAACGAGTAAAATAAAAAACGAGAAAATAGCGAGATGGAGAATGGAGCTTTCTTGCTACTCCTTTGACGTCACTTACCGCCCTGGTAAGGAGAATGCCGCGGTCGACGCGCTTTCAAGGGTGTGTGGCCTGGTAACTGGCTCAGATGATCTTCAGTATATACACAGGAAATTGTGTCACCCAGGTATCACAAGAATGATTCACGTAGTCAGGAGCAGAAACTTGCCATATTCTGTTGAAGACGTAAAAAGAATTACGAACTCTTGTCGGATATGCGCAGAAAATAAGCCCAGGTTCTACAAACCTCCTCCAGCAACACTCATTAAGGCCACACAGCCTTTTGAAAGACTTAACCTGGATTTTAAGGGCCCTTTACCCTCTAAAACTAAAAATAAATACATGCTCACAATAATAGACGAGTACTCAAGATTTCCGTTCGTCATCCCCTGCCCAGACGTAACGGCTGCAACAGTAATTCAAGGCCTCTGCTCCATTTTTGCCGTTTTTGGAGTGCCTGCATATATACATTCAGATCGTGGGTCTGCTTTTATGTCGGACGAACTCAAGCAGTTTCTGCATGAATGAAGAGTAGCTGTAAGTAGAACAACTCACAATCCTCAAGGAAACGGACAGTGCGAAAGATACAATTGTATAATATGGAAGACAGTACAGTTGGCGGCAGCAAATCGCAATAGTCCGATCTTCGATTGGGAAAGTCTCATCCCCATGGCCTTATACGCTATTAGGACTCTATTATGTACAGCGACAAACGCTACCCCACATGAGAGATTCTTCTCGTTCCCATGACAAAGCTCAGCAGGCACATCACTTCCCTCGTGGCTTGCACAACCTGGCACAGTTTTATTAAAACGTCATGTTCGTCATAGTAAACATGACCCATTGGTAAGCGAGGTACAATTAATCGAAGCGAACCCTCAGTATGCACTGGTCAGAAATTCAGAAGGAAGGCAATCTACTGTCTCCTTAAGGGATCTAGCCCCAGCAGGAAATGTATATGAACGTAGAACTGCTTCAGATGGATATAGAGCTCCGGTTCGTGGAACAAGTCCGACCCTCTTAGGTGATCGTGTGCCAGATACGTCAAGTTCAGAGTCCCAACAAAACGAATCTGAATATACTAACAGAGTCGTCTCTGACTCTAGTTCGGACGACAGATGGGTACCACGAAAGCGGTTTCACCCAATATCTGAGACAGATACTCAATCTTCAGACACCAAGCGACCGAAGCGCCGTAGAAAACGAGAGCGATTTGGAGCAAGATATTTTAGCCCTAAACCAGCCACACAAGACAGTCCCGAAACGTCGTCAGGTCCCGAGGAGCCTAGATTAGAAATGGATGTCGGGCACGAACAACCAAGACGCCCTCAAAGAACCCGCAGGAGGCCAGGTCGATGGGATGATTTTGTTCCCTACAAATAAGAAGATAGATGGGGGAGAATGTAGTAACAAAGATAATTGATGCCTGTCTCCCCCTTGGAGTAATAATGGAATGTTCTACATTCGTGTATATTAAGAGTGAATGTTAAACACTATTTGTCTAGCTAAGCAACAAATGGTTAAATAAAGCTTATCCTTAAGTTATATTCGGCGTCCAGTTTTTATTACACTTGGTAACTATAACTTCCAACCTCGGTATATCTCACTTATCTCTTTGAAATCCAACTTCGATGTGAACGTCGCACCAAAACAACAAATCAACCCTCTTTTATCTCCAACCAGGAGCATCTCATTTACATATCAGGTGGTCACATTGCAGGCATATAAAGAGACAAGGCAGCCATTATTGTTTCTTTCTTCATTCATTTACTTCCACGACCGACCCATTGAACTATGCACACATGCTAGTTAGGTAAGTCCCGCGTTTCCCTACAGGGGTTTAAAAGACAAGACAAGAGCAAAGATAAAATAAGAGGTTCGATAGAGTTAAAATAGAGTTTTATTAACATAAAAAATGGGGCTGGCTGCTTTTAATTCCCAAAGCTGGGTTAACGACGTAAACCTTTAGTAACCAAGATAAAAAAAAAACTTAAGACATGCAAATTCACAAAGGTGCGAAATCATTGGCACAACGATACAGGAAACTAATTCTTTTCTTTTTTGTTCATAAAATAAAATAAAGACTAAAGAAGTCTTCTTATAAATTTAACAAAACAGTCTCAAAGGGTACAAAACAATAAAAAGAAATAATACACAAGTATACAGAACCGTAACAGTTGTTTGCAGGATATTCTCTGGTACAGTCTTTTTTTTTCTTTTCTTTCACTGAAATGTCCACTTTGAAAGCCTCGTTTTGTCCCTCCTTCAACATATTCATTTCAAGGGGCCGCAGTCCTTAATACATCTCCATAAAAGAAATTCTCCAAAAATGTTCATCGAAACTTTTCAACATATTCATTTCAAGGGTCCTCAGTACTTAAAATTACTTTCTCCAAACTCAGGGTCACCCAGATACCCAGAAAAAACACAAAAAAAGTTCTTACTCAAAGAACAAGGAAAAACATCCAAATATTTTACGTCTATTATCTTGATAGACAGAGCCGGTCGTGAACAGAACCATTCTATCCGAGATTCAGGCCGGGACTGACTTCTGAATCAAAAAGCGCGCCCTAAGACACCGGTATGACGTCACTTCCGGACATATTTACAACAATGATGCAACAAAAAAGGTGGAAGACGCGAAATTATCACGCCATTCAGACAACAACCTTGACCTTCATTCGTATAGTGGCAATATGTTGACTCCCTACTCTCCATGCCCAACAAATAGAAATAAATTTCCGAAAAAGTTAATAACAGTTAAAATTTTATTTTTAATAATTTATTTGACAAAAATAAATAATAACAGTTACAAAAAGAAATAATCACAGATTAGTTTTTTAGAGTAAATACAGAAGAAATTAAACCAGAAAAAGGATACCAGAAAACACAGAGAAAATTAAACTACTGAATACCGGAAGTTGTTATCTACGAAGTTTATTATCAGAAACTGTTCTTAGAGTCGCTCGTTCTTCAACAATGCGAAAATATGTTAGAACACATTTTATTTCTTGTAGATATTCAAAGAACGATGTAGTTTTTTCATTTTTGTTTTACGCTCGTACTTCAACAATGCCATTTTTTTACGAAAATATTTTATGCCTGAATAATTAAGCTAAAATAAATTGATTTTGACTAATTTCCCATGTTTAGTTATTTTTGTTTAAAATAATTTACGTTTTCACCTTCTGTGCATTTTCATAATTTCTTGGAAATCAATTGTATGTCTTATTGTAGATGAAGACCCTTAGTGAAATAACCCTCACCCAAACACAAATGCGAATCTACTTTGTTTAAACAATTACGTGTTGACACCCTGGACAACTTGGTGGGAAAAAAACAAATTATTTTACTTTTTATTAAAATTCTACTCGATAATCTTTGGTGTACACTAATATTTTTCACTAATAAGTAATTATATCCATAAGTTTTCCTGTTATTTTATTTTGAACTGCCTCGTTTTTGTTTTACTTTCAATTATCTGAATTATCTCTTTGGCTGACTCTTCTGTTTCTTGGAGATCAAAAGAATTTATATCTCAACGAAGGAAATTACATTAAATTTTGTTTTACTTCATCGTGAATTATCTCCCTTTTTGACTCTTCTATTTCTTTGATAATGAAAAAGTTCATGTCGAAGATGAAATCTAGATTTAAGATCTTTACGTAACATTTGATTATTTAATCAATTTCATTTTACAAAGAAAACAAATGAGAAGAACGAAATACAAAAAGGTAAGTTCAATCACTACCGAAATTGTTTTCATTGCGTTCATTTTACGATCATTAGGATCAACTGGTTAAATTAGAATTTTTCAAAAGTAATTAAATATTTTTTCGGTATTATTCTATCCCTGCACCATATGCTACTTCAGCCAAAAAGAAAGATGAAAAACCTACTTTGGTAAACGTTACTATTGGCGACATTAATTATTTGAAAGGAAATACAGTTCGGAAATTAGTAAAAAATAATTTATTTTTGTTTACCTACACATTTGTGACCTATTTGTTTCCAAAAAAATAATATTTAAAAGAAGTTATAAACAATAGTGGTTGTGAGTAAAGTAATCCGCGTTCAGCCATCTTGATTATTCACAGGAAGTAAGTACATAACCGGATTATGTTACACCCAACCACTATTTATTGTAAATAAAATAGCTTATAACTTTTTTTTAAATATTATATTTTTAACGAAAATATTTTATGAATGTAGTTACTTTAAAATAATTTATGTCGCCAATAGTAACGTTTACACCTTCGAAACCACTAAACAAGATTGCGTTTATACGGACAATTTAAAAAAAAATGTGCATTTTTATGATTTCTTTAAAATCAATAGTATGTATTATTGTAGATTAAGACCCATAGTTAAATCACCGTCACCCAAACACAAATGCGAATCTACTTTGTTTAAACAATTACATGTGAACACATAGAAATCTTGGGAGGAAAAAAAACAATTATTCTTGAATGTGGTATCAGTTTTGCATATAAATTAAACAAAAGGATCACCAAGTTTCTGACAAAATATCATTTGAACCACGTGTCAGTGTTCAAGTTAAATTTTAGATATAACTATGTGATTGTTATATTTGTGGTCTGTCGCCACCTAAACTTAGGGTTAGTGGAGGTTTCTTTGTGAATGGCTGTTACTGTCCGGCCTAAGGGTTAAGAGAGGTTTTGGATGTGTCGGCTGATAGTGTTAACAAAGGAGAGGGAATTGATTTAGCTGAGGATCCTCATCTACAAATTAACGTTTTTCTGTTTAAATTATACATTTGTAAATGTTGTTTTCTGGTTTTTTTTCTTCATATGGATGTGTGTTTTGTGGAGTTTCTGCCGAAACTATACATTAAAACAAGTTATAACTAAAATAATGACTTTTGTGTTAATGAATATTGGCCATGCCCCTTGCTCCACCCTGTCACTCCCTCAAGATTACTGCCCATCCAACACGAAATTGCATTCGTTTGCCCATCTATTCATTACTCGGTCCCCACAGAGAGTGATGACGTCCTCTCCCTTAATTTATGTGCTAGACTCTACAGGCCATCTATGCGTTTCGGGTATTTTCCAATAAGGTAATTCTTACAGCTCAACAAACACCATGTATGATTTTCATTCAGACATTACTTAGAAATGGTCCTTAGAAATTCATAGTATTTAGTCATGCTCATATGTTGAATATTGGTATCAACTCTTTAGAGGAAAAATGATAAAATAATATTTTGTAATAATTTCTACTTTTTCAATGGATAAACTGTAGGTGATTTCTTTATTATATATTTTATTTTTTTAAGCATGAAGAAATGCCCCAAATTTGTTACCTCTCCCCTCAATACTAAGACAAATATTTATCTCCCTTTAAAAAAATTAGTTATTTGTCCCTGAAAACACTTTCTACTTCAGAAATGGGTGAGCAATTTACATTACATATGGCTTGGTGAAACTTATACTCACCCTAAATTCTAAAATAATTTATTTTTAAATTTTTTACCTAAAATGTGTTAAGGCTAATGTACCCAACCCTTACAGACATTTTACAAGATTTCTTGATATTTTCCTGTCAATCCACTGTTATGTCTGTGCTGGTATTTTCTGATCACTCAGTAAATGGCTCTGAATCTTATTACGTTTATTTTTGTATTCCATATTGCTCACATTCTATTTTATATGTTTATAAAAATAATAAAGATCATATCGTTTGCACACGTTATGAAAATCTTGACCTGTAAATAGACTTAACAAATTTGGGTTTTATTTACAATTTTAACGGTCTGACTAATCCTGGAGAAATTCTGAAAGATTTTGGCTAAATTGTGTTTATGATTTTAAAAGTTACAGGGATCACCTGCCCTATATGTCACAATTACTTATTCTAAAAACTGTTGCAGAAGTAAAAATTGATTTCTGCTTTCTATTTTAATTAACACATGAATTGTTAAATATAATCTCTTATTCCTTCACAGGTAACAGCCACAGTCGAGAAAAATGAACATATCCTATACATATCATGAATAGAAGTCTTAGTCTTCTGAATGAAATGTGTGAATTCACCAGAATAAATCTCATTTAAACACGGACACAATGGAAATAAGCCTCAATTATGTGCAATTTGTATTTCATCATTTCAAAGAAAATTTGATTTAAAAAGATACATTCAAACACGAGATAGAAACGTTATTCTACTAAAGTATGCTATTTGAATGGCATCTACTTAAAAAAGAGAAATTTCCATGAACTAATTCAACTAAAATAGTGAGAGAGATTTTAGTTTTGTTTTTGCCAAATCGTCCACAACTAAAAATAATTTTAAAAAACACATGCAAGCCTGTTCTTTGGGGAAACATTTTTGTGAATTTGTTGAACATCATCTGACTAAAAGAGATCTCTGGGGGAAAATTTCACTAAAGTACAGACAACTTATGAAATTCATGGCTCATCATTTAACATTTTCTACTTTTTAGAGACATAGTAAACCACAGTGGAAAGAAAATGTATTCTTCTGAAATTCGCAGTGCCTCATTTATAATTTTAAGTTACAGCTACGAACCCAAACATGTGAACTCACATTGTTTAAAGTAACAACTTTAAAAATAAATACGATGTCCAACACTGAGCAAAATTTGAATGCCTACGAAACAGCATAGAATTTAAATGTCTAATAGACTCTCTCCTCGAGGGTCTTCGGTGTCTCTGCACAGGGGTTTGTCAGGACAACCTGGCATACGGACACTTCCCTATAAGTAAACCCTGACTAAATATTCAAAATAAACAGTATTCAATAACATAGTAAGCTCCCCCTCAACGTTGATACACTAGCTCATACGATGAATTGTTAACCTTCTCCCAGTAATGTTGCTTTAAGTAACAGCACTAAGCTGTATACTCCACCAGACAAGATGAATTATTGTCCTAGAATGATCAATGACAAAGATATCAAGAAAGATATAGTATAACAGTTAAGTGGTCAATTCGTGAAAGAAAATGTAATGTTCTTCATTCTATTACTAAATAAACATTTGACAGGGGAAGGAGAAGTTTAGCTGAATACACGGATATCTATGTATCTCATATAGAGATTGTGTGTTACCCCCATGATTTCTGTGAACACTTACTGTAGTAAAACCTTTTTTAAAAATGGAAAAACCTTGTGAAATTTGTGATAAATCATTTACAACACAATATGAAGTAACATGTCACAAGCATTCTCATACTGGAGAAAAACGCTATTGTGAAATTTGTGGTAAATCATTTGCTCAAAATCATCACTTAAAAATACACATGCGAACCCACACTGGCGAGAAACCTTATTCTTGTGAAATTTGTGGTAAATCTTTTTCACTAAGTAATAAGGTAAAAAAACACATGAAAACTCACACTGGGGAGAAACCTTATTCTTGTGAAGTTTGTGGTAAATCATTTGCATTAAGTAATAATATAAAACTACACATGCGAACTCATACTGGGGAGAAACCCTATTCTTGTGAAATTTGTGGTAAATCATTTTCAATAAGTAATAATATTAACAGACACATGAAAACTCACACCGGTGAGACACTTTCTTGTGAAATTTGCGATAAATCATTTCTTCAGAGTTCTGATATAAAAGTACACATGCGAACCCACACTGGGGAGAAACCTTATTCTTGTGAAATTTGTGGTAAATCATTTGCAACAAGTTATAAGGTAAAACTACACATGCGAACTCACACTGGGGAGAAATTTTCTTGTGAAATTTGCGATAAATCATTTCTAAGGAGTTCTGATATAAAAGTACATATGCGAACCCACACTGGGGAGAAGCCTTATTCTTGTGAAATTTGTGGTAAATCATTTTCACTAAGTAATAAAGTAAATAAACACATGAAAACTCACACTGGGGAGAAACCTTATTCTTGTGAAATTTGTGGTATATCATTTGCAATGAGTAATAATATGAAACAACACATGAAAACTCACACTGGGGAGAAACCTTATTCTTGTGAAGTTTGTGGTAAATCATTTGCAGAAAGTAATAATATGAAACAACACATGCGAACTCACACTGGGGAGAAACCCTATTCTTGTGAAATTTGTGGTAAATCATTTGCATTAAGTAATAATATGAAACAACACATGCGAACTCACACTGGGGAGAAACCCTATTCTTGTGAAGTTTGTGGTAAATCATTTGCATTAAGTAATAATATGAAACAACACATGCGAACTCACACTGGGGAGAAACCTTATTCTTGTGAAATTTGTGGTAAATCATGTACAACTAGTTCTAGTGTAAAAAGCCACATGCAAACCCATACTGGGGGAGTTTGAATTACCTACTAGACACTATCCTCGAGTGTCTTCGGTCTCTCTGTACAAGGGTTTGTCAGGACAACCTGACATGAGGATACTTACCCGTACAAGTAAACCCTGACCAAATATTAAAATTACATAGTATCCGCAGCACAAATAAGATCCCCTCATATGAGGAATAGTGCATCTTCTCCTTGTGATGTTACCTCAAGTAACACCACGTGCTGGATACTCCACCAGACTAGATGAATTATTGTCCTGGAATCCGGTAAGACCAACAGACCACAAGAAATATATACTATGACATATTGACTGGTCAGTTGGGGAGAGAAGAAATTATTGTTAACTTTTTTACTAACTCAATGCTTGAGAAATAAAAGAGAATTTTAATAAATACCCGGGTATCTATGTATCTCATATAGAGATCAAGTGTTAGCCCCAGGAAGGGGCCCCTTGATTTCTGAGAACTTCGACTGAAGTAAAATTAAACATTAAGGGAGAAACCTTCATTCATGTGAAGTGTGTGGCTCATTATTTACATAGTCATCATCTTTAAACAAGCACATGACCAAGGCCTAATGTATGATATGATGAGAAACTGAACCTACAAAACATCAACATTATCCCAGTTATAATAGGAACAATAGGCCTCATGAAGAAAAATTTCAAAAAGTATCTGGAAAGTATTCCCGGAAAAGCAAATGCAAAAGAAATCCAAATAATTGCAGTTAAGGGAACGGCCAAACTCCTTAAAAGAGCACTCGGTTGGAGCCTCTAAATAGCATGTGATGGTCTGGCATTTGGAAGAATGCCTTGTCCCTATGCTAACGAACACAGAAATAAGAAAATTAAAAAAAAAAGAATACTTTAAATTAGAAGTAAAACTTGAGCAAAGATTCAAAGGAAAATAAGAAAGTTTTCAAGTTCAAATATAATATCTTTTGTATGTCTACACACTTGCTCATATGATGAAAGTAGTGGTGCAACTTCTAGTTATGCTACCACAACTAACAACAGTAAGCTCAGTACTAAATTAGTCTAGCACAATTCAAGTCCTGTAATACAACAAAAGAAACTCTAGCATAGTTAAGTGGCCCAGTGAGCAGAAGAAAATTATTATTATATGCTGCTTTATTTAATCAAAGTTAGAGAAGTAGGGAAGATACTTATCTGAATCGTCACATATCTGTGTTATGGAGTGATGTTGATCTACAATATTTAGGGAATAGGTTTACTTTTAGTGAGACACTATATAGAATTACAATGAAGTCTTATGATAGGATTAATTTCTGTCATACCACAGTATCAGTAGCAGACTATCTCTTCTATAGCAGTAACATACTATTTTGTACTTCTGTAAATGAACTCTTGTAAATATACCATCGTTTTGTCTTAATTATTCGATCTGAGATAAGAGAACTATTACTCCGAGTTAAATGTTGGATTTTCAAGCAAAGACTTTGCTGGTCTGCTCAGGATAATTGTTAATTATACATGTTGTGGTGGCAACCACTCATTTGCATATACGAATAACGTTACACTATAAATGGCAAGCCTAGGTTGGCCTTAGTGTGTGTTACCTAAATGCCACCGGAAGTGACGCCGAAGAGTGTACATGTCCTCCCACCAAGACTCTCTGACTCGACACCTTCATTTGTACATACTGTAACTATACCTTTTCTTTAATACACTTATTATTGCATTCTCCTTGTTGTTTGCGTCTTCATTGTATTCCTCACTAATTATTGTTCAACCTTGCAACCACAACAGTTGGCGACGAGATATGAAGCGTCAAATATAACAGTTTGACGAAGAACTATTAAAAAAAAAAGTACAATGCAAAGTGTTGACGAGCAAACGGATTTTACGCTAAAGAAAAGTTTCAACTTAAGTGAAAAAACAAAAAAACTCGAACGTGGCAAAAGCGACAATTTACGCCGTTTTCTGGGAATCCGACTTGCAAACGAATGTAAAAGTGGATTTTTGTTTTGTCGCTAAACGACAAATCTGTTTTGTATTACTAAAGGACCAACTTGCAAACGAAAAGCGGATTTTGTTCTGTCGCAAAACGACAGGTCAGATTCGTATTACGAAAAGCAAGGAAGTAACCTACGAAAGAAAAAAGTTCACCAGTGGATTCTAATTACTGCTCCCCGTTAGCAAAACAACAACTAAAGGAATCTTTTAATTAATAATTTGTTTGGCGGCGGTACTAAAAGGAAATACCATAGCTAGAAATTAAAGCTCTAGGAAAGGATTTTTTTTTTTTAAAGTTGTCACTGGATAACGGATAATACAGTAAAACGTCACGAAAAAAAAAAAAAAAAATGGAAGACTTATCAAAAATGTTCATGCAATTTTTACAGGCACAAGCTGACCGCGAGGAAAGACAAAATCAGGCACAAGCTGACCGCGAGGAAAGACAAAATCAGGCACAAGCTGACCGCGAGGAAAGACAAAATGAACGTTTTGCTAAAACACTGGAACTACTAAAGAGTAATCGAGAAAATGTCGACAGTGTTAATTTCTCCCATACAACTATCTTTAATAGTATGGACACATTTAATTATGTGCCGGAGGAAGGAAAGACTTTTGGAGCATACTATACAAGATACGAGGATGTCTTTCAACTGGACTGCAAAAATTGGCGAAATAGCCAGAAAGTGAGCCTCTTACTCAGGAAATTGGGTACATCAGAACACAGCAAATTCATAGATTACATATTACCTAAAAAAACTGCGGAATTAGAGTTCATGGAAGCTGTGAAATTACTAAAAGAATTATTTAATCCAAATATATCTCTTTTTCATAAAAGATGGCTGTGCATGAATCTAAGAAAGATGGACAACCAAGATTATTTGACATACGCATCAGTTGTCAATAAAAACTGCGATAATTTTAAGCTTGCGGAACTAACGGTAGAAGATTTTAAATGTCTAATCTTCGCACAAGGGTTAGTTTCCACGAAAAATGTAGAAATACGCAGACGAGTGTTGTCTAAGCTAGAATCTGAGCAAGATTTAACCCTCCAGAAACAAGCAGAGGACTGTGAAAGGGCCATTACACTAAAAAAGGATTCAAAAAATATAGAAGAATCCGGAGTGGCATATGTAAGAAAAGTTAGAAAACCATGCACACCAACCAAGAACTTTACAAAGAAAAGCAATCGAAATGGAACGGGATATTACAATCCTAATAACCATAAATATAGGACAGAATATAACAAGCCTCTTCCTAGATATAACTGTAAGAGATGTGCAGAAAAGTATTGGGAATCAGATTGTCCTTATAAGAAGAAAAAATGCTACATTTGTAAGAAGGTGGTACACAAAAGCGATTGCTGCAGATATAAAGATTACACCAGAAAGAGAGTACAGCAAACAAAATCAAATACAAAATTAGACAAAGATCGGCGAAAATACGTAAAAGTGGAAATATTTAAAACACCAATAAAGTTACAACTCGACTCCGGCTCCGATATTTCTATTATAAACCTGAATACATGGAAAAAGTTGGGTAAAAAACCAACCATGATGAAAACGAGTAAATCAGCCCGGACGGTAACTGGTGGTGGTATAAAATTTGAAGGAGAAGTTGTCCTTCCGATAAAATTAAAAGGGATTACGAAGAAATTAAAAATATTCGTACTGAAAAATAGTGAAAATCTGTTTGGAATAGATTTAATTGAGAAATTTGGACTATGGGATAAGCCAATCAATACATTCTGTAAAAAAATAGAATGTTCTTCTCCAACAACAGTAAATATAAAAGACGATTTAAAAGAATTATTTCCTGAAGCATTCACGACTAACTTAGGCAGCTGTAATAAATTCAAGGCCTCGTTTGAACTTAAAGCAAACGCCAGCCCAATTTTTAGAAAAAAGCGAAACGTTCCGTTCGCTGGGTTGGAAAAGATTAATAAAGAATTAGATAGATTGGAACAGACAGGAATTCTATCAAAAATAGAACACAGCGAGTGGGCAGCCCCCACCGTATACGTAAAGAAAAAGAATGACGAAGTTAGAGTGTGCGCAGATTTTTCGACCGGGGTCAACTCCCTATTAAAAGATCACCATTACCCTCTACCAAGCCCAGAGGAAATATTCACGAAGTTAAATGGTGGTAATATCTTCTCTAAGATAGACTTGAGCGATGCATATTTGCAAATACCGGTCGAGGAAAATTGCTCAAAAATACTATGCATCAATACGCATAAGGGATTATACAAATACAACCGATTGCCCTTTGGCATCAAAGTAGCGCCTGCCATTTTTCTGCAAGCGATGGACACCATGCTAAGTGGTATTGAGTGCGCATGTGCATACCTGGACGACATTGTTCTCAGCAAATCCCTACAAGAACATAAGGAACATTTGAAACAAGTATTTACTCGAATACAAGAATTCGGCTTTAAAGTAAAAGAAGTAAATGTGACTTTTGTATGAGCGAGATTAAGTATCTTGGACACATAATAAACAAACATGGACGACGTCCAGACCCAGACAGATCTGCGGCAATAAAAAATATGCCAGCACCTGATAACGTAACAACCTTGCAGAGTTTCTTGGGACTCGCAAATTATTATCAATCTTTTATTGAAGGAATGCATAACTTGCGAGCCCCCTTAAATAATCTGCTTAAAAAGGATACACCTTGGAACTGGACGCAAGAATGTCAAACCGCTTTTGACAAAAGAAAGAGCGCACTAACATCCGAATTATTCTTAACGCACTTTGACACAAAATTAAAAATAGTCGTCGCTAGTGACGCTAGTTCCTACGGCTTAGGAGCATGCATTCAACATATTATGCCGGATGGGTCTAGAAAACCAATAGCGCACGCTTCGAGAACACTGATACCAGCCGAGAGGGCATATTCACAAATCGAAAAAGAAGCATTGAGCATAATCTTTTCCGTGACTAAATTTCACCGATATTTATATGGTAGACAATTCTTACTTGAAACCGACCATAAACCGTTAGTCACGATCTATGGATCAAAAAAAGGATTGCCGGTATACACCGCAAATAGATTGCTGCGCTGGGGTACAATCTTACTTAATTACGATTTCCAGCTACAACATCTAGCATCAAAAAAGATTTGCCATGCGGATGGACTGTCAAGACTGATACCACAGAAACACAATCTGGAAGAATCAGTCATTGCAGCAATTCGGACAAATGTTGAAGTAAAAAATATGGTAGCAAACATCATTAAGGAACTACCCGTAACTTTGTCGGACATTAAAAGGGAAGCCGAGAAAGACGAATACATAAAGGACATAAAAGAGAAAATTATAACGGACACAAAGGTGCAGGAAGTTTTCTCCATATGTAACGATGTGTTACTGTACAGTGAGAGAGTGGTAATACCCAAAACATTGCAGAATAGGATGTTAAGAGATTTCCATACGGGACATCCGGGGATAAATCGAATGAAGTCGTTAATGAGAAGCTACGTGTACTGGCGTAACATGGACACTGACATAGCAGCAACAATAAATACATGTAAAGGATGCCAGTTAGCAGCAAAATCCCCACCTATAGTACACAAACCTTGGCCGAAAACCGACCAATCATGGTCGAGAATCCACATGGACTTCGCTGGTCCAGTAGGAGAAAACTATTATTTAATTGTAGTGGATAGTTACACAAAATGGCCGGGGGTAATGCGTTGCAGGAATCCAACAACGAACAACTCAATAGGGTTCCTACACGAGTTGTTTGCAAGATTCGATGTACCAGACACACTGGTCACTGACAACGGAACGCAGTTCACATCCGCAGAGTTTAAGGAATTTTGCGACACGTTCCGAGTGAAGCACATCACGACTCCGCCGTATCATCCAAGGTCGAACGGCCTTGCGGAAAGGTTCGTGGACACGCTAAAACGAGCGTTAAAGAAATCCATTAGAACACCAACAGAAAAAGCTTTGCAACAATTCTTGCAAGTTTATAGGATCACACCACATCCTAGTACACCATCAAACATATCACCAGCTGATCTAATGTTTGCCAGAAAGGTAAAATCAGCGTTTGATAAACTGTTGCCAAGACAGGCAATTATCCGAAACACTACACACACGAGAAGAAAGAAATATAACTCGGGAGATCGAGTATATTTTAAGTGCTACAAGAATAACACATCTTACTGGGAATGTGGAGTAGTGGATAAACGCATTGGTGATTGTACATATATGATTAAAGGTCCACAGAGTATACATAAAAGGCACCTAAATCAGATAAAAAAACGTCATATCCAAGATGATGATTATACGACAACAGTCGAAGAGGAGGAAACCATAGATGTCATATACAAATCCTTTAATTTGGAACCGCCTCAATATACACCTGAACCCCGAAGATCAGGTAGGAAAAGAAAATTTAATGAACCATTGATGGTAAACCCAAAAAGAAAAAGATATTGAAATCTGTGTGACTTCAAATCTTGGGAGGGGGGTGTTGTGGTGGCAACCACTCATTTGCATATACGAATAACGTTACACTATAAATGGCAAGCCTAAGTTGGCCTTAGTGTGTGTTACCTAAATGCCACCGGAAGTGACGCCGAAGAGCGTACATGTCCTCCCACCAAGACTTGCTGACTCGACACCTTCATTTGTACATACTGTAACTATACCTTTTCTTTAATACACTTATTATTGCATTCTTCTTGTTGTTTGCGTCTTCATTGTATTCCTCACTAATTATTGTTCAACCTTGCAACCACAACAATACACTAGAGTTAAAATTTGAAATCTAACAGGAATTTTCACAAGCAAAGTGTGTGAAATCTGCAAAATAAACCTCACTTCAGTCGAAACTCAAAAAATGTCTCAGTTTTTTATTAATGAGAATAAGTTTGAACAAGCTTGTTTTCTTCTCGCTGAAAGGTTAAAAATCTATCTCCCAGTAAGAAAAGATATGTCTCTGTAAATATATATGTGTAATATATATAAATATACGACCAAGTCGACCTATTTGGAGTGATGAAATTGGAGGAATTCAAAAATGTAATCCCAGAAATTTCCCAGAACCAACGAGATCAGCAACTTAAATTGAAAAAAGAACAAACAGAAAGATTGCAGAAAGATAAATAAAACCAAGTGATATGTCAAACAGAAATTAAAACAGAAAATCTTTGACCAACTTAACCGTGTTTCGGTTGAAGGCAATTGCATTGGTACAAAGGTTGTCTATATAAAATGAAAAGTATTTTAAGTGCGATCGCATTGGACACAAAAATACACACTGTAGAGTAAAAATAAAATTTTAAAAAACTTTATTAGAATCGCTATAAGTAACGAAGAAAGTTTGTACAAGAATATTGAAGAAGAATATTAAAATGCATCCTGACTCAGGCTCAGATTTTTCCATCATAAATCCTCAAACGAGGAAGAAAATTGGAAAACAAACTTTGATGAGAAATTTAAACAACAACTAAATTTTGAGGATGAACGAATAACAACAGTTACATTAAATGAAACCAACATGTTATGGTTTTATTTGCAGAAAACATTTTTATTATAAATCAAACATAAATAACTGTTAAAAATGTATAGTTCGAAAAAGGCTTTACCAACGCATACTGCAAACAAAGCACAGAAATGTGTAACCATTCTCCTCGATTACAATTACAAAATAGAGTATCTCCCTATCTCCCATAATCAAAAATCAATCATACTGACGGATTATATAGATTGATCTTAAAATATACTGGCGTCATTGATGACACAGTGATTGCCTCTCTACAAATTGAAGTTGGGGTAAAACATACATTGTGTACCATCATTAAAAAGCTTCTTTTGAAAGCGATAAATGACGATTTCTTAAAGAACTTAAAAATTAGTATAAAGGAAAAACACTGACAAATCTCGGAAGTGTATTCGATCTGTGATGATGTTATGGTGTACATCAATCGAGTGCTTATTTCTGGTGCATTAAACAATAATTCTAAGAGAATTTTCTCGGTCAGAAAATGTGATGCAGGATACAGACACAGAACTAAGATAAATCACCTGATGTACATGGACGCAATAAAACAATTTGCAACAAGAAAAACGAAACTATAAAAGCTGATAAATACCACCAGAAGTTTCAGTTAGGACATACAAATGAAAAGTCTCATGTGAAGTTATGTATATTTGACGAACATAGACAAAAATATTGAAAATGCGGTGAAATTATACAACGGTTATGCTTAAGCAGAAAATACAGCTATAATATTCAGACCCTGGCCGAAAACTGACCAACCGTGGTCTAGGATCCATATATATTTTGCTGGACGACTTGAATAACCTTTGTTCAATACTATACAATCAACAACTCAGAAACGTGTGAACAATTCATACTAAACAATTGTTACTTGCGACGTTGGTTTCTTACATTTTAATATTTCCAGCCATTTTGTGAAACTGTTAACTACTATTAGAAATAATGGTTGTGAGTAAAATAATCTGTGTTCAGCCATCTTGATTATTCACAGGAAGTAAATACATAACCGGATTATTTTACTCACAACCACTATTTACGGTAAATAAAATTCCTCTTAAATAAAATTTTTCATTAAATATTACATTTTTACGAAAATAGGTAATACATGAATAGTCATATTTAAATAAATTGTTATTGACTAATTTTCGAACTGTATTTTAAAAATAATAATTTATGTCGCTATAGAACCGTTACTATTGCGACATAAATTATTTAAAAAATTTCTAGATAACATAATTGTTTTTAAGACATTTAAAAACATTTCCACAATTTCTTTGAAATAATTGTAGGTATTATTGTAGGTTTAGATCCTTAGTTAAATCACTCCCATCAAAACAAAAATGCGAATCTACTTTGTTTAGACAAATTACATGTAAACTCTATGAAAAACTTGAGGAAAAAACAATTACTTTAGAATGAGGGATCAGTTACGCATATAAATTCAACGTAAAAGGATTACAAATAAATGATTTCACAAGAAGGTGACCCAAACATTTTGGAATTACAAATAAATGATCTTCATGTTGAAATCAGATCCACGAATCAAGAAGAAATGAATTCTATTGATTATTCCTTACAAGAAATTACAATAATAAGCAAACAATATTGAAATTAAAACTTGAAATACAAATATAAATATTAAATGAACTTCTTTAAATTTATGTATGAGCAGAGTCTGCTTGGAATTCTTTGTTCTCATTTAAAATTTTTATATTTCTAAAAAGAAAAGATAACTTTCTTCCTTAGGAATATTATTAAACATTCAAATTTGCTGCTTTTGTAGTTTGAAGATAAAAAAGGAAAACATACACAGGGGACATTCGTGAAGAACAATATTGAAGTGTGAAGTCAAAGTTTTCGGATGCAAGAAATCTTTAATCAAAAGATTTCACAGAGCCCACTTCCTTTTGGATCATCGTAGATTGACGTGAAACACTTTTCACAGTACTCTCAGCTTCTTATAGGTGCGATTCTTTTTTGTATCAGCAAATTATAGATTGTGATGGGTATGTTCAGAGAAGGGCAACGATATACTTTAACAGTTTGCTATAAAAAAGTTGAAAAGGCAACGGAGCTGACCTTCTTATGAGATTCTAAGTTGATCAAATAGTGTTTATTCCTACAAGGGATACGATTTGTTTTGGATACAAGACTTACTTTACCCTAGAACTCTATCAGTCTGACTATCTCTAGAGTTTAGTTGACGAGTCCATTCCAGAATACTTTAGTAGACTTCACTGGAACCTTTGTTTAAAGAGTGAGACTGTAGAAAGGAAGGTGTATTTACTTCTTTTCATCTGGCTGAGCATTAAAGCTGTACACATGGATGTCACATAAAACTTGACCGATGAGTATTTAGTACAAGCTCTGGTTATGTTTTCCAACTTTTACAGTTTACTTTCATAATGTGAAGACCTTTTTGTGCATGAGTAAGACCATTCATCTTTTCTCCCTCAAGAGCCACATTAAATTTTGACCTATCTGGAATTTATTATTGATTATAATTTTTTTCTATCGTCGGTAGCCAGCAGCTCAGTCATATATGTTATAATCTATGTAGCATTTTTCCTAATACTCTGTTAGCTCAAGATTTTTATGTTCCCATCTATTTAGTAATTGTTCTAAGACCCTGTTACCTCAGAGACCTATGTTTTCATCTGTTTAGGACTGATCTTAAGACTCTGTTATCTCAGAATTCTATGTTCTCATCTATGTAATGTTAGCCTTAAGAGGCTGTTAACTCAGACATATATGTCCTCATCTGTGTAGTGTTCGTGATAAGACTCTGTTAGTACCATTAACAGTCAATAACACCCTTTAGTTGGACATAAGCAAACTTTCACACCTAATGTGCTTAAATAAGCCATATCTTTCTTGTTTGTAAGCCATTGTTTAAAGCATTTATATAGATGGAAAGAGAATACAATTAAAATTCCAAAGATGTAATTTTATATGTCTTTATACAATAAATGATTTAATACTCCAAGTTAAAAAATGAAAATAAACTGTTAAAAACTGAAGAACCAGAAAGGAAAACTTTTTTTAAATTATTTTATATTTCATACCTTGCATTCCAATTAATATCCTCAGGGTTCGTTTTATTATATATTTCTGAGATTACGCAAAATACACTTCATTGGTGACATATAGATAATAGTTTCAGAATTATTTTTATGTATAATATGTAAATATTTGATAATCTGGAATGGTGTAGTAATTTCTTTTAATCCTTATGTTTTTTTAATTCAATAAATCACTAGCGGAATAGTGAATGTTTTGCTGTAGCTGCATAGCGAGTTTGCATTTCCCCCAAATAAAAACGCTTTCATATTAATAACTATACATTTTTTTATCTGCTTTAACACTGTTTGTTTGCATGTGTTGGTCTGTAGGTGTAACTAAAAATTATAAATGAGGCAATCCAAATTTCACAAAAATTAAGTTCCTTTGAAGTGTGGATAACATGTCTCTAAATGTTAGATGACATTTTTAATTACATCACCTGCCCCATATTTTACAATTACTATTTTTAAAACTGTTGCATTTTTGTAATATTTTGATAAAATTGATGTTGGCTTTAAATTTAAATTAATGGATGAATTGTTAAATAAAATCTCTTATTTGTTCACTAGTAACAGTTACAGTGGAGAAAAATGAAAGTATCCTATACACATATATAAAATAGATATCATATCCTATACAAACACATGGAATAGAAGTCATATTCTTCTGAAATGTGTGAATTCACCAGAATAAATCACATATAAACACGAACATGCTGAAAAGAAACGTCATTTATGTTAAATTTGTGTTTCATCAATTAGAAGAAAATTGGATTTAAAAAGATACATTCAAACACATGAGAAAGAAGCGTTATTCTTATGAAGTATGCTATTTGAATGTCATCTACTAAAAAACAGCGATCTCTGAGAACTAAGTGAACTAAAATAGAGAGAAAGATTTTATTTTTTAAAGTTTGTGTCAAATGGTCTACACGATAATCTAATTTAAAGAAACGCATGCACCAAGATGTAAGCAATGGTGAAAACATTCCTGCCTCTGGAAATGGTGCTCCAGCAATACAGAGGCTAACCAGGGTCAGCTATGAGGCCTTGAGACAAAAGGTCCTGGCCCCTATCTCCATCAAATACAGCAACAAGTTTGTGTCAAATGGTCTAAAACTGAATCTCATTTAAAGAAACAGATGCAAACCTATTTTGTGAAGATACCTTCTTAAATTATTTGAAAATCATCTGCAAAAAAGAGATCTCTGAGAACAAACTTTACTAAGTTACAGAGAAAATGTTTTTCCTGTGAAATTTGTTACTCATCATTTAAAATATCATCTAATTTTTAGCGACATGTTATTCCATAGTGGAAAGAAACTTTATTCTGAAATTTGCAGTGCGTCATTTATAATTTTATGTTACACCTACGTTCCAACCCATGGGAACTCACACTGGAGAGCAACCTAATGGGTATGCAGATATATATGTATCTCATATAGCGATAAAGTGTTACCCCCAAGAAGAGACTGTTTTGGAAGTGAAAATCCCAAAGCTCCTTAATTTGGGCTACAATTACCTTCTAAACATGATTGAAAGCCAAGTTAAGGCATGCCTTCAAAAAATCCAGAAAGCATTCAACAGCCTAAATATCTGAAGATGACTCCCATGCGGGGAAGGTCACCCAAAGTGGAGCAACTTCAGACTGATACCAGCCCAGTTCTGCAGAAGGCTTTTGCAGAACATGATCTGAACTCTCGCAGATTTGCTGAACTACACATCAAGTATTCAGCAAATACCCCAGACTCCATAAACATGTGATACTCAACTGAGATCAGAATGACCCAGCTGAGTTTGAGTTCACCAAACTCAGGCAAAATAATCTCCCCTTGACCCTAACAAGGTTAAAAAGAAATTTAGGATAAGAAGTCAAAGAATCTTTGGAGAGGCTCTCTTTCCCAATGTCCTTGCTATCACAGAACAAAGGGTACAGAATATGTACCTCAAAGGTAACAGGGTTACTTAAATAAACTTGCACCTTTCCTTGGAAGGATTGGGATAAGCTAAACTCCTGTTCTTTTTAAACTGCCCTTTATCTAAGTAACGGGCTATCTAGCCCAAATCCATCAAAATATTTGTAAGGGGAATGTAATAGGCCAGTGGAATCTTGCGCCTCTAAATTTACATGTGAATCAATACATACATCCAAACAGTCTGCCTGACTAATCGAAGTTAATGGACACAAAATGGCAAAACTGCATTGCATCTTCATATTACAAGAACGGAGATAATCTCCTACAACGTGCTGGCTTGACGATAGACGTTATCATTTTTGTGTTCTTATTTTCATTGAGATACATGCGAAATATTGCAGTTAAAAATAAATTAATCGGAAAACGTATTGATATACTGATAATTCGGAAGTTAAACCCATACCTCCAAAAGAAGAATTTGTACCTTTACCTTTGGGAGTATGGGTGTCTGAAAAGACAATACTCTCGTTAAAAATATGACATCTGAAACCGATAATGACGCTCTGCATGCATGGCACTAAACACAGAAAAAATTCATAAATTTTGGACAAAAACATTTCATTTAAAAATTCCATGGTGTCAATTTTATAAACTTTTTGAAAAGAAGTTAGTTGCTTGACCTTGTTAATATTCATATTTTTCAGAACATACACATTTTATTCATGAAATATATCTGTAATGAACATTTTTTTATGTCTGTAATAAATAAAATTCATGATGTTTATTTTATTGAATTTTTAAAAATATTAATTAAAAATAAACTCATATTTTTGGACACATACAGTTTTTTAAAGAAATATATGTAATGAAAAAATTTAATTACGTTTATTTTATTTAATTTTATAAAATATAAATAAATAATAAATTCATATTTTTTGACACATAAAATATGTCTGTAATGAAAAAATTTCATGATGTGAATTTTATTTAATTTTTTTAAAATAATCATTATAATAAATTCATATTTTTGGACACATACAAATGTTTTTTAAGAAATATGTTTGTAATAAAAAAAATTATGATGTTAATTGAATTAATTTTTTTTAAATATGTATAAATAATAGATTCATATTTTTGGACACATACAAAGGCACTTCTGCATTTCAGCTGTCACTTACTGGGATCAGAAATCGTAATTGAAAAGTTCCATTCATTCCACCGAGTCAACCGGAAGTGCAGAAAGTCTATTTTCACGAAGAAAAAACAACACAGGCCGTATAAGACGCCACCTTTGGGTATTTGGCGGTTATGAACCGGCCACCAAATCTGGTTTCTTAGTCACAGTCCCTTCCAGAGATGCTGCTACATTTGTTGCATAGCCCCTTCTTAGTCACAGTCCCTTCCAGAGATGCCGCTACATTTGTTGCATAGCCCCTTCTTAGTCACAGTCCCTTCCAGAGATGCCGCTACATTTGTTGCATAGCCCCTTCTTAGTCACAGTCCCTTCCAGAGATGCCGCTACATTTGTTGCATAGCCCCTTCTTAGTCACAGTCCCTTCCAGAGATGCCGCTACATTTGTTGCATAGCCCCTTTTTAGTCACAGTCCCTTCCAGAGATGCCGCTACATTTGTTGCATAGCCCCTTCTTAGTCACAGTCCCTTCCAGAGATGCCGCTACATTTGTTGCATAGCCCCTTCTTAGTCACAGTCCCTTCCAGAGATGCCGCTACATTTGTTGCATAGCCCCTTCTTAGTCACAGTCCCTTCCAGAGATGCCGCTACATTTGTTGCATAGCCCCTTCTTAGTCACAGTCCCTTCCAGAGATGCCGCTACATTTGTTGCATAGCCCCTTCTTAGTCACAGTCCCTTCCAGAGATGCCGCTACATTTGTTGCATAGCCCCTTCTTAGTCACAGTCTCTTCCAGAGATCCCGCTACATTTGTTGCATAGCCCCTCTGGTTGGGCCGCGGCAGTACTCGTTTTGTACACTCGTCCTGGAACGGCCGTGGCAGTTCTCATTTAATCACTCGTCGTAGAGGGTGCGTCGTCCAGTGGTTGAAGTCTCTCTTCCTTCTTTCTGCCATGAACCACGCCACTGCAACAAAAAGCCCCATGGCCAACCCAGAAGACAAACAATCTTTTAAATTTAATTTTGTTTTATTTCAAGCGTTAGTTATCCGTCAGCTGGGAGACAGTCACTAACGTCGAGAGAGAGAGCAAATTACTGCTTTTGTAATTACTTAATTAAGTCCTTAACCATTCATGGAGGGGGGAGGAAAGAGATCTTTCGCCTGTATTTTCTTATGGAAATAATTCCCCTATTTATTTTGCAGTCTACATGGCAATAATCATGTCTGATAGGTTCGCCTCCCAAAACCCAGACTGGCTTAAACTCGCTTCTCATGCAAAAGGAGTGACGTCACAGATCCCACGTGCGACACTCATGTGCAACATTTAATTCAGTCATGTTCTCTGACCTCTTGACCCGGTGTTCGTCAACGTTCGCTCTGACAGCACCCGTGAGCTCCGACCGTGAGAACAGCCCCAGACTGTACGGGCCCACCAAATCGTGCAAGTCGAACCAACGATTTCCAAGATGCGTCTGTTCCCATACGGCCATTATGTGCATCCAGGGACCACAATTATATCAGATTGTTGGCGTGCATACGATCGACTCGCTTCGGAAGGATTTCACCATTTGCGTGTAAATTACCGATATAATTTTGTGGATCCATCCACAGGTGCCACAACAAATCATGTGGAAAACATGTGACAAAAGGCCAAGATGCATGCTTACCTGGCCTTTTGGCTAGGAAGAAAGTGTAGTAGCTATTCCGATGGATACTGCACCCCATAGACTGGTATTGTCTTGGCCTTCGGGGCTTGATTTACGCCGGTCTATGTGTATGTCCTGTGCAGTTCAGTTCTAGGAGGTCCACCCTTCCAGGCTTCGTCTCCCCTCTTTGGGGAGGAGTAAGTTTATTGCTTACTGCCTGAGGCGCCCCTACCGGGGAATGCCAACGGGGCTGCCCAGACATTTTTTAATGGCCAGAATGCTCATCTTCTCGGGCGCTGGATTTTCAAACCCCACTTTCCCGACTCGACCTTTGGTCACATCTTACTTGTGGGAGTAAGATAAAAACTGGCCTTGTACCTAACTCCTGGGGAGGAGTAAATCAATACTTACTTTGCCTTTTGGCTTTGAAGAAAGTATAGTATCTGTTCCGATGGATACTGCACCCCATAGACTGGTATCGTCTTGGCCTTCAGTGCTTGATTCCGTCGGTCTGTGGGTTTGTCGTGTGCAATTCTAGAAGGTCCACCCTCCCAGGCTTTGCCTCCCCTAAGTTTATTGCTTACTGCCTTAGGCGCCCCTACCGGGGAATGCCGACGGGGCTGCCCAGGCATGCTCACCTTCTCAGGCGCTGGCTTTTCAAGTCCCACTTTCTCGACCCGACATTGGGTCACAGCTTACCTTGTGGGAGTAAGATAAAACTGGCTTTGTGCCTAACCTCCTGGAGAGTAGGTAAATAATATACAAGTAAATAATATACACGCAAATTGTGGAGTCCTACTTAATCGAATTTATGTGGCGGCAGAAATTGTCTGCGAACCCCATGGAAGCCATTGTAAAGAATATTGCAGAACTTTATCCTGTTCAATAGAGGAAGGAAAAAAATCAAACATCCCAAAGTTGTACATTATATATATATGAAAAAAACGACAATGTTGACTGTTTGTTGGATTTTCGTTTTAAATTATAAATTTTCGTTTTAAAAGATCATTGTTTACTATTTTGATAAAATTTTAATTCATACAATAAACAAAAATCACTGACTAAAATCACTGACTATTAATTTAAATGATAAATTTTCATTTTAAAAATCACTGTTAATTCATACAATAAAAAAAAATCACTGACTATTCATTTAAATGATAAATTTTCGTTTTGTATGTAAAAAAAGAATTCCATGATGTTTACTTTTATAACTTCATTATATAATATTACTTTAAAAAAATATGTAAACACAAATTCTTTTTCAATAAATATGCATGTTACGTAAACATAAGAAAAAAATCCATGATGTGAACTTTATATAACTTCTTTATTTAATATTACCTCAAGAAAGTGTAAACACAATTTGTCTTCAATAAATATGTATGTTACGTAAAATTCCAAGAACCAGAATTTACATTTTTACCAAGATTTTGTCTTTCGGACAACCACACTTTCAAAAGCTAATCGTACAAATGCCCTGTTTTGAGGTCTGGGTTAAACTTCCGAATTCCAGATATACTTACTTATTAGTGTACTGAATTATCTCCCTTGTTGACTCTTCAATTTCTTTGTAAAGAAGACATTTACTTAACATTTGATTATTTAATCAATTTCATTTTGCAAAGAAAACAAATAAGAAGAACGAAATACAAAAAGGTAAGTTCAATCACTACGGAAATTGTTTTCATTTCGTTCATTTTACGATTGAATTTTAAATTGGAGTTTAAAAAAGACTTTCGTTGTAAATGTTTAAATTTAATACAATCAAAAAGAATTCAACTTAATTCAATTTCAATTGTTTTTATTGTTTCCTAAGTCTCGGTTTTCCACACATTAAGATTAACTGATTAAATCGAATTATAATTTTTCAAAAAGTAATTAAATATTTTTTCGATATTATTCTATCTCTGCACCCTTTGCTAATTCAGCCGAAAAGAAAGATGAAAAACCTACTTTGTTAAACGTTACTATTGGCGACATTAATTATTTGAAAATAAATACAGTTGGGAATTTAGTCAAAAATAATTTATTTTTGTTACCTATTCATTTGTGACCTATCTGTGTCCAAATATTTAATATTTAAAAGAAGTTATAAGCAATAGTGGTTGTGAATAAAATAATACGCGGTCAGCCATCTTAATTATTCACAGGAAGTAAAGACATAACCGGATTATTTTACACACAACCACTATTTATTGTAAATAAAATAGCTTATAACTTTTTTTAAATATTACATTTTTAACAAAAATATTTAATACATGAATAGTTAAGCCAAAATAAATTGATTTTGACTAATTTCCCAACTGTATTTTCTTTAAAATAATTTATGTCGCTAATAGTAACGTCTACACCTTCTAGATCACTAGACAAGATAGCGTTTATACGGACATATGAAAAAAACTGCTATTTCATAATTTCTTTTAAATCAATTGTATGTATTATTGTAGATGAAGACCCTTAGTTAAATCACCCTCACCCAAACACAAATGCGAATCTACTTTGTTTAAACAATTACGTGTGAACACGCTGAAAACTTGGGAGGCAAAAAAACAATTATTTTAGAATGTGGTATCAGTTTTAGCATATAAATTTAACATAAAATGGTTCACCCAGTTTCTGACAAAATATCATTTGACCCACTTGTCACTATTTTAAGTTAAACTATGTTCTTGTTATATTTGTGGTCTGTTGCCATCCAAACTTAGGGTTAGTGGATTATTCTTTGTGGGGGTCTGTTACTGTCCGGCCTAAGGGGAGAGATAGGTTTTTGGTAGGTGGGCTAATACTGTTAACAAAGGAAAGAGAGTTGATTAAAGCTTAAAGAAATTTGCATCGAATTCTCGCCTTTGAGATTAGGCCTGCCTACCTCGTAAATTTCCCTCTCAGACAGGAAATACTCTGAGCGACATCCATATATCTGTCTGGGATGTTACCAAATTTTGAATTTATCTTTTTCAATGATCTTAAAAATAACATTTACAAACTATTTGATGACATTTATATAGCATACACAACCGTCTATGGCAACATTCTGAACAGCATTAATGATAAAGATCTCTCTGTTTCTCTCTCTTTCGACCTGGAGCATGTAATAAAATGGGAGGAAACGTGGCTGGTTACTTTAAATACATCTAAAACCAAGCTTCTCCTGTTTCGACACCCATGCTCGGATTCTCACTTTGCCCCAATTGAAATGGATATCTCTCCTCTTGAGGAAGCTCCCTGATTGATAAGCTTCTAGGACTGATCTTAACTTGAGACCTGAAATGAAAGACTTACATCAAATCTGTTGATAATGTTGCTGGAAAAATTATTTGATCATTCCACCACTCGAGAAAGTATCTCACTTCTTATACAATCCTTTACGTCTATAAAAGTCAAAACATCATAAGATTGAGTACTATTGTCACATCTAGGGAAATGTTTTTTTTCAAGAGCTAACTGTCTGTCGAATACAATACAACTGGGTTTGCTTCCCAGTTGTATACAACATGGTCATTCTAGAGTCCAATGTTAACAAATTCTTGTTGAGGTATCCTCTTAACTAATCAAATTCTCCCCAGTTTTCAAACTCATTGACCTTTATCCTTGAGTGGCCCTTTGGCCTTGATAAGCAGTAACTCGTTAGTACATAAAAATGTCATCGTTTAAAAAATAAAAAAAACTTATTTGAGTCGGCGATGACCATAAGCTGTGGAAGTAAAAGATTACCATATTTTCTTTGGGTTTACATTTTTTTTAATTTTGCAATAAGATTTTTAAGTAAAACCAATAGCAGAAATGGTTATTTCCCATGTCCTTTGTCAGATGATATTGCAACGGTGGAGTTAACATTTGTATATAGATGCAATTTTAATGTAATGCCAATTTTAAGTAATGGTAGGATTCCGAATGTTCCAAGTATATTTATTGTAGTAGACATGTATATAAAATCTTCCCACTGCGAATCAGTAAGCAGAAAAACCGTAGATATTTGCATAGATGTTTCATCAGTTAAAAAAAATATTTCTATTCATTTCAAATTTTTTAAGATAAAATCTTTACAATAAGTATTTGCCTAAAATAAAGACTTGTGATTCCTTTTTATAACAAATTTCTAAATTTCGTTGTTGGCCAACCTTTTTTATGAGTTAAAATTGAATAAATTCACCCAAGTTAAAATATATATTTGACAAACACCTTTGATAACACGAATAAGACACATTTTATGAATTCCTCATCCCAAATTAGAAAAGTTACAAAGTTTCAAGATTGTAATTCCATTGGATACTGTTTTACAGCAATTTCAGTAATATATTCGTTTTGACTTATTTTTTAATCCATTTTTGCCCTATTATCAGAGTGTGTTTCGTTTTTATACATGGTTAAAATGTGAGTATTTATTCTGGTTTATTCTAATAATTATTGGATCCATTATGATTAATTTTTAGTTACTACAAGATAACATTCGTATAAATGTTTCACTTGTTTGAAGCCTGCATTTCTAGTTATAAACCGTGTAAATTGGCTTCTAGACAAATATCACACAAGTCGACAAATATTCTAATTTCCGACAAATTTTGAACACTCATAATTTCTTGGTAATTTGTGCTGCTGAAATTACTTTTGTACCATTGTTTATGTTTTTCAAATATCTATGTGTCGACGTGATGTTTTTTAGATATAATAAAAGTACACTTTGGGTTTGGGATACCTATTACTGAATATCTTTCAATGATGAGGTCCATATTTTGGCCAAGTTTTAAACAATGTAGTGTAGTATTTATCCTAAGACTCTGTTAGCTCAGACATACATTTTCTCATTTGTGTTGTATTCACTTTAAGAATCTGTTTGCTCAGACATATAATTTACCATCTTTGTAGTATTCATCTTAAGACTCGTTTAGCTCAGACATATATTTTCTAATCTGTGTAGTATTAGCCCTAACACTTTGTTTGCTCAGATATATATATTGTAATCAGTGTAGTGTTCGTCCTAAGACTCTATAAACTCAGGTATATATTTTCTAATCTGTGTATTATTCATCTTAAGACTCTGTCAGCTCAGACATATAATTGACATCTGCACTATTTTACTATTAAAATCTGTACAAATTATTTGTGATGACTAAAAGCTATGAAAAATAATATTCGTGAAATTCTAAAAGTGGAACAATACCAATTTTAAGCTTTTGTAAATTATCAACAAATGTATTATAGTTTTATTTGAAGATTTGAAACAATCGAATATTTTATTTGGAAACTTGTTGCTGAATTAATTTCTTCATCTGAGATGAATAGTTTATACTAAATAAATGTAATACACGTTATCTATTATAAAAAAAGCTATATTAAATAAAGCTATATAAGTAGGGTACCAACACTTATGCGAGCTACAAATTGAAGAGAGACTTAAATGCATTAACAATGAAGGAACAATTTGAAAAATTTTTGAGTTGATCAGAACGGACTGATTATAAATGTCTTAGTTTCATGAACTTCTCTTATTTTCCTGATAGTTATGAATCAAGAAATGTAATAATGTATTACACTTGAAAATCAGAGTTGCTTTATCAGATACTACATGGATCACCTTAATGTAAGTCGGTCAAATGTGTGCTTCTGCTGTTTGGTAAATAGTTATGTACATCAGATTAAGTTCTACTTATGTAAGGAAAGTCTTGGAACAACTCAAGTTCTAGTAAATTGTTCTGAATCTTATTACGTTTATTTTTGTATTCCATATTGCTCATATTCTATTTTATATGTTTATAAAATAGGAAAGATCATATCGTTTGCACACGTTACAAAAATCTTGACCTGGAAATAGACTTAAGAAACTTGGGTTTTATTTACAATTTTAACGGTCTGACTAATCCTGGAGAAATTATTAAAGATTTTTGCTAAATCATGTATATGATTTAAAAAGTTACAGGGATCACCTACCCTATATGTCACAATTACTTATTCTAAATACTTTTGCCGGAGAAAAAATTGATTTCTGCTTTCTATTTTAATTAATACATTAATTGTTAAATATAATCTCTTATTCATTCACAGGTAACAGCCACAGTCGAGAAAAATGAACATATCCTATACATATCATGAATAGAAGTCTCAGTCTTCTGAATGAAATGTGTGAATTCACCAGAATAAATCTCATTTAAACACGGACACAATGGAAATGAGCCTCATTTATGTGAAATTTGTATTTGATCATTTCAAAGAAAATTTGATTTAAAAAGATACACTCAAACACATGAGATAGAAACGTTATTCTACTAAAGTATGCTATTTGAATGTCATCTACTTAAAATAGAGACATCTCCATGAACTAATTCAACTAAAATAGTGAGAGAGATTTTAGTTTTGTTTGTGCCGAATCGTCTACAACGAAAAATAATTTCAAGAAACACATGCAAGCGGGGAAACGTTTTTGTGAAATTTGTCGAACATCATCTGACAAATAGTGATCTCTGGGGAAAATCTCACTAAAGTACAGACAACTTATGAAATTCATGGCTCATGATTTAACATTTTCTACTTTTTAGAGACATAGTAAACCACAGTGGAAAGAAAATTTATTCTTCTGAAATTTGCAGTGCCTCATTTATAATTTTAAGTTACAGCTACGAACCCAAACATGCGAACTCACATTGTTTAAAGTAACAACTTTAAAAATAAATATTATGTCCCACATTGAGCAGAATTTGAATGCCTACTAAACAGCATAGAATTTGAATGTCTAATAGACTCTATCCTTGAGTGTCTTCGGTATCTCTGTACAGGGTTTTTTCAGGAAAACCTGGCATAAGGACACTTCCCTATAAGTAAACCCTGACTAAATATTCAAAATACACAGTATTCAATAACATAGTAAGCTCCCCTATCAACCTTTATACACAGTAATGTTGCTTTAAGTAACATCACTAAGCTGGATACTCCACCAGACTAGATGAATTATTGTCCTAGAATGCTCAAGGACACGAGATATCACAAGAAAGATATAGAATGACAGTTTAGTGGTCAATTCGTGAGAAAAAATATAATGTTCTTCACTTCATTACTAACTTAACATTTGACAGGTGAAGGATAAGTTTAATTGAATACACGGATATCTATGTATCTCATATAGAGATTGTGTGTTACCCCCATGAAGAGGCCCTTTACTTCTGAGAACACTTACTATAGTAAAACAAATTTTAAAATGGAAAACCCTGGTTCTTGTGAAATTTGTGATAAATCATTTACAACACAATATGAAGTAACATGTCACAGATGTTCTCATATTGGAGAAAAACCCTATTGTGAAATTTGTGGAAAATCATTTGCTAAAAATTATTCATTCAAATTACACATGCGAACGCACACTGGGGAGAAACCTTATTCTTGTGAAATTTGTGGTAAATCATTTGCTCAAAAGACTGAATTAAAAACACACATGCGAACCCACACTGCGGAGAAACCTTACTCTTGTCAAATTTGTGGTAAATCATTTTCACTAAGTAATAAGGTAAAAACACACATGCGAACTCACACTGGGGAGAAACCTTATTCTTGTGAAATTTGTGGTAAATCATTTGCAATGAGTAATCATGTAAAAATACACATGCGAACTCACACTGGGGAGAAACCTTATTCTTGTCAAATTTGCAATAAATCATTTCTAAGGAGTTCGGATATGAAAGTACACATGGGAACTCACACTGGGGAGAAACCTTATTCTTGTGAAATTTGTGATAAATCATTTTTAAGGAATTGTGATATAAAAGTACACATGCGAACTCACACTGGGGAGAAACCTTATTCTTGTGAAATTTGTGGTAAATTATTTGCATTAAGTAATCATATTAAAATACATATACGAACTCACACTGGGGAGAAACCTTATTCTTGTGAAATTTGTTGTAAATCATTTCTAAGGAGTTCTGATATAAAAGTACACATGCGAACTCACACTGGGGAGCAACCTTATTCTTGTGAAATTTGTGGTAAATCATTTGCACGAAGTTCTAATGTAAAAATACACATGCGAACTCACACTGGGGAAAAACCGTATTCTTGTCAAATTTGTGGTAAATCATTTTCAAAGAGTAATCATGTAAAAAGACACATGCGAACTCACACTGGCCCCTTGATCTCTTTAGATAAACTAAATTAAAATGAAAAAAAAAGGGAGACAGTATCCACAGCACAAATAAGATCCCCTCGTACGAGGAATAGTGCATCTTCTCCTTGTGATGTTACCTCAAGTAACACCACGTGCTGGATACTCCACCAGACTAGATGAATTATTGTCCTGGAATCCGGTAAGACCAACAGACCACAAGAAAGATATACTATGACATATTGACTGGTCAGTTGGGGAGAGAAGAAATTATTCTTAACTTTTTTACTAACTCAATGCTTGAGAAATAAAAGAGAATTTTAATAGAATACTCGGGTATCTATGTATCTCATATAGAGATCAAGTGTTAGCCCCAGGAAGGGGCCCCTTGATTTCTAAGAACTTCGACTTAAGTAAAATTAAACATTAAGGGAGAAACTTTCTTCTGAAATTTGCGAATAATAATTCTTAGAAGTTCTGCTATGAGAAGACACATGCGAACTCACACTATAGGAAATCAAGTGTTAGCCTCAAGAGTAGGCTCCTTGATCTATGTAGATAAACTAAATTAAAATGAAAAAAAGGGAGAAACCTTATTCTGGTGAAATTTGTGGTAAATCATTTGCAAGAAGTCATATGGTAAAACTACACATGCGAACCCACACTGGGGAGAAACCTTATTTTTGTGAAATTTGTGGTGAATCATTTGCATTAAGTAATTACATAAAAATACACGTGCGAACTCACACTGGGGATAAACCTTATTCTTGTCAAATTTGTGGTAAATCTTTTGCACTGAGTAATTATGTAAAAATACACATGCAAACTCACACTGGGGAGATCTTCGACTGAAGTAAATTAAACATTAGGGGAGAAACCTTATTCTTGTGAAATTTGTAGTAAATAACTTCTAAGGAGTTCTGTACACATGCGAACTCACACTAGGGAGAAACCTTATTCTTGTGTGGCGTCTCCTCAGGCCATCCAGCACGTCCCTCTGATTGAGAATGAGGGTACCCCTCTTTTTGAAGGTAGCTTTGAATAACCAATAAAAAGCCGTGGACAAAGAGGAAGAAAAACATAGAAAAGATGAATAAATCAAAATCTACAAACTGGCAGGCCGGCACCCAGGATAAAAAGGGCCCCTCAACACGTTTATGCACCAGGCGGGAAGAGGTATGCAATGGTACAAACCTTTTTTCCTCTGAAAATGTCACTATGGACATGTAAGAGACAAGACAGGGACAGCCACCAGGCCTTGATGAAAAAGACCCTGGCACCCAGACTCCACCACAAGCAACGACTAAAACAAGGAATACAAGAGGCCTAAAATCCCAAAAGTGGTCAGTTGCACAAAAAAGGATTTTACTGCACTGCTACCATTACTCGATGTTCGAGAAATGGAGTAGGAGCTCAAACGAGATTCTAACCGAGAGAATAAGAGCGTCTGACCTTCCTGAAGAAAAAAAAAACACCCCAGTTTCCAATCTGCGCTCCTTAGTGTCCCAATTGGGTAAATACTTAACACCTGAGATCTCCAGCATAAAAACTGATGCTCTGAAGGACACAGAAAAGGACTATTTACCACAACAAGCAGAGGAATCCCAGTGGGGACTGGAAAACAAATGGAACAAAGAGGAAAAATGGACACTAATATGGTCCATGGCATATGTGAGAACAAAACACGAAAAACAGAAAGAAATAACAAGAGCATGGAAATAAATTTTCTTTCACTAACACCCAGAAAAACGCAATGTCCCCTCTAAGAAACTTAGTATGCAGCACTACAACAGTCTCAAATGGGACTTCAGTGAAACAGAACTTAATTCCATGGGACTGGATGTAGCAGCACTTATAACAAATAACATCAGCTCCCTTCCTAACCCTATAACAGTTCCCACCAACAACAAAAAACTACAAAACCCAAATATATCTAGGGAAGTAAGATCGGCAAATGGTGACACTCCAGAACTGCCCCCTAGAATAGACCCTCTACATCTGCAACCTACAGATGGATTAACAATATCCCCAACAACAGTCCCAACACAAACACACCTCCCAATACCAGCACACCCACATAACTATTCAAAAACACACCCTAAACAAAATCCAAAAGCCTACGGAAACTCTCGCACCACAAAACTCTGCACTAAATACTCCACCTGCATTATCCCCAGCACTCAGCCCACCTCCACCACCACCACCATATCCACCCTTTGAGCCAGATGAGGAACAATTGGCAGTTGAGGAGGACCTCAGTAACATCATTGAGGAGGTCAAGTCCATGGGACTAGAGAACCGACCACAACTGTCAAAAATAAAACCCTACAGAACCACCAAAGCCCTCATCACAAAAGTCAACACTGCACTGCAGAGACTGGTGCCAGATGCAGTGTCACTCACGGAACTCAACCAGATCACATATGCAGCTGGGCTTTATATCGATAGGATAACATTCCCTCAAAAGAACGTTAAAAAGCGATTTAATCCCAGAGCTTCCAAAACTAAACCTGCATGGAACAAACAGTTTGAAGCAAACCTTAGAGTGTTCTATAGAACTCTAATAAGGGATACCATTACTGTAGAAAAAACACCTGAAGAACAAGACCTGGAGAACCACTGGCGACCCCTGTTTAAGTGTGAGGGAGTATACAACCAAGAGGCCCAGTGGATTGGAGACATACAAAGGATAAATGAGACCAAGCCCACAATGCCGGAGCCAGTGATTACAACAGAAGCGACAAAAAAAACTAGCTCTGTTTGCTAACCACAAGAAACCTGGCATTGACAATGTCTCCAGTTTTTGGTTAAAGCAGTTGACTGCACTCCATGGCCACTACAGTAAATGTTTCAACAGACTACTGAGGGGTGAAGAGGCAACACCACCATGGCTCACTAAGGGAGACACACGCCTCATACCCAAAACAAAAGAGACACAATACCCAAATAAATACAGACCCATATGCTGTCTCAGTACCACCTACAAGCTCTTTACTGGCCTGGTAGCCGATAGCATCTACGACCATCTCTCCTCTGGGAACTACCTAGAAGATCAACAAGCTGGCTGTAGGAGACGATGCTTTGGTACCAAGGACCAGTTATTGATTGACAAAACAATTTTAGAGGATTGTAGAAAGCGGCATAGAAACCTGAGCATGGCATGGATTGATTATCAGAAGGCCTATGACAGCGTGCCCCACTCATGGCTACTACAGTGCCTTGACCTGTATAATATCAACCCAATAATTAAAAAAACAATGACAGCCCACGTAAAAATGTGGCAAACCAATATCTCACTAAGCCACAACCATGGAAAGATTACCATCCCTAACATTAATATCAGAAGGGGAATCTTCCAAGGAAACAGCCTATCCTCGTTGCTCTTCTGCATGGCAATAGACCTACTTAGTAAGCTTCTCAACAACAGGGGAGATTCCTACAACCTTGGTACAGGACACCAGAGAGATCCATCCAAGAAAATCAACCACCTTCTCTTCATGGATGACCTTAAGCTGTATGCAAGCTGTGACACTGAATTGCAGCAGCTCCTGCAGGTTGTGCACAGCTTTTCCAAAGACATTGGAATGAAATTTGGCTTGGATAAATGCACCAAGTGCTCCCTCAGGGCTGAGAAAAAGATTCAGACAGACAATCTACAGCTAGATGAGGAAAATGAGATACGAGTTCTCGAAGAGCAGGAGTCCTATAAATGCTTTGGCATTGAGGAAAATGACACCATCCAACATGCCAGGATGAGAAAGAAAATTGGCAGAGAGTATGTACGCCATGTCAGAAAGATCTGCAAAACACAGCTTACAAACAAAAATAAAATAACTGCCATTAACCAACTTGCAATGCCAGTAATTACGTACAGCTTTGGCATCATTGATTGGCCTCAACTAACTATCAACAGGCTATATGTAAAGACTCAAAAAATGTTAACCCTCCATAGGGTCATTTATAGAAATCAGTGTCTGCCAAGACTGTACTTGCCCAGAAGAGAGGGAGGATTGGGTCTATCAGAGATAAACCACCAGCACAGAGCCACTATTGTCAGCATTGGCCAGTACCTAAGAAGCTCCTTAAACCCCAGCCTAGAAATGGTACGTGAACACCAAGAGTAAAGAGCCAGCAAAACAAATTCCATCACAAAGTTGGCCAAGCATTTTGGACAAGGCTGTCATATAGATGAGGCAGAAACACCAAACAATCCTGCTATAGAGATAGCCCAAAAGAGCCGCAAGAGATACACTCAGACTTTTAAGAACAGGTGCATTGATGAGTGGTAAGGACAGAAACGTGCCACATACTTCCTCGATGAACTATCTAAGGACTATATTGATAAGGAAGGATCCTTGGACTGGCTAAGAAGGGGAGCCCTCCACTACGACCAGGAGAGGCTTATAATGGCCGCACAAGACCAGGGCCTGATGATAAATGCGTTTAAAAAGATGGTTGGTCTCAGTCAGGACAACAAGTGCAGGTTTTGTCACACTGAAGTGGAGAGTGTGAGCCACCTGATATCGAGTTGCAAAATCATGTTGGCAGATGGCTCCTATACAGCACGACATAATGGAGTGTGCAGGTACCTCAACTGGACCATTTGTAAGAAACTGACTATCAGATGTAGCAGCAGGCACTGGGAACATCTACCTGAGAGAACTGTGGGGAATGAGACATACACCATCTATTATGACCATGAAATCCCCACAGCTACCTATCTGGAAAACGCAGCTGTCAAACCTGACATTGTAATATGGAACAAGAGAGAGAGAGAGAGAGTGTGGCAACTTTGGTTGAGGTCAGTGTCCCTAATGATGGGGGTCTAAATAGAGCTGAAAAGGAGAAAATAACAAAATATAAGGGTCTAATGTATGATATGAAAAGAAACTGGAACCTCAAACAGATCTCAATCATTCCAGTTATCATAGGAGCCATTGGACTCATGAAGAAGAACTTGAAAAAGTATTTAGCAAGTATACCTGGTGAACCAAGTGCAAGGGAAATCACAACAACTGCACTCAAGGAAGCAGTCAGAATCCTGAGAAGAGCTCTCGGTTTTAGTCTGTAAATAGCAGGTGGTCGTATGGCATTTGGAAGAATGCCCCGTACCCAGCAAATAAATGAAAAGAAAAATGAAATGTCGTGGTAGTCATAGTAACAGTATCGGACGTTTTCGTTTCTTGTTTTCGGAAATAGATGGACTCTTCTAGACACTATATATAGAGTTACAATGAAGTTTTGTGGCAGTCATAGTCACAGTATCAGACGTGTCAGAAATTTATCTTCTTCTTCTTCTTCTTTTCTTTTCTTCTTCTTCTAAAACCCCCTTTTTTAAGAACTTGTAATGAATGACTGCTGCTGATGGCACGTGTCGGTGTCGGAAGCGTGGGCGTTTGACGCCGGAAGCCGTTGAAATAACCGCGAAATTCAAGTTAGTTGCTGAAACGATCTCGAGGTGGAGAGGTCGGTCGACTCAACTCGGACATGAAGAAGTCCTAAAAACAAGAATGTTAAAACAGGAATATGTAGAGAGCATGCCTGTAAAAATCTTCAAAGAAGTTGGAGTTTCAACTAGTGTTCGAGGTTGAATATTTACGTTGGACGGAGAAGTCCACTGAATTCTAAAAACAGAAACAAGGAAGATATTCATTTGAAAGGCAAATGTGCCTTTGGAAAAGACAAAACGAAGTGTGTTCCGAAAGATGTCTCCAAATGAAGAGTTGACGTGGAAGAGTGCCACTATTCTCAAAAGGAGTCGATCGAAGAAACGATGCGATGTCAATAAAAAAAATGAACAATCAAAGGAAACAAATCAGCGCGAACAAAAAGGACTTTTCTATATTCTGCTGGTATTTTTTTATTTTACTAACAAAATTCTTTCAAGTAAGTTTTCTCTTTTTTCTGACATGTCTTTCCTAGCAAAGTTAATAAGCCTTCGGGCAGCATAATTAGGACTTTATTTATGCAGCCTTTCCGTGTGTCCATCGGAACTTAAATTCAGTCTATGAAGTGAACTTTGAACATGAACTTTCTGCCGAACCCATTTTACCTTTTTTTTTTCTTTTTCTTCAATAAATTATTTGTTGTTTAAAATAGCTCGTTTTTTTTTCTTACAGTTTATTTAATTGTCTAGTTATTGCCCGAGGTCCTTACGTGTATCGATTTTGGCCTGTACGTGGTTAAAATTGCGATATTCTGCATAAATAAATCTCTAGGTCTCTGTGTTCTATTCTGTATCTATGTTTAAACACAGAGGTGTTCGGCCCTAATGGTATCTACGCTCTGTCTTACTAAGAATAGTGAGCGAGACCATTTCTTTCTGTCTATCGTTTGGGAGTGGTTCTATAAACACTATTTTATTGTACTGTAAAGGTAGTCGTTTGTGCCCAAACTGTATATAGACTTATCAAGGTTCACTGGACTGAAGAAGCTGCTTTTATAGTCAATTAATGATTTTCTGTTTTATCTTCGTCGCTGCTTTGAGTTCATTGTGTAATTTATCTTGCGCGCGTGCGTGTCGCCATTTTATTGTCTCCACGTGGTGAGTCAGCCATCTTGTCTTGTTCAGTTTAAGTTGGCGGGAAAATTTGGTGCCAAGTGTAGGTGTCACTGTCTGTAGTAACCCCCCCTCTCTTAGTACTTGTAGAAAGGAGTCGGTGGGGAGGGATTTGAAAAATGGCGAGTTTAACAGCAGATGTCTTGTTGAAAAAAATAAAATACGCTAAAGATAAAATATTAGTCGTATTTGAAGTGTTAAAATCTTCTAGTGAGATAGAAGAATCTAAATATATTTTGTGTAAAGAACAGATTGATGAATATCTGAAAGACGTAGTTCGGTTGGAGGAACAAGTTATAGATGCTTATCTTTCTGATGGTGTAGACGATGAGTTAGTGGAAAGTTTTAATAAGGGAGCTGCCTTATTTAAAATACAAGTGATAGAAAAATTAACTACGTTTAAGCCTTGTAAAAAAGACGTTGACGAGAATTCCAGAATTAGTAAGGGGATAAAAGGCATCGATTTAACCCCTAAAATAGTTTGTCCCAAGTTTAGCGATAGGGATCTGGAAACGGATAAGTTAGCTTATCTAAACTTCCATAGAGAATTTTTGAATTGTGTAGCTAATCTTGATAGTGACACATTAAGATTAGTGATATTGAAAAACCATCTTTCTGGTTATGCCTTTCATGTGATAAAACATCTGTCTGTATCAGATGAAAATTATCGAGTAGCTTTGGACTTGCTATCGAAAGAGTTCTTAGACGAAAAGTGTATCGTCGACTCTATATTTTCGTCCATGTTGAATGAAAATCGCATGTATAATAATAATGTCGTAAAGAAATTCCTGACTAAGATGAAAACCCAATTGTACGAGTTAAAGAACTCGTTCGGTTTGGATTTCTTTGAAAGTAATTCTCCGGGAAATCGTTTGTTAAGTCACATTGTATTCAATAAACTGACAACTTCCTTTAAGTCAGAATTAATACATAAGGTGAACGGAAATTATCCCTCTTTGAACCAAATTCTGGAGAATAGTGTTGAGATATTTAAAACACTGGAGTTTTGTGAACACGATTCGAGATATCGTAAAGTTGATTCCTTTAAGGAAAAGAGTAAATTCAGGCCTTTCGAACCTGAAAAGAAACCTTCCACGTTGAAAATTTTTCATGTTAAAACATATAAGGTTAGGTTTAAGTGTTGTTTTTGTAGAAACGATTATCATCTGTCTCGTGACTGTAATAAGTTTCCCTCTTACGAAGAAAGACTTAAAAGATGTAGCGAATTAAAGTTATGTGCTAGGTGTACTAGCTCATATCATCTGAAGAATTTGTGTCCTTATGAAAAAAACGATAAGATTACGTGTTGGTCGTGCGAACAGTCGGGACACTTGTCCGCCTTGTGTCCGAGTTTTCTCAAACCTGTGGTGAAGTCAAATATTTGCAGGTTGAAGAGTAGTTCTTCATTGTTGCCTGTGATAGGTATCACAGTTGAAGTAGGTGGCGAATTTCACACCGTAAATTGTCTGCTAGACACTGGTAGTGAACGGTCTTATATGGGTAAAAGATTTTCTGATAGATTTATGAAAGAAGAGTTGTCTTCCTTGCATCGTCGAAAATAAGTAATAAAGACCTTTATTGGTAGCCAAGAGAAAGACTTGAATGAAGTGACATTGAAGGTGTCCTTTCCCGATGTTGCGAGAAGTATAGATTTTCTGATGGATGAACAGTTGGATTTGTCCTTCAAAATGAAAGGGTTGGAGGAGGTGATCAGTAATTTGAAGAAAAGCGACGTTAAACTTGCTGCTGATTTCTCCGAATTGAGAAGTGATGTTCTTGAAATATACGGTCATATAGGGATTGATGTGATTAGATTTCTGGGACCCTTAAGATTAACAAAGATTAAAAATGGTTCTGCTTTTGAGTCCTCGCTAGGTATGATATTATTTGGCGACCTCTCTGATTTTGAACCACATATGGAGATTGGTTTAAATTATAATCAAGTCATCGGTGAACATGCTTCTTGTGATGTGACCCATGTTTACTTTGCTCTAGAACCTAAGTCCAACCATCTGGATCCTTGGAATGGTCTTGATGGAGCTTCCGTGGACAGAGGTATTGAACAAATGTTCAAATTGGAATCATTAGGGATAGTTAATGAAGTTAGTAGTGATTACGACAGAAAGAAAATAGAAGAATTCAGCTCCTCTATTGAATACAGAGATAATAATTACTACATAGGTTTGTCGTGGGACTTAGATAAATTAAAGAAAGTACCCTCTAACCATAGAGTATCGTTAGCTGTCCTAGATAAAGTAGTGGACAGATTATCCTCTCAGAACTTATATTCTGAGTATTGCAAAGTCTTCCTAGACCAGGAATGTGAGGGTGTGATTGAAAGAATCCATCCGACTCCTTCGGAGTTCTACAAGTATACGTGGATACCGCACCGGCCAGTCTTTAAAAATGATGTGCAGTGCACGACTAAGATTAGGCCTGTTTTCAATTGCTCGTTGAGGGTAAATAATAAACCTTCTCTCAACGATTGTGCTTATAGTGGCATAAATCTGTATACTGACATGTTGGAACTTCTGTTCAAGTTTAGAACAGATAATTATGTATTATTGGCTGACATCAGAAAGGCGTTTCTGATGATTAGACTAAAGAATAACTTTGACAAAAATAGATTCTGTTTCTTTTTAAAAATAAAAGATGAATTAGTGTGTTTTCGATACAAAACTTTGATATTCGGGTTTGTGTCTAGTCCCTTCATCTTAAGTTACGTAGTGAAGCACCACGTTGAGAAGCACTCATCGGGACCTTGTAGAGACATGTTGTTAAAAAACTTTTACGTAGATAATCTAGTGAAAACACATGGGTCTCCTGATGAATTGTTGAAACTCTATACCGAGGCTGTGAATGTCATGGAAAAGGGAAGCTTCTTATTGAAAACGTGCTGTAGTAACAGTAAATTGGTGTCTGCTCGCATTCGAGCAGATAACAATTACTCTTCTCATGGAGTGCCCTGTGAGAAAGTACTGGGATATTGGTATGACCCTGAGTCAGACGAAATTGGTATCTCCAAAGGTGAAGTTAAAAAGTCAGTCTCCACAAAAAGAGATATGCTATCCGTTAGTTCGTCTGTATTCGATCCGTTAGGTTTAGTATTGCCTATAACTATAAAAGGAAAAATTATATTAAGTCAAGTTTGGAAATCAGGAGTGGCATGGGATCAGGTAGTTCCTGATAGCTTGTTGTCTGTTTGGAATAGTTTTCAGGCAAATCTCCGAGATGTTCAAAAAATTGGTTTTGAAAGATGTTCAGTACAAACCAATTCGCCTGTTACCTTGATCGTGTTTTGTGATGCTTCGAATCTTGCTTATGGCATAGTCGAATATATGTATCAGGGAGGAGAGGCCAGGCTATTTTATGCGAAAGCCAAAGTGGCTCCTTCTGTTAAAAGAACTCTTCCTACGTTGGAATTACTAGCTGTATATCTGGGAATTAAGCATCTCCTTATTTTGATTGAAATGTTTCCCAAGCTGTTTGAGGAAATTATCATTGCTGTAGATGCACAGGTAGTGCTATCTTGGTTGTTGTCTGAATCTGTACACACTAAGTGCCAGTTCACTAAAAATCGTTTGAAGGATATAAAATTCATGATGAATGAGATAAGTTGTAAGGGTTATACCTTAAAGTTCAAGTATGTAAGTACTAGTGAAAACCCTGCAGATTTGTTAACTAGAGGCGTTTCCTTTAGTAAGTTTAAAAAGGATAAAAACTTTTGGATTAGAGGTCCAGTATGGTTACAGACAGAAAAGTTGAAGTGGCCTGACTATAAGTTGGATTGCATAAGTGACGAATGCAAGACCTTGGTAACTGCTTATACTGGCTTGAATGGGGATTCTAACTCATGTGTGGTTGAGTTAGAAAGATTCTCTTCTCTCAAAAGGTTGATAAGTACCTTAGAGATTGTGTTTAAATTTATTGCCAAGTTAAAGGGCGATAAGCGTGATGTCAATTTTACATCTGAGGCAAAGTCCTATTTGATTAAGGTTACTCAGAGTGAGTTTTTCGCTGAAGAAATAAGTTTTCTGAAAAGTAAAGTGGAAAGTAATATTCCTTTGTTGGTGAATAAGTTGAACCTAATTTTGGATGACAACAATTTGTTACGTTGTCGGGGACGTATAGAAAACTCTGAATATTTTTCCGAAGAAGTGAAAAGTCCTGTTCTGCTGCCTAAAATGTGTCACCTAACCAGTTTGTTGGTGATGGAGTGTCACATAAAATGCAAGCATTTGGGGATTGCTGCTACGCTTGATAAGGTGCGCAATTCTGGGTTTTGGTTACCCAAGGCCAGGCAGGCCGTCAAGATTGTTCTTGCTAGTTGTATGGTATGCAAGAAGTTTAACTCCTTGTCTTTTCGTTATCCTAAGATGACAAACCTACCCAAGCATCGAGTTAATCTTATCAGACCTTTCTACCATACGGGGATAGACTTCACGGGTCACCTGTGGGTAGAGGACGGTAGTAAAGTAAAAAAGATGTACATATTGCTATTCACTTGTCTTAGTGTGCGTTCTATACATATGGAGTTGGTTGAAGAAATGAGTACTCAATCGGTAGTGTTAGCCTTTTTGAGGTTCTTCAATGTATATGGTGTGCCATCACACATATACTCAGACAATGCTTTATCCTTTGTTGCTGGGTGCGACTTAGTGAAAGAAGTTCTTCTCTCTGATGGATTCAGAGGAGATTTGGAAATGTGTAATATAAAACACTGCAGGATTCCTTCGTATTCTGCTTGGTTCGGAGCAATATGGGAAAGGTTGATAAAAACTGTCAAGTGTTGTCTATTCAAAACAATTGGTCGCAAGAGGTTGGATTACTTTCAACTGCTAACCATTTTGTCTGACATACAAAGAGCGGTAAATGATAGGCCTTTGACTTATCGTTGTAGCGATGATGCTTCCCTGGAAGTCATCTCTCCTAGTGCCTTTATGCGTTTTTCTCCTGGGAAGACCGTGTTCTTGAACCTTGAAAACGATTCTTGTTTAGAAGTGCCCCCGAATCGAGTGGATTTGATCGAGAGTTTGAAAGGTAGAGAATGCCTTTTGATCAGATTCAAGTCATTGTGGTATGAGCAATATTTACTGAGTCTGAGGGAATTGTCTAAGGATTTGCATCAAGCGGAATTTAGTAACAAAATTAAGGTAGATGATATAGTCCTAGTTAGGAGTCTCGTTAAACCTAGGCCCTATTGGAAGCTAGGTAGAGTTGTTAAGCTCACTCAGGGGTCTGACGGAATTGTTCGCTCTGCCTTGATAAAGAAGGGAGAGACATGTAGCGAGCATTCTATTAAGCATTTGTATCCTATGGAGCTATCTATATCTCATTCGTACCAAGTGAGACCTGGGAAAAATAAGGATTTGTGCAGTGATGATGATGGAGCTGAGAATTCTAAACCTAAGAGAGGTAGAAAATGTGTTAAGGATAAGAATCCTGACTATGTTTACTTCTTCTAAAACCCCCTTTTTTAAGAACTTGTAATGAATGACTGCTGCTGATGGCACGTGTCGGAAGCGTGGGCGTTTGACGCCGGAAGCCGTTGAAATAACCGCGAAATTCAAGTTAGTTGCTGAAACGATCTCGAGGTGGAGAGGTCGGTCGACTCAACTCGGACATGAAGAAGTCCTAAAAACAAGAATGTTAAAACAGGAATATGTAGAGAGCATGCCTGTAAAAATCTTCAAAGAAGTTGGAGTTTCAACTAGTGTTCGAGGTTGAATATTTACGTTGGACGGAGAAGTCCACTGAATTCTAAAAAACAGAAACAAGGAAGATATTCATTTGAAAGGCAAATGTGCCTTTGGAAAAGACAAAACGAAGTGTGTTCCGAAAGATGTCTCCAAATGAAGAGTTGACGTGGAAGAGTGCCACTATTCTCAAAAGGAGTCGATCGAAGAAACGATGCGATGTCAATAAAAAAAATGAACAATCAAAGGAAACAAATCAGCGCGAATAAAAAGGACTTTTCTATATTCTGCTGGTATTTTTTTATTTTACTAACAAAATTCTTTCAAGTAAGTTTTCTCTTTTTTCTGACATGTCTTTCCTAGCAAAGTTAATAAGCCTTCGGGCAGCATAATTAGGACTTTATTTATGCAGCCTTTCCGTGTGTCCATCGGAACTTAAATTCAGTCTATGAAGTGAACTTTGAACATGAACTTTCTGCCGAACCCATTTTACCTTTTTTTTTTTTTTTCTTCAATAAATTATTTGTTGTTTAAAATAGCTCGTTTTTTTTTCTTACAGTTTATTTAATTGTCTAGTTATTGCCCGAGGTCCTTACGTGTATCGATTTTGGCCTGTACGTGGTTAAAATTGCGATAGACGCACACCTGTAACATACTATTATGTACTTCTGTAAATACACACTTGTAAATATACCACCGTGTTATCTTAATTATCATCGGCCATATTAAGGTGACGAAAATATTGAACTCATAATTTGATTTAAAAAGACATGAGGACACAATACCTATTAGACACTATGCTCGGATAACTTTGTCTCACTGAAAAAGGAGAGAGTTTATAAGTAGACCCTGATGTGATGATATTTAACCATACAGGTAAACCTTGATAGTCCAGTTAAATCAAGGTTCAAAATAATTGCGGCACAAGTGTCATGCACCATGCATTGCTATGAGGTTTTTATATGAACATATTAAAACTCTAGTAGACTCGATTGATCCAAAATATGTATTCTATTTTAATTATACATCTGAAAAGCAGCATGTTTTTATGTCAAAGAAATGTAAACAACCTCGTTTTCGTTTCTTGTTTTTAAACAGTAAATACATGCTCAATAGTTTGTTTTTAACTTATTGACGTGCAGTTACCTTTGTCAAATTAATTGCCGGAAATATATATTTTAAATAAATTATCAGATTAACTTCAATAGCTTTTTATCTTGTTGAAGTTTGATTAACTTTGTCAAATAAATTGCTGAAAGACATATTTTTTTAATTAATGAGATTAACTTCATGAGTAAATTTTATTAATGAAGTTTATGAGTTCTCAGTTAAACCATATTGTTACATTCAAATAATGTAATTAACATATTACTAATAATTTTTATTATAAAAAATGATTGAAACTGATCATTTTTTCTTTATTTTATCGTCACAAGAAAGTATTGTAGTGGTAAATACGTGTCACACAAGCCAGACGTTGACGCTTTGAGTTTGTGATTTTCGAAATACACTGATGAATATAAATACAATTCTATACACAATGTTTTGTCCCGTTTTTTTATCAAGTGTTCAATTTTCAGCTGCTATGGTACCTGTTCCCGAAGTCAAGCTAATTCTCTGCACAGAATTAACGACAAACGCCTTATGTTACTATTAATTACTTGCTCAGGTAAACAGCAGACAACATGGCTGAAGACAATGGTAAACAGCTGCCCAAAAGGAACTGTGACCATTGTATTCTATTGTAAGCGCAGCAACACCAAATATACACTTTTTGGCCATGATGGTACTACAGTTTGGTTGATTTTGTTTACTTTTTTATGAAAATTGTTTTAATTTACATTGGAAAAATTCTACATTCTTCACCAAATAAATGGTAAATTGTAAATACTAAATTATTGTGGGCAAAATTCTTCTTTTTTTAAAACTTGGTTAACCTCAAAGAAGGCAAGTTGACACTGTAGACGTAAGTTTTTTGGTCATCCTTAATTTAGAAGCTTTACAGCAAGATGTTTGTTGACATTAGTTTTACATTTCTGCATGTCGGCACAGTCGGGGAAACAGGGAGGGAGTTCCAAAAGTCGACAGCTTGAAAAAAAGAGGCTATTGGAGTAGAAGGCTCTCCGGCAACGAAGGACCTCCACAGTGAATAGATGGGATTTAGCTGATTAGCGGGTTGGTCGAGTGTATTTACATTGAGAGGGCCCCAGAGCAGCAAGTTCATCGGAGCACATTCTATTGAAGTACTTGTAAAACAAGCAGAAAGATGCAACATTGCGACGATGGGACAGGGATTGGAGCTTGGTTGATAATGATGGATGTATTGATTAGATACTCTTTTTCGGACGTTGTCTAAAATGGAGAGATGGGTCGATGGTGCACTTGCGAAGATGTGACAACAATACTCCATGCATGGGCGGATTGTGGCTTTGTAAAAATATAGGATGCTATCATGTGTGAGAAGAGGGAGCTCACCTTCGTTGCAGCAGACTTGGCAATGTCTTCTATGTATTTGTTCCGATTCATGTTACCTGTGAATGTAAGGCAGATGAGCTTGAACATCTCGTATACAGATAAAATGTTAGCCCCAGAAAAGGACCCCTTTATTTCTGAGAACTTCAACTGAAGTAAAATGAGACAAAAACGTAATTCTGGAGAGCTTGAATTATCTACTAGACACTATCCTCGAGTGGCTTCGGTCTCTTTGTACAAAGACAACCTGGCATGCGAATACTTCCCCCTACAAGTAAACTTTGACCAAATATTCAAAATAACATAGTATTCGAAGCCTACGTAAGATCCCCTCGACTCGACTATATACTGTCTCATTAGAGTAATAGTGCACCTCCTCCTAGTGATGTTACCTCAAATTACACCACTTAGCTGAATATTCCACCAGACAAGATTAACTCTTGTCCTGGAATCCGGTAAGACCAAGAAACCATCAGAAAGGTATACTAAAACATAGTTAACTGGTCAATTGGGAAGAGAAAATTTAATATTCTTCACTAATTTACTAACTCAACGTCTGAGAGATAAAGAAGAACTTTAGTTCAACACTCAGATATATATGTATCTCATATCAAGTATTAGTCCCAAGAAGGGACCTGTGATTTCTGAGACTTTAAACTGAAGTAAAATGAAAAAAGGAGTAATCCCCACGTCCATGTATTTGGAAAGTATTCCCGGAAAATTAAGTGTGAAAGAAATCTAAATAATTGCAATTCATGCCCCATCCTTATGAAAAAAGAAATAAGAAAAGGAGAAACCTCTGTGTGACTCATCATTACTTCTGCCAAGGAGGTTATGTTTTCAGTTGAGTTTGTGTACATCCTAGCGTTCACATCACTTGACTTATCGTTAGCATACTTGGTCAAAATCCTGGTCATGGTCTAAGTTAGAACTGATTTAATATCTAGGTCAAAGTTGACTTGTTGTTTCCAATGTGATCTACTTTAAAGTTTCATATGTGATCCAACATCGAAGAAAAGCCTTATTCTTCTGAAGTTTGTTGCTCTTCAGATGATTTAAAGAAATATGTGTCAACCTACATTTGAGTTTTTTTTTACTATTAGTGAAAGTAAAAATAAAAAAGCCGCCAAAAACAAAGTTGACCAAAATATATTGTGGATATTTTTGCGTTTACACCTGTCGATATATCTCATTTCAGATTTGGCCACCATGACACAGTCAGGAATTTCTATTTAACCAAATGATCTCGCATTACCGAGCAACTCTAGTGTTTTGGGGAAGATAACTGCTAAAATCTTTTGCAATAAGAGAAGTGTAGAGGTCATAATCATTAGCATTTCTTTTTGTTGCGGAGAGCATCCACTGTGAGTAGATTGGGGCACACGATCAGTAATCAGCCTTCAAGGCGTACTAATTTTAGCTAAACTATTGAAAAACAACTTCCAGACTCTTAGGGAATTACAGAGAATAGACGGAGCGATTCCTGCCACTAACGAAGAAAGATGCCCCATCGCTTAGGTGTTGAATTATCAATTTTGTCGGACTGTTAAAACATATTTTAAGGGTTATCTCCCTTGTTCTATTATTATTTGGGGACCAGATATATCTTTGTAAGAATTGAGTTATCTGCCCCTTCCTTTTTGTTGTTGTTGGCCTGTTGAAAAATAAACGCACGACGCGCGTGTAAACCTACAAAATGTGTTTGTCTTAACTGAATTGTCCTGCCATGAAGAATGTCTGAATGTTGCTGAGATCAAAAGGTATGTCTCACATTCGTGTGAACTTGGCTTTATATCGATAATAATTATCAACAAAGGTTATGGGCCCAGATGAACGCTCGATATAATTATAAAGCCACGTGTGACATTTTTTTTCGGCCATATTGAAATTCTCGTTAACGAAAGAAGTTTTGTATCGTTTTACCTTCACGATGGAAACAAAACTTGGTAATCTCGTACCGTTGAATGGGACAAATTACGCCACTTGGAAGATTCAGTGCAAAATGACATTAATTAGGGACGGATTATGGTACATAGTAAATGATACCGAAATCGTCCCCGATCCTAGGACAGATGCGATATTACACGGAAAGTATTTATCGCGGAAAGATCGCGCCTTGGCGACGATTGTTTTGTCAGTGGAACCGTCACTTTTGTATCTAATAGGGGATCCCGACGACCCTGCAGTGGTGTGGAAAAAATTGGCAGATCAATTTCAGAAGAAAACGTGGGCTAATAAATTAGCATTAAGGAGGCGCTTGTATTCCCTTAAATTGAAAGTAGGTGACTCTGTTCATAAACATATTAAAATAATGACAGAAATCTTTGAAGAGTTGTCAGTCATCGGCGATTCAATTGATGAGGAAGATAGAGTTGTACACCTCTTGGCTAGCCTTCCGGATTCCTATGACATGCTAGTAACAGCGCTCGAAGCAAGTCAGGATGTGCCCAAATGGGTGTTAGTGACTGAACGACTGCTCTACGAAGAAACGAAAGTCAGAGAAAAGGAAAACACGGCTACTGACTCGAAAGCGATGACATCAAAACATCACACTTTTAAAAAGGGGCCCAAGTGTTATCACTGTGGAAAGAATGGACACATTAAACGTGACTGTCGATTGCTTAGTGAGGATGCAAAAGAAAGTTTTAAAAGGAACTATCCCAATAAGAAAGCTTTCTTCACTGGAAAAACACAAGGAAAATGTAATGGTTCTGAAAACGATTACGTTGTTGGACTATTTGCACACCATGCGTTATTATCTAATAACAAAAGGAGCGAATGGATTGTGGATTCTGGAGCAACTTGTCACATGTGTCATGATGTGAAGATGTTTATACATTTCCGGAAATTGGATTTAGTAGAGGAAATTACACTTGGTGATGGACGCTCAGTTGAAGCATTAGGAGTGGGAACAATAGAACTGAACGTGAGTGTGCCAGATGGTAAACAGCAAAGATGTAGACTGTATGAAACACTTTATGTTCCCAAACTATCGTACAACCTATTGAGTGTGTCTAGGGCGACTAGATCTGGAAAGTCGTTCATATTCACTGAATCAGGATGTCGACTTCTTGATGAAAAACAGAGGATAGTAGCTGAGGGTTCAAAAATTGGAAATGTGTACTATTTGAACTGTAATGAAAAACAAGAAGCAGCTCATGCAGCATCTACATGTTCAGGTGGTAACACAAAGGAGGAGATCTGGCATCGACGTTTTGGTCATCTTGGTGCGGGGAATTTGCAGAAACTAGCAAGAGATCAGCTGGTGACTGGCCTCGACTATGATGTGACAAAGAGTATTAACTTTTGTGAACCATGTGTGGATGGCAAACATCATCGTTCCTCATTTCCAAAATCAGGTGGAAGGCGAGCTACACAACTACTCGGAATTGTGCACAGCGATGTTTGTGGAAGGCTAGAGGCAAAATCGCTTGGTGGAGCCGAATACTTCCTCACATTTATTGATGACAAATCAAGATTTGTGTGGATATATGTGCTTAAACACAAGGGAGAAGTTTTTGCAAAATTCATGGAGTGGAAAACCATGGTGGAGAATTCCAGTGGACAAAAATTAAAAACCTTACGCACTGACAATGGCGGGGAATACACTTCAAGAGAGTTTGAATGTTACCTAAAGAAGGAGGGCATACACCATGAACGCACTGTTTCCAAAACACCAGAGCAAAATGGAGTGGCTGAAAGAATGAATCGGACGTTGGTGGAAGCAGTGCGAGCAATGTTGTCGGACTCGCAGCTGCCTAAGAAATTTTGGGCAGAAGCTTTATCAACAGCTGCATACGTACGAAACCGAAGCCCAACAAATGCAGTACAAGGAATGACACCATACGAGGCTTGGAAAGGCTACAAACCAGCTGTGAACCATTTACGCATTTTTGGGTGTAGTGCTTATGCCCACATACCAAAAGATGAAAGATCCAAAATGGATTCTAAAGCGAAGAAGAGCATCTTTCTCGGATATGGTATTGGAGTCAAGGGTTATAGACTTTATGATACAGAAAAGTTAAGAGTCTTCCATAGCAGAGATGTCATCCTTAATGAATCGGCATCCATTGGTGAACAAGAGAGAGAGGAAGTTGGAAACCAACCTCTAGTGAAAATTGACTGTCATAACGTCAGTGATGATGATGATGATGATGATGATGACAATTCACAAGTGACAACAGGACCACGAAGATCACTAAGGATTAGGAAAGCTCCAGATCAGTATGGTGAATGGGTCTACATTGCTCACAGATTGAATGACCCATTAACGGTGAAAGAGGCACTTTCTAGCCCTGAGAAAGACAAATGGATGAAAGCAATGGAAAGTGAAGTTGATTCACTACATACTAATAAAGTATGGGACCTTACTGTCTTACCCAGTGGACGGAAGGCTATTGGTAGTAAGTGGGTGTTCAAACAAAAATATGACGCTGATGGAAACATGGGACAATATAAAGCTCGACTGGTAGCTCAAGGATTTCTTCAGAAACATGTAGTTGACTACGACGAGACCTTTTGTCCAGTAGTGAGGTTCGAATCAGTGCGAACTGTCATTGCATTAGCAGCAAAACATGACCTGAACCTGCATCAGTTGGACGTAACCACTGCATTTCTTAATGGTGAGCTGAAAGAAGACATCTATATGAAGCAACCAGAAGGATTTACGGTCAAAGGCAAGGAACACCTTGTCTGTAAATTAAAGCGAAGCATCTATGGCTTGAAACAATCATCAAGATGTTGGAATGAGGCACTGAATGCTCAGCTAAAAAAGATGCATTTCAAGCAATTGGAAAATGACCCGTGTATCTACACACTCTCCTCGGGAGGAGAGATCTTCATAGCTGCAGTGTATGTTGATGATATCATTCTGGCATGTAAGTCTTTGACACGTATCCAAGAATTTATCAAAAGAATCTCCGAAAGTTTCAACATCAAGGATATGGGGAAACTACATAGTTTCTTGGGTGTTAAAATCGCTTATCCAGATTCAGGGAAGATATGGATCGGACAACCAGCATACGCAGCAGAGGTTTTGAAAAAATTCCAAATGGAAAATTCAAAGCCTACATCAACTCCAATTGATCCTGGTGCAAGGTTAACTAAAGCTGTTAAAGAAAACGAGCTAATCAACCAAGAATTGTATCAATCAGCAGTTGGAAGCCTGCTGTATCTGTCAACAAAAACAAGACCTGATATTGCCTATGCTGTCGGCAATGTAGCAAGATTCTGCTCACAACCTACCCTGGAACACTGGAGGTCTGTGAAACATATCATGCGTTATCTAAATGGCACGCGGAACTATGGGTTACTGTATGACAGGGAGAATGCAACAAATCTGATAGGATATTCAGATGCAGACTGGGCTGGTGACTTGGATGACCGCAGGTCAACCTCAGGCTACCTGTTTAAATTAAGTGGAGCGGCTGTCAGTTGGAAAAGTAAAAGACAGACTTGTGTTGCATTGTCTACAGCTGAAGCGGAGTATATGGCATTGGCAAGTGCAGCACAGGAGGCAGTATGGATGCGACATCTTCAAAGTGGTCTCAATGAACCCTTGGTTGGACCGACACTCATCTACGAGGATAACCAATCCACAATATGTATGGCAAAGAATCCACAATATCATGGAAGGGCGAAGCATATTGATATTAAGTTTCATTACATTCGAGAGCAAGTTGAGATGGAAACAATTGAATTGGAATACTGTCAAAGTAAAGACATGATTGCTGATGTGCTGACGAAGGGACTTGTGAGTGCTCAATTTATTAAGCTTAGAGCACTGTTAGGTGTTAGGGAAGTCATGGAACAGTCTGACAGCAATTGAGGAGGAGTGTTGAATTATCAATTTTGTCGGACTGTTAAAACATATTTTAAGGGTTATCTCCCTTGTTCTATTATTATTTGGGGACCAGATATATCTTTGTAAGAATTGAGTTATCTGCCCCTTCCTTTTTGTTGTTGTTGGCCTGTTGAAAAATAAACGCACGACGCGCGTGTAAACCTACAAAATGTGTTTGTCTTAACTGAATTGTCCTGCCATGAAGAATGTCTGAATGTTGCTGAGATCAAAAGGTATGTCTCACATTCGTGTGAACTTGGCTTTATATCGATAATAATTATCAACATTAGGTGCTGAGCAGAAGGTATATTCGTTTGAACATATATTGCTTCAAAAAGACTTTCGGCATTAAACTATATTGGTCACTCTTCCAAACTTTCGACAACCTACACCCAACGGTGGAAGTCACTTAAATAAATACATATATTGCTGTTTAGAGAAAGGTATTGTTAACCTTACATTTGACAACTGTTGGATAAGCAATCAGGTTTTAGGGCCTACTAATTTCGATGGTATTATTAGAGGACAACTCCCAGACCCTTACAGAGAGTAGACAGAGAGCGTCTTGGCATCAACGAAGAAAGACGTCCTCTATCCTTCTCCCGTCACTTAGGTGATGAGCAAAGCTATCTTCGTTTTAAAATATATTGTTTCGAGAGGACTTTCGGTATCAAACTCTCTTGGTCCCTCTTCTAAACTTTCGACAACCTACACCCAACGGTGTTGGTCACTTTAATAAATACACTGACAAATGTTTTATTCCAAAATATTACAGGGGTTCGTCTTGTTACTCAGATTTATGGTTAGTGGTAAAAAAAACACTGTTAACTGCTCTACAAGGCTTAAATGGCAGGGAAATGAGTGATCATTTGATGTTAAATTAATAGATGAAACTGACTCCTTGCTCTAAATTGTTATTTTTGGCTAAAAACAATATTTCATTCAAAAAAAATTTCAACAAAAAAATAATAATTTTCGAAAAAAAATTTTTTTTTTTTCTAAGATTAGAACTTATATGAACAAAAAAAATACATTTAATAACATATTACAGCTTTTACATTGAGTAAACAAACGTTAAGACGACCGTGCAGAAAGAGTGAAGCTTTGTTCTACACCTATCTATACGAGCACGCCTGGCAATGGAGTATGCTTGGTACGGACGTATTTGCGGCATTGATATTCTGGTGAGAATATCCAATGTAAAAACGGTAATATGTTATTAAATGTATTAATAAATTGTTCACGTAGTAATTTTATACAAAATTAAAAAGAAATTGTTAAAATATTTTTGGTGCTTCTGCTGTTTAGCCACGACATTAAAATATTTAAAGAAATGTATAAACTTTATTATTTACTTACTTGTTAGCTTGAAAATAAGATTGTACAGAAAAAATACGCAAATTCATCCAAAATTTATTAAATAATAAGTAAAAGAAGAAAAAACGATTTTACGTTTCGTTACACATTTTCACTGATGAAATAGACAAGGGAGATAACTCAAATTGTGTTTACTGGTTGAATAAAAATGACTACCGAAATATCAAATCGTTTTTTTTCTTTAAATTCTGGATGAATTTGCGTCATTTTTGGTGTACAATCTTATTTTAAGCTACCACGTAAGTACATAAAAAAGAAATCTTTTTTTAAATCTAATAAAAATCCATATATTACGGAAAAATACAAACAAATGTCATGGGTAAGTAGTAAAATATATATTCTCGACGTTGGTCACCTTCACTTCTTGCATATTTATTTTTTCAACCCGTTCTCGTTCGTTTTTTGGACCCCGTTGGCGACTCTGCGGATTATTGTAAAAGATACCCCAAAAAGGTTTATACATTTCTGTAGCTATTTTCTAAAAAGAGAGGCCAAACACGTCGGGGCTAAAAAGCAGAAGCACCAATTTTGTCTCCAAATTATTATTTTTTACGTTGAAATAAATACATACGTTCGATCTTTTTAAGAAGGTTTTCTTTCATTTGACGACTGTGTGTTTTTACGACCTTGCTACTCAGATTCATTGTTAGTTGTAAAAAAAAACAGTTAACCGCTCTACAAAGCTCGGGAATCTTTTACTACAATCAACTGAACGAGTGAAAAAACAAATGTGCAACAAATAAATGTTAGCAAAGGCAAGTTAAGTTACCCATCTACCTACCTGGATAATTGCATTTGTGTATTCATCGTTAGGTGTAAAAAAAAAAAAATTTGTTCTTGGCCTTTTGGCTAAGATCAAAGTGTAGTATCTGTTCCGATGGATAATGCACCCCATAGACTGGTATTGTGTTGGCCTTCGGGGCTTGATTTACACCGGTCTATGGGTCTGTCCTGTGCAGTTCTAGGCGGTCCACCTTCCCAGACTTTGCCTCCCCTTTTTGGAGAGGAGTAAGTTTATTGCTTACTGCCTGAGGCGCCTCTACCGGGGAATGCCGACGGGGCTGCCCAGGCAATTTTTAAACCCCACTTTCCCGACCCGACCTTAGGTCACATCTTACTTGTGGGAGTAAGATAAAAACTGGCCCTGTGCCTAACTCCTGGAGAGGAGTAAATCAAAACAATTTGTTCTTGGTCTTTTTGCTAAGATCAAAGTGTAGTAACTGTTCCGATGGATACTGCACCTCATAGACTGGTATTGTGTTCGCCTTCGGGGCTTGATTTACGCCGGTCTATGGGTCTGTCCTGTGCAGTTCTAGGAGGTCCACCTTCCCAGGTTTTGCCTCCCCTCTTTGAGGAGTAGTAAGTGTATTGCTTACTGTCTGAGGCGCCCCTACCGGGGAATGCCGACGGGGCTGCCCAGGCAATTTTTAAATGATCAGAGTGCTCACCTCTCGAGCGCTGGCTTATCTAATCCCACTTTCTCGACCTTGTGTCAAATTTTACCTTGTGGGAGGTAGATAAATAACAACAATTTGTTCTTGGCCTTTTGGCTAAGATTAAAGTGTAGTATCTGTTCTCAGTTGCGACACTTTCATTGTACCCGAAGTCCAGTGATCAGCTACCGGGCCTTTGGCCAGGTTTAAAGCTTTTTATCATTGACCAAGCCCCCTTTTGGGGCGTTTTGTCACTTTTTTTCTCCCCCTCTTGGGGATTTTTCTCTTTTCTCTTTTTTTTTTCGCCCCTCTTGGTCAATTGATTCGTTTAATCTCTACTTTGTTCTTTTTTCAGTGTCGTATTGAGTGGCACACTTAAGCAGCTGGCAGGTTTCGGGGAGACTAACGTACCGGTCTTCGGTGACAGTCACCTCGACTGACAACGACCAAGGTGTGACCTTGTCAGTTGTACTCCCGAGTACGACCTGATGATGGTGCCCGCGAAGGGGGGTTGCACACCCGAGTGCGCCCAGTCGTAATGGAGGGGGGTTGCACACCCGAGTGCGCCCCGGTCGTAATGGAGGGAGGTTGCACACCCGAGTGCGCCCCAGGAGGTGTTGCCACCAAGGGCACCTCATTGTCGGGGAGTGTCGCACCGAGCAGCACTCCAGCTCCAGCTCCGAGTGTGCCTCAAATTTTAGTTTTGGGGATTTTCCCGCGGATATACCACGTAGGATGGTATCTGAAAAGGAGTTTTTTGCCGGAGTCCTAAACATCCTGTTCGGCAGCTCCCAAAGATCCCAAATTGACAAACGACCCCTTAAGAAGAGCCATTCTCTTGATTAAGAGGTGGCGCAGAGACGCTACAGGCCCAAAATTGTTCTAGGGTGCTCCTCGTCAGACCTTTCAGAGGGAGAAAACTATGGACCTGCAAAACTAAAGACAAGGAGGGGGGCCAAAATAATTTTTTCTCCTGACTCTGGATCCCCAATCCCGGCTGGACAAAGGCCCCAAATAATGAAGACTGTAGAAGTTCCTAGAAATTCCCAGGGAAATGTGGCAGCGTGGGGACCCCAGGCCCAGAAAACTCCAGAGGAGTATCGACAACTTTTAAAAACCAAGTATGCAGAGCTTACGGAGGGTACCAAAATAACACCAACCCCGGGTACTCTTGAAGGCATTAAAAAGAGGACGGTGTCTTTGGTTACCACAGATGCAATAACTAAGGGGCTTACTGGGGTCCTCAAGGATAAAATGATACAGATGTTGGGAGATTTGAAGATCCCGGCCACTTACGTGGTGCGTAGATCATAGGTCATGTATGATATTTTACTCCCCAACATACGAGCAGCCGAGAAAGTTGCTAGCAGTGAAAAGACATGGAGGGGCATTAAAATCACGCCCGAATATATGAAAATGAGGAGGACAACCGTGACGATTCTCGGCGTCCCATGCTGCGTCTCGTCTGACAAGTTGGGAGCTGTATGGCGGCGTCGAGGCAGTTGTTCCAGTCAGGGGTGCCCGGAACATCCAAACGGGCGATTACACTATCAAAATGCGGCTCAATCGAGCAGGATTCTTGGGTATCCCGGCTCAGCTCCAGTGCGAAACATGGGTGATGTCCATAATAGTGGAGGGGAGAAGGCCGGTTTGTTGGGATTGCCAAAAATACGGACACATGGCAAAGGTGTGCCCCAAAAGAATCCCGACGAAGAAACCGGTAACAGCACCAGCAGCTCCGAAGGCAGCAACACCGAAGGCAGCAACACCAGTGTCGGTAGTTCCAAAAGAGGCAGCTCCAACGGAAGACACCGAGGGATGGAATAAGGTAGTGGCCAGAAGGGGGAAGAATCCGGCCCCTAGCACCATCTCGGAACTGGCTAAAAAAAATGATGAGGTGAAACAGCCAACAGCAGCCATTAAGAGAAAATTCGCTGTCCCCTCTTCAGAGTCGGAAGTGGAGGAAGAGAAGGAGGAAAAGATGGTTGTGGAAGGTGAACTCCTAAAGACCCCTAAGGATCCTAGGGCAAAGAAAAGCAGGGAGGCTAAGCCCAGCCAACAGCCAGAAACAGTCCCTGAAATGGTCACTACATTTGTTCCTACTCCAAAACCCCAATCTCCAGCTCCAGCAGATATGGATTAAGAGGAGAAAAATACCCCTCCCCTAGTTAATACTCCCGTGGAGACTCCCAACACAAAAACACCTGAAGAGGGCATAGAGGAGTCCGAGAAAGCCAGGGCAGAAAATCCGGAGAAAGTTGTTGAGGAGGAGATGAGTACAGAGAAGCCGGAAAAAGTCCCTAAAAAACATCACCTCCCCCTCCACCGATCAGAAGGGATATATCGAAGAAGTTCCCGTTTTTACCAGGGGAAAGGATCTGTGAGGCAGATGCCTCACAGGTCCAGTCAGATTTGAGTGGACGCCAGAAGAACTACCTCAAACAGTTAGAGGCGTTCACTCACGTAAAAGGAAAGAGAGTCGACAACCCGGCCAATTTTACCGAGGACCCGATGATAACATCGTTCGTAAGACAAGACAACGGGAAGCCGGGCAAGGGCTCTATGGAGGATGTTGGAGGCCGGCAAGGAGGCTATACCCGGGTTGAAATTATTTGACGAGGAGCACCCGTCTTTAAAAAAATTAGCTACAAGATGTCCGGGGAGGGTCCCCATTTATGTTCATCCCTCATTTTTTCGGGCTTTAAAGCTAACCTTTCCCCTGGACGTGGGAGGTCTGGCTCGAGACGGACGGATTTCGTCCAAACTGCTGACCGGCAGTCTTGGTCAGGCCTTCGGCGTCCTCACTCCCAAGGACTTTAGGCCCATTTGCACCATCTAATAAGGGATAATGGCTGTAAACCTGCCACATTGAATGTGAGGGGCATGAAATCTCGAAGTAAGGCTGTTCACGTGCTGAGGGATCTCGTGGCCCTTAAGGTACATATAGGTGTGATCGAGGAGACCCACTTCGTTTCGTATGGGGATTGTGATGTGCTGACTGACGACTACGACGTCATCTCAGCATATGGCAATGTCCGTAGTGTTGGTGTCTCTTTGCTAGTGAGACACACTCTGTCTGCGACAGTGAGCGTTCTTCATACGGATGCGGTAGGTCGGCTGGTCGTAGTCGATGTTGCCGTTGAAAACAGTAAGTTTTGGATCGTTGCGGTTTATGCGCCCAACATTGCTGGTGAGAGGGTTTCCTTTTATCGACGGTTGGAGACATTTCTCGGGGCTTCGGAGCGAGTAGTTTTAATGGGGGATTTGAACGCCGTCCTTGACCCCAAGATAGATAAGGTCGGTGGGAATAGAGGGTCGAGGTGGTGTGAAAGCAGTCTGTCTGACCTGATGGCCTCATGCGATCTTGTCGACAGGTTTCGCGTTGATCACCCAGGGCGGGAGATGTGCACGTGGCATACTAGCGCGGCCGTCTGTCCAAGTACTTACTTGGACAGAATGTTAGCTAGAAGAGGCGACATAGATTTTATGTCTTGTCCCACGTCTACTTGGTTAGGTCATTCGGACCATAAATTGGTTATGGCCCGTTTGAGTTTAAGTGATAGGTCTAGGTTGGCTGGGTACTGGAAGTTGAATACCTCCTTACTGGAGATACCCGACTTCCGGGACAAGCTAACAGTACTACTTCAGAGGAATTTAGTGGGGACGGTTATCGGTAGTAGATGGTGGGTTAAAACTAAGGCTCATGTTAGACGCTTTTGTGTCCGCTATAGCCAGCGCCTCGCTCAAGATAGGGCTAGGACACAGAAGCGTGTAGATGATAAGATGACCCGGGCGGTGGCTGGGGGGGATCCCCTAGAGATAGTCTTAATTAAGGGGGACCTCAATCGCTTGGCTAGCGAGCGATACGAAGGTCAAGTAGTTCGAGCTAGGTTAAAGAAAGTCTCTAACGAAGCTGTGAACGTTGACGCTGTTGAGCGTAAGGCTGCTTTATGTCGTGGCTCGGATGGGTACATTCGGAAGGTGAATAACCTGGAAGGACATACCCTGGTATCTACTCGTGAGATTTGCGAGGGGTTCCGACCGGGTCTCATGTTGGAAAAGAATTGGTCGGAAGTACAGGCAAAGGTCGAATCGTCTGTGAGGGCTTTGATTCGAATGGAAACTTTACCTGAAGGGGAGAGCGGAGGCGTGCGCCACTTACATCTTTCCTCTCATCCTTTACCGACTGTCTGTACTTCCTCTGCCTGCTGGCCGCCTTCTTGCTTTCACGCGCTTGCTCTTTTCACTTCTGTGGAAGGGGTGGAAAGCATACGTCCGCAGACAGGTCTGTACGCAACGTCAGTGTGATGGAGGCTTGGGGATGCCTGACTTGGCAAGTCATCAACATGCCGAGAGACTGGCTTTCCTGAGTCGTACTTTGACGGAGGACTCTCCGTGGGTCCCTGCGGTGTAGAGCGCCTTTCCCAACCTCATACCCGACCACTCGGTCGAAGGTCGACGTAGACCGAGAGGGGAGTCCATGTTCGTCGCCGAATGCCGAGCCGTGCTTAAGGCGTTTCCGGGGTCCAGTGACCTTGCCCGGTCTAGGAAGAGACTATATCGGGATCTATTGGAGGGGTCCACTTCGGATCCGCTTGGGAGGCAACTTGGATTGTCGAGTGAGAAGGCTCGCTCCCAGTGGAGTTGGGCGCCAGGCCAGAATTATCTCAACAATTCTGAGTATTCTCTGACCTGGCGACTGGTTCGAAGTGCACTGCCCCTCTATGGCAAATTACGCAGGGATGGCATAAGGGATGTTCCCTTGTGGCCACGCTGTGAGGACAATGAGGAAGAAACGGTCGGGCACGCCTTCTTCACTTGCAGCAAAGTTTGTCGTCTCTGGGAGCATGTCAGAGAGGTAACGGCTCACATCGACGCCGAGCAGCCAATGGTATTTGATGTAGCATACATCATCAACAACGTGGCACCGCCATGGTCTAGGGAGAAAAGAATGTTTTTTTCTGGCGATCCTAGCCACAGCGAGGTTAGTGACGTGGGTTACACGTCTAGATGAGGTTCATGGGGTTGGGTCTGTTTCGGATCGTGATCAAGTTCTTTACTTTAAGCATCAGCTTAAAGTGAAAATCAGATGCGATTGGAAACGACTACATCGCATGGAGTTCAATAGAAGATGGATGCGCAACACTAGTTTGTGCATCCGACAAGGGTCCAGGTTTGAATATTTTTCCCGCCTTAGAATGGCGCAGACTGTACTGGTCCTACGGAACCCAGCCCAATGTAAATTCAAAATCTTAGCTAGTAGGTATAAATGATGTCCTGTCCCGATTTTATTTTTGCCGGCACTAGAGAGCTTCCAAAGATGCTCACTCCACATATTTATTTTGTCCCCGGCTGATGAAACCCTTGGCAATATTATCTTGGAAGACGCCATCCATTCCCGTACCCAGATCCTGATTAATTTATTTTCAGAACGCCCCACTTTATTCCCACTCCCATTTAGGGGTTGACCTGCTTGTTTTCGGCCTTGAGCCGGAAAACAGTGGGCAGTCCACACTTAGCAAAGGCCCCTACTAACCACCCTTTATCTTTTTATTTGGTTATTTATTTTTCTTTCTTTTGGGGTGTTTTTAATGTGTTATCCACCTCCCACGTTGTTTCATATTTTCATGTTTCATTTCGGAGATATTTTAAGTAGGATTAAGCCATAGAGTGACTGCGAATTTTTTAATTTTTTTTTTAGTGTGAATGTCTAGCTTAGGGTAGATTAGGTTTTTTCATTGTGCCTTTTTGTTTTTTGAAAAAATAAAAAAATGCCATTGTCTTTGTTTTTTGCAAATGTAAAATAAAAAATGTTTAAAAAGTGTTGTAAAAATGTCACAATGACCCCCCGACCCCCACCTTCCCCCTTCTACAGTGGGCTTTTATGCCTAAGGTAGTATGCATTCTGGGAATGTAATTTTAACTCTAAGAGTTAATGTTTTCCAGGATGCATCCATCTAAATAAATGTTGGCTAAGATCAAAGTGTAGTATCTGTTCCGATGGATACTGCACCCCATAGACTAGTATTGTGTTGGCCTTCGGGGCTTGATTTACGCCGGTCTATGGGTCTGTCCTGTGCAGTTCTAGGAGGTCCATCCTCCCAGGCTTCGCCTCCCCTCTTTGGGTAGGAGTAAGGTTATTGCTTACTGCGTGAGGCGCCCCTACCGGAGAATGCCGACGGGGCTGCCCCGGGCATTTTTTGTAGGCCAGGCAATTTTTAAACCCCACTTTTCCCGACCCGACCTTGGGTCATATCTTACTTGTGGGAGTAAGATAAAAACTGGCCTTGTGCCTAACTCCTGGAGAGGAGTAAATCAATACTCAGATTCATGGTTATTTTTTTTAAAAAAAAGCAGTTAACCGCCCTACAAATCTAAAATGGCAGAAAAATGGGTGTTCATTTTATGTTCAATTTATAGACGAAACTGATCCGCTGCTCTTAATTTTTGTCTTCTTTCAACCAAGTGTATCAGACTGTACATTCGTAATTCTCTACTTAAAGAAAAGTAAAATCTCATTCTTTGGATGGGGAGTAAGTGATTTAGCGCATTGTGTGTTACTCTCCAATTTATCCCCAAAATATCTAACTGAGTTTAACTATTTTTAAGCCGTTTCTAAACAAAATACTAACTCAACTTGCATCACTGCCCTATAATTCCCATTTGTTAATGTTGTCTATTCAAAGAACAATGGAGATTATTTTCAATTATCTCCCTTGTTGACTTTAGATTGAATTATTTCTTTTGTTGACTTTAAATTTAATTATTTCCCTTGTTAACTCTTATATTTCTTTGTTAGCAAAAGAAAACAGTTAGATTTAAAATCTTTACTGTAATTAACATCCGATTATTTTATCAATTTCATTTTGCAAAGAAAACAAATAAGACGAAATAATTATATAAAGGTAAGTTCAATCACTACCGAATTTTTTCATTGCGTTTATTTTACGATTGAATTTTAACTTCGAGTTTAAAAAAGTCTTTCAGGTGTGAGAACAGAATAGTTAACAAATTTTAAGAATGGGTTTTTAAATGAGACCATTTATTTTAACTTTGTATACTATTCTCATTTTACGACTGAATTTTACGTCCGAGTTAAAAAAAACAAACAACTTTTCGTTGTTATGTTTAAATTTGATTTAACTGAATTCAATTTAATTTGTTTTTATTGTTTTTAATTCACGGATTTCCGCACATGAAGAAAAACTGAGTAAACTTAATTGAATATATTTTCGGTATTATTCTATCTAGTTCAGAAAAAAGAAAAAAAAAAACTACTTTGGTAAACGTTAGTATTGGCGACATGAATTATTTGAAAAGAAATACAGTAGGGCAATTAGTAAAAAAATATTGTTTACCTACTCATCCGTGACCTATTAGTGTTCAAAAATTGAATATTTACTATTTGAAAAAAGTTATATGCAATTTAATTTACTTACTCATTTGTGACCTATTTATGTTAAAGGGTTTAATATTTAAAATAAGGTACGAGCAATTTAATTTACCATAAGTTGAGAGTAATACTTCTTTTAAATATTAAAAAACATAAAAATCTTTGAACAAATAATGGTTACACATGAGTCGCCAATAGTAACGTTTACAGCTAAACTAGATATCGCTTTGAGGACATGTATAAAAAAAACTGCACCTTTTCCTAATTTCTTAGCAATCAACTGGGGAGGTTTACAGGAGATTTTCTGGATATTATTGTAGATTAAGACCCTCAGTTAAATCATCCCCACCCCAAACTCAAATGTGATTTTATTCGGTTAAGAAAATTAAGTGATAACACCCTGAAAAACCTTTGGGAAGAAAATAAAATTATTTTAGAATGAGAGATCAGTTCCTGATATAATTTTAACGTAAAAGGATCACCCACTTTTCAACCAGATATCATTTGAGCAAGTTGTAACCGTTTTAGTTAAATCTTTGATGTAACCATGTTCATTTTTCATTTCTGAGTGCAGTTCACACTAAAAGTTACGTATGGGGAGTTTTCTTGGGGACTGTTGCCACGTGTTCTTGGGGTTAAGGGAGGTTTTGGTAGGAGGATCTGTTGTCAACCAGAGAGAATTAGTTGTAGTGTTTACAAAGGCGAGGATGTTTATGAGGGTCCTCATCTACAAAAGAGAAGGGGTTATTTTTCTTTTTGTTTTGTTTTTCTTTCCATCTGTGTTTGTCTTTTGCTAAAAATGTACATTAAAAGAGGTTCCTTTGCCTTTTAACTAGGAACAAAGTGTAGTATCTGTTCTGATTTTACGTTTAGTGTATTCTGTCTTCCGTCAGAAAATGAGAAATCTTTCCAGACTGAGGCATTTAAAAAAGTTTTTTCCAATCCAGATTGCCCACATTTAAAACCGACGTTGCATCTAAAGTTTGCCCTCGTGAGGAGGTAAGTAAATAGGAAAACATGTTATAAATAAAATAATCATTTTTGGGGTGAATGAATATTATCGATGGTTCTTGCTTCACTCTGTCATTCTTTCAGAATGACTGTCCATCTAGCACAAAATTACATTCGTTTGTCTATCCATTCACTAGTATGTTTCTCAGATGGAGAGATGACGCCCCACCCACCGGCTTTCTCTGCTAAACTCTAAGTGCCATGTCTTTAAGCAATTTTTTCAATTCCTAGGGCTCAATGGGCTGCCATGTATAATTTTCAATCAGAAATTACTTATGCACATTATTTAGTCATACACATACGTTCAATATTAGTGTCAACTCTTTAGAGGTAAAATGACAGAATATTTTTTTTATAATAATAACTACTTGTTAAATGTAAGAAATTTATAAAATTATTCTTTTATGCTTATTCAGCATAAAAATGCCCTAACTTCCCCCCCCCCCGATAACATCTATAAATTGTATCTCTCTTTAAAGAAATATTTGTCATATATGCTTGAAAATGTTATCAACTGCAGAAATGGATGAACTATTTAAATTAAAATAATTTGTAAAACTAGTCCCCAGCCTAACTTCTAAAATAAGTGTTTTTTTCCTACAATGTTTTCAGACTTGCGTACCAGATGCTGACATTGATTTCGCAAGTATTCTTGATAGTTGCCTGATAATCCACTGTTCTCTCTCTACTGCAATTTTCTGATTACTCGGTTGTCTCAAATAGATGCTTTGAGGACAAAATTGTGTTTATGACTGCTTGCAACCACTGCAAAAGAGTCATAAAAATGCCAAAGATTTTTATGGCCGATGCATTAAATCTAGAGGTGCTGAGCAGAGACTTGGTCCTCAAGAGTTTTGGTGAATAACAAACATGTTAATGAACAGCTGTAACCACTATTCTAACCATGATAAATTGGTCAGAGGTGATTTCCTAAGAATCTGATGTGTCCAACATTATTACAAAGAATTTACATCAAATTCAATCCTATGTGAACAGGGTCACCTAGCTCCTTAATTTCCAACTATGATTGTAAGCACACTGAGTGACATCCGTATATCTGTCTGGAATGTTGCTAAACTTATCAAGAATCTTAATTGTATCAATAAAAAAGAAATAATTTCTATAGCCTTACATACAATAAATGACAACAAGGTATCATCAGCTCACTCTATGTTCAGTTTATATTGCAGGTTGGGCAGTTTAATATTACACATGTATTTTCCTTTTTTTTCTATCTCTGATTGTCTTGTTTGTGAGTGTGTAAAAGAGAGGCAAGCCATGCATAGGTGTGTGTCAGATAAGACTGGTGAAATAACGTTGTTAGTGTTTCCTTCCAAAATTATGAGGAGACTCTTCCTGTACAGGTCAGAACTGGCATTACTAGTTAAACTAAACACTAAGTGGGAAAATAGTTTCTGGTCTCAGACACATTTGTACTCATCTATTTAGTATTTTTGCTGAGATTTGTTACCTTAGACATATGTGTCTTCATCTGCGTAGCATTCGTTCTAAAATGCTGTTAGCTAAGACATGTGTATTCTTATTGGGGTAGCATTCATCCGAGGACTGTTAGCTCAGACATATGTGTTCTCATCTGTGTAGTATTCATCCTTAGAATCTGTTAGCTCAGACATATATGTTATCATGGGCATCGAAATGGAAAATATAAAATGCAATTTAACATTCACCCTACAAAGCCTTCCACACAGGTCATCTTCTCTCAAAAACAAAATAAACCTACTCACCCCCAAATTGTCTTCAACGATGTCCTTGTTAACAGAGACAAGCTAGTTAAGCATCTAGAAATCGTCCTGGACAACAAACTTAATTTTCACAAATATATTGTTGAAAAAATCGGTGTGTTGAAATTTTTTGCTAGATTTGTCAATAGGGAAACTTTGGGTACATTATATAAATTGCATGTCAGACCTTATCTCGACAATGGAGATATAATTTACCACGACCAGCACAACGAATCCTCAAATTTGTTGGAATCGGTTAAATATAACGCTGCGCTAGTGGTATCCGGATGTTGGAAAGGAACACACATACTTAAGTTGTATTCTGAGTTAGGATGGGAATCACTTTATAATAGACGACATTGTCGTAGACTTTGCCTCTTTTATAAAATTCTGTATGATATTGCTCCTTATTAAAACTACGTCCATCAACATTTGTAAACTTCCCCAACACAACGGTATTCTAAGTCCTTTTATCCATACTGTATTTCACATTGGTTTGCTCTTCCAAATTTTATTCGTAGCATAGGGAGCTTCCGACTTTTCAAAAAGCATATCTTTCATCTCTATCGTTTGCAGAGGAGCCTAACTTACGATGTTTCCGACAATACAGGCCTTAAGCTCCTTACCTAATTACGATGCGACTTATGTGACCATAGTTTTAGACATCACTTTAACTGCACATCCCCACTTTGTTCATGTGGAATTGAGAATGAAATAACAACGCACTTCATTATAAAATACCGGAACAATTTACAAGCACACCACTTATAGTTTGTGAATATTTTTAATATAGCTAATGTGGACAACACCCAACTTGACGATACCGAGCTAACCTCAACATTACTTTACAGAGACCCTAAATTTAGCCACGCCCAAAACCATAATATTTTATTGGAAACAATATTTTTTTAAAATAAAACAGAGTGCTTTAAATATATTGAAGCTTACTATAATGCTAAAAACTGATCCAGTCTCACCCTTTCACTCCCTCAACTGTCATGTCGCAGTGGCCAGCCTCTCTCACTCTCTCTCACTCTCTCTCTCTCTCGTATTTTCCCTCTTGACATGCACTTATGTCGTACATATCTTTTTCCCCAAACATTTGTCATTTTTTTTTTTCTTAATACTTTTTTTTTCTAAACCTAAATGTAAAATTGCAGCATCGACGATCATTTTCCTAGTGGCATGTGGTAGAAGAACTGGACCAGGTGACATAGTTCTTTCCAGTCCTGCTTATTGTTTTTCTTTAATATGATGTATTTTCTTGTTTTTCTATTTTGATCTAACCACTTTCTTTTCTTTTGCCATTGTAAATATCTATGATAAATAAAAAAAATCTATGTAATATTCTCACTTTACACCTGCTTTATTTAAAGGGTAAAATCTTACTATTTGTGATTATAAAAAGCTACCTCAGAAATATGTCTTCATCTGTGTAGAATTCGTTCTAAAATGATGTTAGCTCAGACATATGTATTCTTATTGGTGTAGCATTCATCAGAGGACTGTTAGCTCAGACATATATGTTCTCATCTGTTTAGCATTCATTCTAAACTGCTGTTAGCTCACACATATGTATTCTTATTGGTGTAGCATTCATCAGAGGACAATTAGCTCATACATGTGTCCTCATCTTAGTACACCCTGGAATTTGCTGTTTCCATTTCTCACCAAAATCAGTATTTCAATTGTTTCCAACGAAATAGATGCTCTGAAGACAACACTTGCGTTCATGACTGCTTGCAACCACTGCAAAAGAGTCATGAAAATGCAAAAGATTCCTATGGCCGATGCATTAAATCTAGAGGTGCTGAGCAGAGACTTTGTCCTCAAGAGTTTTGCTTGTTAATGAACAGATGTAATACCACTGTTTCAACTATGATAATTTGGTCAAAGGTGATTTCCTAAGCATCTGATAAGTCCAACATTATTACAAAGAACTTTACATCAAATTCAATCCTATGTGAACAGGGCCACCTATCTCATTAATTTCCAACTATGATTGTAAACAGACCGAGTGACATCCAGATATCTGTCTGGGATTTTGCTAAACTTATCACGAATCTTAATTGTATCAATAAAGAAGAAATAAATTCTATAGCCTTACATACAATAAATGACAACAATAAGCACAAGTTCTGAGTGTGTAACATTCAGTTCTATAGTATTCTTCTCTTTCCTACTTGTTACATGAAAGCATGTAGTAGAGGTTCATACAGACTAGTCAAATTTGTTTGTACAAAGTCTTTTTGCAGGTGAGTTGCATTGATCATTTGCCCTGTTAACTTTGGTCTAAGACATTCAGAGAGCAAGTAAAGAACTGACCTCTGACCTACTACAAAAGTGAAGAGATCAAGAGTGAAGAGATTAAGCCCTGACACCCAAAATCTGATTTCATCCTGAGGCCAACCAGTGTTTATTGTTGCTTTTTGATGAGTAAAACCATAAATGTTTTCTCCCTCAAAAGCCACATTAAATCTAGGCTCTTTTGAAATTCATCATCAATTATCAAATATTTCCCATCTGTGGTAGGTATCATCAGCTCACTCTATGTTCAGTTTATATTGCACGTTGGGCAGTTTAATGTTATACATATGTTTTCCTTTTTTTCTATCTCTGACTGTCTTGTTTGTGAGTGTGTAAAAGAGAGGCAAGCCATGCAGAGGTGTGTGTCAGATAAGACTGGTGAAATAACGTTCTAAGTGTTTCCTTCCAGATTATGATGACACTCTTCATGTACAGATCAGAACTAGCATTACTAGTTAAGCTAAACACTAAGTAAAAAAAGAGTTTCTGATCTCAGACACATTTCTTCTCATCTATTTAGTATTTTTCCTGAGATTTGTTACCTCATCTGTTAGCTCAGACATATGTATTCTTATTGGTGTAGCATTCATCAGAGGACTGTTAGCTCAGACATATGTGTTATCTGTGTAATATTCATCCTTAGAATATATATGTTCTCATCTGTGAAATATTCTCACTTTACACCTTCCCTACTTTAAGGGTAAGATCTTTACAAATTATTTGTGATGATAAAAAGCTATTAAAAATTAAACCCTGTAACATTCTGGAAGTTTTAAACTACTGTTTTTACATGTGTGATTTTTTAACAAATTCTGTATATTAAATCCAATTTCTATATGGTTTAAAGTGAAAAGTTATAGTCTGTAAGGTAATGCTTGGAACCACTTAAGTTCTACGCAATTTCATACTACATTTATTTTTGTATACAATACTGTTGATATTTTTTTATGTTTATAAAAACGATCCTATTTGCTCAGGTGCAAAAAATCTGCACCTGTAAGTTGAATTATGAAACGAAAGTGTTATTGTCAATTGAAAAGGTCAGATTAATACTATGGACATTTTTAAGCAGGTCACCAAATCATGTTTACAATTTAAATTTACCGACATGACTTACCCCATATCTTACAATTACCTATTTTTAAACATTGTTGCAGGAGGAAACTGTTCTGAGATATTTAAATATAATTGATATATCTATTTTCATTACTGCATGAATTGTTAAATAAAATTTCTTATTCATTCACAGGTAACAGCCACAGTGGAGGAAAATTAAAGTATCCCATACACATATATAGAGTAGAAGTGTTAGTCTTCTGAAATTTGTGAATTCATGAGAATAAATCTAATTTCAAAACGAACACACTGGAAGAAAAGCTCATGTTTGTGAAATTTGTATCACATCATTTATGTAACATCTTCTTTTAAATACATAAATTAATGTCCTCCACTAGTAAGACTTTGAGTACCTACTAAACATGAGAGACTTTGAATGCTTACTAGACATGGGAGAATTTTAATGCTTACTAGACACTATCCTCGAGTGTCTTCGGTCTCTCTTTACAGAGTTTTGTAAATAACACCTGGCATGATGATTCTTTATTCTACAAATATATGCTGACCAAATATTCAATATAATAGTATTCGATGCCCAAATAAGATACAATCAGCATTTATTCACACTGGTTTATACAAGGACTGGGCACCTTCTCATAGTGATTTTACCTCAAGTAACTGCACTAAGCTTGATACTCCACCAGACCAGATAAATTCTTGTCCTGAAATCCGACAAGACCAAGAGACTACAAGAAAGATATATTATAATATAGTAAACTGGTCGATTGGAGAGAAGAACATTAATGAAGTGTAACATTGTAAAGAAACCTTATTCTTGTAAAATTTGTGGTAAATCATTTTCTAAAAGTAATGTAAAAATATGCATGTCAATCCACACTGTGTAGAAACCTTATTCTTGTAAAATTCGTGGTAAATCATTTCCCAAAAGTTATGTAAAAATATGCGTGTCGATCCACACTGTGTAGAAACCTTATTCTTGTAAAATTTGTGGTAAATCATTTCTTAAAAGTTATGTAAAAATATGCATGTCAATCCACACTGTGTAGAAACATTATTCTTGTAAAATTCGTGGTAAATCATTTTCTAAAAGTTATGTAAAAATATGCATGTCAATCCACACTGTGTAGAAACGTTATTCTTGTGAAATTCGTGGTAAATCATTTTCTAAAAGTTATGTAAAAATATGCATGTCAATCCACACTGTGTCGAAACTTTATTCTTGTAAAATTCGTGGTAAATCATTTCCTAAAAGTTATGTAAAAATATGCGTGTCTATCCACACAGTGTCGAAACATTATTCTTGTGAAATTTGTGGTAATTTAAAAGAATATTTATAATGTAAAACTGCACATACAAACCCATACTTTCCTTATTCCTGTAAAAATACACATGCATACACACACTGAAGACAAACATTTTTCTTGTGAAATTTGTGGTAAATCATTTGCTACAAAAACTGATGTAAAAATACATATGCGTACCCACACTGGGAAAACACCTTATTCTTGTGAAATGTGTAGTAAATCATTTACTCAAAGCTATAATGTAAAAATACACATGCATACACACGGGCCAGAAACCTTATTCTTGTGAAATGTGTAGTAAATCATTTACTACAAGTAATGAATTAAGAAAGCACACACAATCTAACACTGGTGAGAAACCCTATTCATGTGAAATTTGTGGTAAATCCTTTACTCAAAGTAATAATGTAAAAATACACATGCGAATCCACACTCAAGAGAAAACTTATTCTTGTGAAATTTGTATTAAATCGTTTACTACAAGTAATAATTTTAAAAAACACATGCGTACACACACTGGTGAGAAACCTCATTCTTGTGAAATTTGTGGTAAATCATTTACTGGAAATCATCATTTAAATATACACATGCGTACACACACTGGTGAGTTTGAATTACCTACTAGACACTATCCTCGAGTGTCTGCGGTCTCTCTGTACAAGGGTTTGTCAGGACAACCTGACATGAGGATACTTACCCCTACAAGTAAACCCTGACCAAATATTCAAAATTACATAGTATCCGCAGCACAAATAAGATCCCCTCATACGAGGAATGGTGCATCTTCTCCTAGTGATGTTACCTCAAGTAACACCACGTAGCTGCATACTCCACCAGACTAGATGAATTCTTGTCCTGGAATCCTGTAAGACCAACAGACTACAAAAAAGATATACTACTACATATTGACTGGTCAGTTGGTGAGCGAAGAAATTATTCTTAACTTTTTTACTAACTTAATGCTTGAGAAATAAAAGAGAATTTTAATAGAATACTCGGGTATCTATGTATCTTATATAGAGATCAAGTGTAAGCCCCAGGAAGGGGTCCTTTGATTTCTGAGATTTTCGACTGAAGTAAAATTAAACATTAAGTGAGAAACCTTATTCTTGTGAAATTTGTGGTAAATCGTTTACTACAAAACCTGAAGTAAAAATACACATGTATACCCACACTGGGGAGAAACCTTATTCTTGTGAAATTTGTGGTAAATCGTTTACTACAAAATCTGAAGTAAAAATACACATGTATACCCACACTGGTGAGAAACCTTATTCTTGTGAAATTTGTAGTAAATCGTTTACTACAAGTGATCATTTAAAAATACACATGTATACACACACTGGGGAAGAGCCTTATTCTTGTGAAATTTGTGGTAAATCATTTGCTACCAAATCTGATGTAAAAAGACACACACGAACCCACACTGAGGGGAGTTTGAATTACCTACTAGGCACTATCCTCGAGTGTCTTCGGTCTCTCTGTACAAGGGTTTGTCAGGACAACCTGACATGAGGATACTTACCCCTACAAGTAAACCCTGACCAAATATTCAAAATTACATAGTATCCGCAGCACAAATAAGATCCCCTCATACGAGGAATAGTGCATCTTCTCTTAGTGATGTTACCTCAAGTAATACCACGTAGCTGGATACTCCACCAGACTAGATGAATTCTTGTCCTGGAATCCGGTAAGACCAACAGACTACAAAAAAGATATACTACTACATACTTGACTGGTCAGTTTGGGAGAGAAGAAATTTATTATTATTCTTAACTTTTTTTACTAACTCAATGATTGAGAAATAAAGGAGAATTTTAATAGAATACTCGGGTATCTATGTATCTCATATAGAGATCAAGTGTTAGCCCCAGGATGGGGCCCCTTGATTTCTGAGATCTTCGACTGAAGTAAAATTAAACATTGGGAGAAACCTTATACTTGTGAAATTTGTGGTAAATCATTTGCTACAAAAACTGACGTAAAAAGACACACACGAACCCACGCTGGGGAGAAACCTTATTCGTGTGAAATTTGTAATAAATCGTTTTCTTCAAGTTAGCAGCCTAAAATACACATGCGTACACACACTGGGGAGAAACCTTATTCTTGTGAAATTTGTGGTAAATCATTTGCCAAAAAAAATGACGTAAAAAGACACACACAAACCCACACTGGGGAGAAACCTTATTCTTGTGAGATTTGTAGTAAATCGTTTACTACAAGTGCTGTATTAAGAAAGCACACACACACACTCACTGGTGAGAAACCCTATTCATGTGAATTTTGTGGTAAATCTTTTACTCAACGTAATCGTGTAAAAATACACATGCGAATCCACACCTATGAGAAACCTTATACTTGTGAAATTTGTAGTAAATCGTTTGCTACAAGTGATTATTTAAAAATACACATGCGTACACACACTGGGGAGAAACCTTATTCTTGTGAAATTTGTGGTAAATCATTTACTAAAAGTTATCATTTAAAAATACACATGCATACACACACTGGAGAAAAACCTTATTCTTGTGAAATTTGTAGTAAATCGTTTCCTACAAAAACTGAAGTAAAAGTACACATGTATACCCACACTGGGGAGAAACCTTATTCTTGTGAAATTTGTGGTAAATTATTTACTCAAAGCTGTAATCGAAAAATACACATGCGTACACACACTGGCCAGAAACCTTATTCTTGTGAAATTTGTGTTAAATCATTTACTACAAAACATGAAGTAGGAATTCACATGTTTACTCACACTAGGGAGAAACCTTATTCTTGTGAAATGTGTAGTAAATCGTTTACTACAAGTGATCATTTCAAAATACACATGTGTACACACACTTAAGAGAAACCTTATTCTTGTGAAATTTGCATCTGAAGTAAAAAATAAACATGTATACTCACACTGGTGAGAAACCCTATTCTTGTTAAATGTGTGGTAAATTTTTTACTCAAAGTAATCAAATGAAAAGACATGCGAATCCACACTCATGAGAAACCTTATTCTTGTGAAATTTGTAGTAAATCGTTTACTACAAGTTATAATGTAAAAATTCACACATGCATCACTACTGTGGAGAAACTCGATTCTTGTGAAATTTGTAGTAAATCGTTTACTACAAGTTATAATGTAAAAATTCACACATGCACCACTACTGTGGAGAAACCTGATTCTTGTGAAATTTGTAGTAAATCGTTTACTACAAGTGATCATGTTAAAATAGTTTGAATTACCTACTAGACACTATCCCTGAGTGTCTTCGGTCTCTCTGTACAAGGGTTTGTCAGGACAACCTGACATGAGGATACTTACCCCTACAAGTAAACCCTGACCAAATATTCAAATTACATAGTATCTGCAGCACAAATAAGATCCCCTCGTACGAGGAATAGTGCATCTTCTCCTAGGGATGTTACCTCAAGTAACACCATGTGCTGGATACTCCACCAGACTAGATGAATTTTGCGTCCTGGAATCCTGTAAGACCAACAGACCACAACCAAAGATATACTATGACATACTTGACTGGTCAGTTGGGGAGAGAAGAAATTATTCTTAACTTTTTTACTAACTCAATGCTTGAGAAATAAAAGAGAATTTTAATAGAATACTCAGGTATCTATGTATCTCATATAGAGATCAAGTGTTAGCCCTAGGAAGGGGCCCCTTGATTTCTGAGAACTTCGACTGAAGTAAAATTAAACATTAATGAAGAAACTTTATTCTTGTGAAATTTGTGGTAAATCATTTGCTACAAAAACTGAAGTTAATAGACACACACAAACCCACACTGGGACATACTAAACTGGACACTCCACCAGACAAGACCAATTCTTGTCCTGGAATCCGGCAAAACTATACAATGACCACCAGAATAAGAAACTGTAATCAAGTCAAGTGGTCAATTTAGGAGAATAGAATTATTCTTCACTGTTTTGCCTATTCAAGGTATGAGAAGTGGGGAAGAAAGAAAAAAAGATGTATTCAAGGCTCAAATAAGGTTGTGTTCCCTACTGAGAGGAAAAATATCAAACACTACAACTAAAAATCTGCTTTCGATTGTATCACAGATATATTAATATCTCCCAAAAGATGTGAAAGATACAATCGAAGAAGAAGCTGTTGGTGAAGCGATGATTGACTTCACAAAGACCAACAGTACTGAATTTGCCCAAACCCTATAGAGCAGGGAGGAAAAATGGGTGCTTATCTGGGCAATGGAGTATGCCAAAACAAAACATCAAAAACTGTCAGAAAGATGCCAAGAATGGCAAAAGATTTTCAGACACCACTGCCCAAGCAAGAAGGACATTGTGAAGGAAAAACTCACATGTCAAAAGTACAATTTCTTGAAAAGAAATGCCTTCTCCGCGGACCAAATTTTCAAGATGAAACTCGATATCCGTGAGATGGTTCAAGACAAGCTTTGCACTATCAGCAACCCCTGCCACGTGCCGGGGTATTGCGAGGCCCAATCAAAGGACAGTAGAACAGGATCTCTGCTGACCCAGCTACCTGACATAAAAACACCGAGCCCAAGCATACAAACAACAAAGCAGATGCGCCCCAAAGAAAGCACGCCACTAAACAATGTGCCTACATTTCAAGGGTTTCTCCCTACAGGCGTGCGTGAAGACAAACACCAACCTGGGCAAAAGATCCAACACAAGGCCCCACCTGAGCAAGAGACACTGGATACAGACCAGATGGACATGGAGGAAGAGCTGACAAACATGATAGAAGTAGCTCGAGGCCTGGTTGTTGGAGGTCGACCCAGACTGGTAAAAATCGATAGTAGTAAAGCCTTCAAGACACTTTCCACAAAGGTTAATGATGCCCTTACAAATATCGTCCAAAGAATGCGTCTCTAAGGGAGATAAACCATGCAACTTTTGGGGCAGCAAGGTTCATGCAATCAAAACTTTTACCCCAACAGCAAGAAAGAAAAAAAGAGGGAAACTTGAAGAACAAAGCTTATGAGCCAGCCTGGAAGAGAAAACTCCAACAAAAGATTGATAATCTGAGAAAAGAAACAACTACAAATATCTACATTTCTGTCATGTAAACACCCAGGTGAAAAATTGAAAAAGAAGGTGAAGAAACGTAAAACAAAGTATTCCCTTCAAAACCCACCGCAGCTTAGAGCTAAGATAGCAGAACATCAAGCTGAAATAAAAGCCTTAGCTGCACAAATAAAAAACAAAACAAAAAAATATGAGTTAAAAAGAATAAATCAACTTTTTGCGACTAATCCTAGGATGGTTTATCAGAGCCCCATAGGAGATGAAATAAAAGTGTGCTCTCCGCCTACCCAAGAAGAAGTGGAAAACTACTGGAGGCCACTCTATGAGAACCCCAACCAACATCAGGAAAAAGAATTGATCAACACCATTAAAGAGGATAACAAGGAGAAACCAAAGATGCCAGCCCTGGAAATTACCAAAGAAGTTGTCTGCAGGAAAGTAGCCCAGTATAGTAATTTCAAGACCCAGGAATTGACAATGTCCCAAATTTCTTGCTGAAAAAACTGACAGCACTTCATCATCACTATGCCAAGGCGTTCAATAGAATCATCAGTGGTGATGAGGAGCCACCGGAATGGCTTACTGTAGGCAACACGTATCTTATTCCCAAAAGTGAGGAGACCCATTCGGTAAACAAATACAGGCCTATCTGCTGCCTAACAACAACCTACAAGCTGTTAACAGGGATTATTGCTGATGCAACATATGAACATCTAGCTGCCGGCAACTACCTTGAAAGTGAGCAGAAGGGATGTACCAGGAAAAGACTTGGCACAAAAGACAAACGCCTTGTAAACAGAACAATCCTGGAGGACTTTAAAAAGAGGCAGAGAAACCTCTCAATGGCATGGATTGATTACAAAAAGCCTTTGATAGTATACCTCACTCCTGGATACTCCGCTGTTTGGACCTGTACACTGTCCACGAAGATATTAGGTCATTCCTCCAAATGCAAATTACCAGATGGGGCACATCAATCACGCTTCACCATATGGAAGGAAAAATTCAGACTCCAAACATTAAGATTCAGTTAGGAATAATCGAAGGAGACAGCCTCTCACCGGTTTTCTTTGCCTCACAATGGATCCACTGAGTAAGCTACTTAAACGATCCAATGCTGGATACAACCTTAGCAGAGGCAGAAAGAAGGATGAAAATAAAAGAATAAATCATCTCTTTATGGACGATCTCAAACTCTATGCAGAATCTGAGAGACAACTCGTCTCTCTGATAGAAATTGTAAAACATTACACAGAAGACATCTGCATGGCGTTTGGATTCCAAAAATGTGCTAAATGCACAATAAAGAAAGGGAAAAAGACAGCATCAGAACATCTTAATATTAACATTGGCTCTATTGAAGACCTAGAAGATGCTGTCTATAAATACCTTGGAGTAGAGGAGAATGAGACGCTTGAGCACGGACAGATGAGAGAGAATGTACAGAGAGAATATATAAAGCGCCTGAAAAAATCCTCACATCAGAACTCTCATAAAATAAAATTACTGCCATGAACCAACTTGCAATACCTGTCGTTTCTCTATGGGTTCGGCATTATCGATTGGCCACAATGTTACGTCAATAACCTGGATACAAAAACTCGGAAAATGCTTGCACAAAATAAAGTAATTTACCGACATCAGTGTATGGACAGACTATACTCACCGCGAAGAGAAGGTGGTCTGGGCCCCATTGAGATCAGCCATGCCTACCGAGCCTCAATGGTCAGTGTGGGTCAATATATAAAGAGCTGCTGTGATAAAAAAAATGAGAATGGTAAATGAACATCACACCAAATATCTTCCTCAGCAGACCTCAACAACAAAACTAGCCGATAATTTCAGTAGAAACACACTGGAAAACACTAGTGAAGATGATAACAACCCAGCAACCCTGATCGTGCGCAAGAAGAAGGAGGAGTACACAAAAGAGGAGCTGAAGACCAGACTAGAAAGATGGCGAAATAATAAAAGAGCAGGAAAGTTCATTGAAGAACTCAACCAGAGCTATATCGACAAGGAGTCTTAACTACAATGGCTCAAGAGTGTCAACTTCCCGTTTGATCAGGAACGGATACTAATAGCTGCACAAGACCAAGGCCTACTTACTAATGGATTTAAGAAAATGGCTGGTCTACAAAAAACTGACCAGTTCAGGTTCTGCCACTCTGCCATTGAAAGTCCAAGCCACCTAATGTCTGGATGCAAGATCCTTTTGGCTGATGGCCATTACACTGCACGCCACAACAAAGTATGTAAATACCTGAATTAGAAGATCTGTAGAGAGATGCAGCTTGAAAGATCACTGAACATCTGGTAACATGAACCCTCACCCATAACATCGAATAGAAAAGTGACAGTGTTCTATGATAGAGACATCCAGATGGACAGATACATAAAAGACAAGGCCATCCAACCAGACATTATCATCTAGAACAAACCAGAAAAAAACTGCTCAATAGAGCCGAATGGGAACAAATAACAAAATACCAAGACCTCAAAAATGACTTTAAAATAACATCGATTAAATAAACATAATAAATAACATGGTCCTACAAGGAAATAAGCCTCATACCGGTTGTATTGGGGGCAACTGGTCTAGTGAACACAAAATCTAAGAAAATACTTAGATGCAATCCCCGGAAGACCAAATTGTAGGGAAGTACAGATAGCAGCCCTAAAAGGAACAACATCTATCCTTAAGAGAGCCCTCTGATATTAGTTTTACTCGTAGGGAAATCAAGTTTTAGCCTAAAGAGGGGACCCCTCGATCCTTTTAAATATACTGAATTAAAATGATGAAAAAGGTAGGAACATTATTCTTATTAAATTTGTGGTAAATCATTTAATACCAAACTTGCACTAAATGTACACATGCGTACTCACACTAATGAGAAACTTTATTCTTGTAAGTTTCTGGGAAATTTGTGGTAAATAAAACCTGTATTAAAGTGCACATGCATACCCACACTGGAGAGCAAGTATACCTGCTGAACCAAGTGCAAGAGAAATCTGTATAACTGCACTCAAAAGAACAGCCAGAATCCTGAAAAGAGCTCTCGGTTGGATTCTGTAAATAGTGGGTGATTGTATGGCATTTGGAAGAATGCTTCGTCTCCAGCAAATGAAAGAAAATGAAAGTTAAAAACAGAGGGAGAAGCTTTATTCTTGTGAAATTTCTGGGAAATCATTTACAACAAAACCTGAAGTAAAAATACACATGTGTACCCACACTAAAGAAAAAAATATTCTGGTCAAATTCATGGGAAATCATTTACAACAAAACCTGAAGTAAAAATACACATGTGTACCCACACTAAAGAAAAAAATATTCTGGTCAAATTCATGGGAAATCATTTACCACAAAACCTGAAGTAAAAATATACATGCAAACCCACATTGTGGAGAAACCTTATTCTTGTGAAACCTTATTTCATGTGGAGAAACCTTATTCTTGTGAAATTTGTGGTAAATAATTAACAAAAAGTTTTCATTAAAAATACACATGGAGACCCACACATTTAATATTCAAATATCTATGTATCTCAAGTGTTAGCCTCAGGAAGGGGTCACTTGATTTCTGAGAACTTCGCCTGAAGTAAAATTAAACGAAACGAAGGAAAATATAAAATAATGGCTATTAACCAGATTGCACTTTCGGTCATTTTATATGGTCTTGGATTTATTCATTGGCCACAACGTAACATCAATAGGCTCAATACAAAAACCATCAAAATGCTAGTGTTACATAGGATAATATACTGGAACCAATGCATGGACAGGATATATCTATGACGAAAAGAAGGCTGTCTAGGTCACACTGAAATCAACCATGCATATAGAGCCACCATAGTAAGCATGGGCAGTGTATCAGAATCGCTACAGATGTGACAATGGGAATGGTGAGGGATCATCATGAACATCTATCCCAACAAACCTCAGTCACAAAGCTTGTTGAAAACGTCGATGGAGCCATGTTGGAAAAATCTTCTGAGACCTACGACGAACCAGCAACGCGGATTGCGAGAAATAAGTGAAAGCAATACACAAAAATGGAAATGGAAACCAGAAAACAAGGATGGAAACAACATAAGAGAGCAGGGAAGTTGTTGGAAGAGCTTAACCAAGAATATATAGACAAAGAGGCTTCACTCCAGTTGCTCAAGAATGGCAGACTTCAATTTGATGAGGAAAGAATTATTATGGCCGGACAAGACCAAGGCTTACTCACAAATTTATTAAAAAAGATTGCTGGCCTCCAAACAAGCGATCAGTGTAGATTTTACAACTCAGTAATTGAGAGCCCAATTCACCTAATGTCTGGATGACAGATCCTATTAGCTCATGGCAACTACACTGCTCGTCACAACAAAGTATGCAAATAATTCCATTGGAAAATCTGTGGAGAGGTGCAAGGAGCCCCTTATCTCTTTAAACTAAGTAACAGGAAATTTTAAAAAATAGAGGGAACTTCTTGAATGCATACTGGAAAGAACTTTAATGCCTACATTTTCCTTGAGTGTCTAAGGTCTCTGTGTAAAGGCGTTTTTTCAGGACAACCTGACATGGGGATATTTTTCCCTACAAGTAAACTCTGACTAAATATTCAAAATACCACAGTATTCGCAGAACAAATAAGATCCTCTCGGAATTGCAAGACTACACTTGATTATACAAGAAATGGTGCTTCTCCAATTTATTTTGCCAATAGTAACTGCACTAAGCTGGATATTCCACCTGACAAGATTAATTCTTGTCCTTGAATCCGATAAACCAAGAAACAACAAAAAAGATATAATATAACATAGCTAAATGGTCAATTCGGGAGAGGAAAAATGAATGTTCTTAACTTCTTTACTAACTCAACGGTTGACAGGTAAAGGAGAACTTCAATGGAATATTTGAATATCTATGTATCTCATATAGAGATCAAGTGTTAGCTCCAGGAAGGGGCCCCTTGATTTCTGAGAACTTTGAGTGAAGTAAAATGAAACAAAAGAAGGAGAAACGTTATTCTTGTGAAATATATTGTAAACCATTTACAATAAGTTATAATTCATAAATACATATGCGAATCCCAGCTGGCGAGAAACCTTATTTTTGTGAAATTTGTGTTAAATTATTTACAACAAAACCCGAAGTAAAAATGCACATGCGAACCCACACTTGGGAGATACCTTATTCTTGTAAAGTGTGGTGTGGCTAATCATTTACAAAGTTATAATCTTTAGAAAACCACATACCATTGCACGCAGTAAACAATTAGAAAAAACGTTAACAAATATTCTAAGAAAATTAGTAAAATCTTTGAAGTGCAAATAAGATTTCCTTGTTGTATGAAAGTAATTGTGCAACATCTATTTATGGTACCACATCTATTTAACATGGGAGGTTACAATGTTAAGTGGATAACGACATGTACTACAAGTAAACCCTGAAAGCTCATTCAAATCTGTGAAAATGGTCAAAATAATTGCAACACAAGTTTCTTTGTACCGTGCATTTCTATGAAGTCTCTATATGAATATATTAAAAGTCTGGAAGATTGATGTGAAATGTTAAAATTTGTTAAGTATTATCTGCGAAAACAGCGTGTTTTTATGCTGAAGAAATGAAAACAACTTCGTTTTCGTATCTTGTTTCTAAACAGTAAATACACGCTCAATAGTTTTTTACTTGTTGACATGCAGTTATCTTTGTCAAATTAATGCAGTGATGAAAATTAATACTATTTTTTATGCAAAATGTGTTGTCAACTTTATTATCAAGTGTTCAATTTTCACCTTCTATTCTACCTTTTTCCAAGGTTAAGCTAATTCTCTGCCCAAAATGACTAATACTTAATGATACTGTTTATTACTGGTTCAGCCAGCGAGCAGATGACATGGGCTCAAGACAATGATAAACTGCTGTTCAAAATAGAATGTGACTTGTACTCCAAGAGTTTTGATGGGACAATTATATTGTTGACTAGCAGTACCCGTGGCCCGGCGTTGCCCGGGAGAAATATAAAAGAATGATTTAACTTTTGTAAACAACCGACAGAACGCTATACTTAATCTATTCTCAGTACTTCTGAAGTTTACAAATCGTGCTGAAATAATAATGTTATTATTTACAAACACATTCTTAACATGCGAATGGGGATTTTGTTAACTATTCTGTACTATTCTGTACTTTAACGTAACAATTAAATAAACAGAAGATACCGTAGAAACAGAATGTAACTATAAAATCCTATCTAAAAATAGCAGGGTACGGGTTCGAAAACTGCATAAGTACCCTGTTGTGTCATCGATTAACGAAGGAGAAATCCTTATAGACTGCGGCAATTTTAATACAGAAATTTACATTCATAGGTATAAATTGGTAGGACAGACAGATAGATAGATAGATAGATACACAGACCTAGAAATATAGGCAAATATACAGAGACTTAGGTAGATAGATAGATATATAAATAGATAGATGTACAGACAGAAATATAGACAGCTATAGATAGGCGTAAACATAGATATATAGATAGATAAATGTACAGACTTAGAAATATAGACAACTATAGATAGACGCAAATAGATAGATAAATAGACATAGCTATGTGTACAGACTTATAAATATAGACACATATATTGAGACATAGATAGATGGATAGAATATGTCAGACTTAGAAATATAGACATATATAGATACTTAAATAGATAGATAGATATACATAGATAGATGAACGGGCTTAGCAATATAGACAGATATACAGATAAATAGAGAGACATGCATAGGTAGATGACAGACTTAGAAATATATACAGATATACATATACTTAGATAGATTGATAGATAAATAGATAGATAGATAGATGTACAAACTTAGAAATATAGACATATATACAGAGACGTAAATAGATAGATAGATATATTGATAGATACATGTACAGACGTAGAAATATAGACAGATATACAGAAGCTTAGCTAACTAGATAGCTTGCTAGACAGATAGATAGAGGACATAATCGAAATATGTAATGTACGGTAACTCATTTTTTCAATTTCTTGCTGGCAGCTACAGTACAAAGTGTAATGCAGCTGTCAGCAACAAATTGACGTTATGGGCTACCGTAACTCACATGTAAACAAAGAAATCAAAAGACCCTGGATGCCGACGATACGGTCGAACGTTATGTGTTCTATCTTTATGGTGTAACTTCGAATGTGTATTGAATGTGATTTGTGGATATAACATGAAGGTTTTGTGGATATAAACTATGAAAGTTTAAAATAGGAATTACTAGCGGAACCCATCGCCCGGCGTTGCACGGGAGAAAGTACTACCTATTGCATGACGTCGAATAAAAAAAAGAAACGGCCTATTGTTCATCTACTGTGTTGGGGAATGTATTAAATTTTAAAAAAAAGTTGTAGCGAAAAAGAAAAAAAAAAGTTGTAGCATAGATTGGGATCGAACGCTGAAACTGCCGATAATGAAACCTAACTTCTAAACCATTGCCACAATGTTTCCAGTTTAAAATCTGTGTAAATACCCCAATTAAGCTAAGCTTGTTCATCGACCGAATATAAAGTTCAACAATGACAGAGTGTACAGCATTTGGTGATGAAGTAAAGGGGTTGGCCAAGATTTCTATAATATGCGTCTTGTAGGTGTATGATTTTGAAAATGTACATATTTCGGGGTCTACCAGTATGTTGGCGCTTATTCGCTTAAGTAAGAAGTCGATTCGATCAAGAAATTCTAGGTGACATCTTGAATGATTACATCTCGCTGGAACTGTGTTCGTTAATTTAATTCGGTTAATTCCGGAATGAATGTAAATGTAGAAGTTATAGGTAGAATGACAAGTAACGTAATCTGATATTCGCGAATAATCATCGGAGTGTAAGGGAGCGGTTGTTAAGTTTTTGCGTATTGCTTAATATTATGTAGTAAAATAATGCCAGACAAATACGAAATAACAATGGGTGTTTTGTGAAAATTATACTGTGTTTATTAGTTCCCGGCGTCGATGAGTGTAGTTACAGTGAATAAGTGCAATGTAATTGTGAGTTCAGTAGCCCGTGATGCATGTGGTTATTTTCCTAAAAACGTCTCTACTTTATATATTAGATAACAACACAACTGATATCTAATTTGACCAGCCACTGTATTGTAAGGCTCAAACAATTATAGTTAATGAGACGTCTGAAATGTGTAGCACTGATTATTAGAGGACAACGCATGAATATTTTTTTCCTGGATGTAGATGCAATGATGACAAAAAATAAATAAAAAAGCACTCTGAGAGCACAAACCTCTGCAAGCTTATTGTGTTACTCTAACATGCATGGAAAATTTTGCAATGATTCAGAAAATGAGAACTCATATATACACAGGAAAGTTTACACAGACTGATTGACAGATGATCGCAGTATGCAATCCTATATAGTATTCAAAAGAATAGACAAGAAATTGATTGAGATGTGAAATTTTATATGGTGATATGCAAGTTTTCTACTATCACAGCGTATTTCTACATGAGTGAAAACATTCATGTGTTATCTTACTGAACTACATACCAATCAGCTTACAAGTGATTACATATTAGTACAAAAAAAAGATCTTAATCATTAAACTGCTACAATCCCACCTGGTTAATCATGATCTTAATCGTTAAAATGATACATTGCCCCCTCAACACCAGAACCCCCGACTAACCCAACAATCAGCAAGATCGGGTGGGATGGGGGTTCCAGAAGGCTTTCTACTCTAATACTTTCTTCCTCGAACTGTTCGGCTTTGGAATTCCCTCCCTGCACACTGTTTCTCAGAATGTACCAATATGCAGAAATTGAAATGTAGTGTGAACAAACACCTTGCTGCACTACTCTCCACTTAGGATGTCCCTGTAAGTTTGGCCCCTAATTCACAGAAGCCCCTTCCATCTCAGTGGCTCACACGATAACCAATCAGCCTCCAAGGCATACTAATTTCGACCGAACTCTTGAAGGACTACTTCTACATCCTTAGAGAATTACAGAGAGTAGACAGAGAGTTTCCTGGCACCAACGCAGAAAAACATCCTCTCTCCTGCTCACATCACTTATGTGCCGAACAAAACTATCTTCGCCTGAAGATATATTGCTTCAAAAACAATTACGGCAGCTAATATCTTCGTCGCTTTTCTAAACTTTCGACAACCTACACCCAACGGTGTTTGGTTAGTGTAAGTCAGTTAAATAAATACAGTTGTTATTAATGGAAGGGTTTTGTTTTCCTTTCATTCATTTGACTCTTTTATTACAAAATATTCGTCGGCCTTAAAAGACAAAGCCTTTATAGAACATTTTGTGCATATTTTTTCAGGAACTTAGGAAAGGGGCGTTCTCTTTTCGAGTCTATTATGTGTGGTTTTACACTCGGATTTATGGTTAGTGGTAAAACAATCAGTTAATTGGTCTAGAAAGATAAAATTGCACAGAAATGGGGTATACTATTATGTTAAATTTATATACGAAACAGATCCCCTGCTCTAAATTGTATTTTCTTTTCTTTTTTCTTCCAAGTTTTTCAGACTGTTCGCACGTAATTCTCTCCTTAAAAAAAGTAGAATCTCATTCTTTTGAGGGGGGGCAAGTGATTTAACACAGGTTGTTATGCTACAATTTAGCCCAAACTATCTAGCTGACTTTAACTATTTTAAGCCATTTCTAAACAAAAGACTAACTTCAACTTGTATCACTGCCCTATAATTGGCATTTATTTATGTATTCCTATTCAAAGACAATGGAGACGATCGGTTTTGTTTTATTTGCACTGAATTATCTCCCTTGTTGACTTTATATTAAATTATCAGTAATTTTTTACTATTTTACCAGACGCAGTTTATCCCCTAAATAAGTTCAAATTCTACTTTTTTGTTTAAGTACATTTAAACAGCCTGAAAAAATATCCGCTAACAAAGAATCAAATTTGAAAAATACATATAGATTTTAGAGTAAGGGACCACTTCTTTTATAAATTTAACCTAAAATGATCACCCATTTGCCCGCCAGTTAGCGTCAAAAGAGACATGTAACCGACTTGAGTTTCCAATTTTAAGGAGAGGATTTTTTTTTACTTTTCGAATAAAAACACCTGGAAATTTAGCCAAATTTAGACATGTAATCGACTTGAGTTTCGAATTAGGGAGGGGGTGTTACATTACGATGTATTTAATAAGTAAAGAGAACACAAGTGTAAGAGAGAGAAATTTAGCCTCTCCCCACCCAAACCCTAATATTAATCCTATTTCCCTAAACCTAAAACTCAGACCACCCTCAACCCTAACCTAAATTCCCTAACACTAAAACTCGGACAACCCCATACCCTACCCCTAATTCCCTAACACTAAAACTCGGACCACCCTCAACCCTAACCTAAATTCCCTAACACTAAAACTCGGACAACCCCCAACCTTAACCTAAATTCCCTAACACTAAAACTCGAACAACCCCCAACCGTAACCTAATTTCCCTAACACTAAAACTCGGACAACCCCCAACCCTAACCTAAATTCCCTAACACTAAAACTCGGAGAACCCCCAACCCTAACCTAAATTCCCTTACACTAAAACTCGGACAACCCCCAACCCTACCCCTAATTCCCTAACACTAAAACTCGGACCACCCTCAACCCTAACCTAAATTCCCTTACACTAAAACTCGGACAACCCCCAACCCTAACCTAAATTCCCTAACACTAAAACTCGGACCACCCTCAACCCTAACCTAAATTCCCTAACACTAAAACTCGGACAACCCCCAACCTTAACCTAAATTCCCTAACACTAAAACTCGAACAACCCCCAACCGTAACCTAATTTCCCTAACACTAAAACTCGGACAACCCCCAACCCTAACCTAAATTCCCTAACACTAAAACTCGGAGAACCCCCAACCCTAACCTAAATTCCCTTACACTAAAACTCGGACAACCCTCAACCCTAACCTAAATTCCCTAACACTAAAACTCGGACAACCCCCAACCCTAACCTAAATTCCCTAACACTAAAACTCGGAGAACCCCCAACCCTAACCTAAATTCCCTTACACTAAAACTCGGACAACCCCCAACCCTAACCTAAATTCCCTAACACTAAAACTTGGACCACCCTCAACCCTAACCTAAATTCCCTACCACTAAAACTCGGACAACCCCCAACCGTAACCTAAATTCCCTAACACTAAAACTCGGACAACCCCCAACCCTAACCTAAATTCCCTACCACTAAAACTCGGACAACCCCCAACCGTAACCTAAATTCCCTAACACTAAAACTTGGACCACCCTCAACCCTAACCTAAATTCCCTAACACTAAAACTCGGACAACCCCCAACCCTAACCTAAATTCCCTAACACTAAATCTCGGACAACCCCCAACCCTAACCTTAATTCCCGAACCCTAAAACTCGGACCACCCTTAACCCTATTTCCCTAACCCTAAAACTCGGACCCCTAACACTAACCCCAATTCCTTAACCCTAAAACTCGGATCCCCTCCAACCCTAACCCTTATTCCCTACCCCGTAACCCTTATTCCCTAACCCTTACCATTCGTCCCCCCCCCCCAAAAAAAAACAATTGTCTTGAAAATAAAAGCAATTCTCATTGTATAGATTAGTTAACAACCCCTCTCCCATGTTAACAATAGGTTTCTAAATATTAACGTTATTATTTCAGCACTGTCGGTAAACTGCAGAAGTACCACATGTTTTAAGTGCTTTTATCTATGTATTTATTATCGTCACTTTTACTTCGCCAAACACAAGTATTTTCCATCATGGTTGATTTTATTTTTATTTTGCTATAATTCGCTAATTTCAGATTAAAAGAGCCCCCCCCCCATTTATTTACCCATTTATATTTAAACCAGAAAAAAAAAACTAAATTGGCTAAATTTCTACGTGTTTTTATTAGGTAAGTATACCCCCACTTCAGTTGGAAACTTAAGTCGATTACAAGTCTCGTAACGCTAAATAGACAGTAAATGGATGCTCATTTTACGTTAAATTTATAAAGGAACGTGATTCCCAACTTTAAAATCTTAAATATTAAAAGAACAAAATTAATTCATTCTTTGCGGATATTTTTTCAGTCTATTCAAATGTAATTACAAAAAAAAAGTAGAATTTGAATTTTAGGGCGTAAACTGCGCCGGGTAAGATAGTAAAAATACCGAATTATCTCCCTTCTTCACTCACTCTTCTATGTCTTTCATAACAAAATAATTTATATCTCAAAGAAATTTAGATTTAAAATCTTAACATTTGATTATTATATCAATTTCATTTTATAACAAAAAATGAAAGAAATACATAAAGGTAAGTTCAACAACTACCGAAATTGTTTTCATTTCGTTCATTTTATGACTGAATTTCGAGTTTTAAAAAGTCTTTCAAGTGTAGGGACAGAATAGTTAACACATGTAAATAATGGGGTTTTAAATTAGACTATTTATTTTAACGTTGTATACTATTCTAACTTTACGACTAAGTTTTATGTTAAAGTTTTAAAAAGCCTTTCGTTGTAAATGTTTAAATTTGATGCAATCAACAAAGAAATTCAACTGAATTCAATTTAATCTTTTTTATTGTTTCTTAATTCTCGGATGTTCGCACTTTAAGATCATCTGATTAAACTTAATTATAATTTTATACAGTAATTAATATATTTTCTGTATTATTCTATACTTGCACTTTATTCTAGTTTGGCCAAGTCAAAAATGAAAAACCTACTTCGGTAAACGTTACTTTTGGCGATATAAATTATTTTAAAGATAATCTAGGTACGTGCAAAATCAATGGCCAATTTCCAAAATGTAACATTTTTTTAGCCCTACCCGCTTCACCTTAAAACCTTTAAAATCTTAGGGAAAATGTATTATTTTTTTTAAAACAAAATACACTTTTACTAAAGTTTTATTTTTATGTATTAATAATTGTTAAAAATACCCGCATTATTTTCTTAAAACAAAGTAATTTTTTTATTTATTTTTTTATTTTTATGTATTAATAAATAGTTGTGAAGGTAGAAGTTTATCATATTTTCTTTTCGGGTCAGATTTCCAAAATGTAAAAACATTTACCCCCCTCACCGTAAAATTTACGAAAATTCATGAAATTTTCAGTATTTATTAATCACCGATTATATAATGAAAGAATTATTTTATTTTTAAATCTTAGGGAAAATGTCTTATTTTATGAAAACAAAATATACTTTTACTGAAGTTTTATTTTTATGTATTAATAATAATAAATAAAACGTTACTTTTGGCGACATAAATTATTTGAAAGATAATCTAGGTACGTGCAAAATCCATAGCCGATTCCCAAAATATATTTTTTAAAATTGGGAATCTTTTACTACAATCAACAGAACGAAAAAAGGGTGAAAAAACAAATGTGCAACAAATAAATGTTAGCAAAGGCAAATTAAGTTACTCATCTACCTACCTTGATAATTTTTGTTTGTTTTATTAACTTATTTTTAAGGGTGGTTTTTTTGTTCAAAACAGTCGGTGTTTACTGCTCGGAGAGTAATTCAAAATAAAGACTCGTCCATGGCCAGGACTTGAAAATCGATAAAAAATCGAAAACTAAACAATATACTGATAGAAACTGATAGAACATTACATTTTCGCATGATTGTTGACATTTATTGTATGCGTTTTTATCAGTGTATTGTTTAGTTTTCGATTTTTTATCGATTTTCAAATCCTGGTTATGGGCGAGCCTCCATTTTTAATTTTTGTCGAGCAGTCAACACCGACTGTTTTGAACAAGAAAACCACCCTTTTAAATAAGTTAAAACAAATTATCATCTACATGAGTAACTTGATTCTAGCTAGGCAATTTGTCCTGACAACATTCCAGTCATAGTGTTTCAGAAGCTGCTACTAGAACTAGCTCCGATTCTTACAAAGCTTTGCTTAAAGGAGAAATGCTTCCCATCATTTTGAAAAACTTTTCAGTCATCCCAGGATTAAAAAGTACTAGAGATCGATGTTCTGCATCTCAGTACATACCAATCAGTCTCCAGTGCGTCATGAGTAAGTTGTTTGAATCTGTGATAAATCAAGAATTGTTAGGTTAATAAGAGTAGTCGTTAATGGACAGAAGTCAGAAACAGATACTATCAATGATTGTGTGCCTCAAGGATCCATTCTAGACCCAACCCTCTTTCTGATCTTTATCAATTATCTCTCAAATCATCTTTTCATTTTTGTTGACATTTATGCAGATGAGACAACCATCTATGGCAACACTTCAGAGAGCATTAATGATTAAGATCTTTCTGCTCTGTCTCTTCTGACCTGGAGCATGTAGTTCAATGCAGAAAAGGGTGTGTGGTTACTTTTATTACAACTAAAACCAAACATGTATCTTTTCACCACCAACGCTGAGGTCGTCACTTTGCTGAAATTGAAATGAATGGCTCTCTCATTGAGGAAGCCCTCTACTTTAATAAGTTTCTAGTACTGACCTTCATTCCAGATATGACATGGAAGACTTAAATCAAATCTATTGATAAGTTGCTGTAAAATTGGTTGGATAGTTCAATTCTGACACAATTGTCTCCTTATTTAATAGTCTGATACGTCCTAAGATGGAGTACTGTTGCCACATATGGGGAGGTGCCACTCAGAGCACACTTTTCTGCCTTGCCAGAGTAAAAATATACTTCAAAATCTTGTAGGAAATATCCTGTTCTCTTTCTTACAGCTTTCTTCTCACAGAATAGAGGTTACTAGTTTTTCTCACCTCTATCATTATTTTCATGGTAAGTGCTCAACTGAGCTCCAAACTATGGCTACCCTTGTAAAACATTCACAACAAAAACTTGTCTCGTTACAACCATTGTAGATAAGTTTCATTTATTCCTCTGTGTACCCAAAGCTAAACGTAACTTCCACAAGAAAAGTTTATTCTCAAGAACTACTCGTCCGTGGAACACAATACCACGGGTTTGCTTCCCTGCTGACTACAACATAGTCATTTTCAAGTCCAATGTTTACAAATTCTTGTTTAGCCTATCTCTGAAATAATCACATTTTTTCAATTTAAACCATCATCTCAAATCCTAATGTTGTCTCACTGTCCTGACAATCTAATTGACCCTTATCCTCAAGTGAACTTTTGGCCTTGACAATTGGTGACTTGTTAGGACATTAAAAAATATTGTTTAAAGAAAGTAGAATCTCATTTGTGTAGAGAATAAGCATAAGTTGTGAGGGTAGAAGTTTATCATATTTTATTTTCGGTTCACATTTTCTCAAATTTAAGCAATTTTACATTATAAATAAATGACCTTATATGAAATCAGTTCAACAAAAAAAGAAGAAATAACTTCTATAGACTTACAATAAATGACAGCAATATGCAGAAGTTCTGAGTGTGTAACATTCAGTTATATAGTATTCTTCTGTTTCCTACTTGTTACATGAAAGCATGTAGTAGAGGTGCATACAGACTAATCAAATTTATTTGTACAAAGTCTTTTTGAAGGTGAGTTGCATTGATTGTTTGCCCTGTTGACCTTGGTCTCAGACATTCAAAGAGCAAGTAAACAACTGACCTCTGACCTACTACAAGAGTGGAGAGGTTGAGCCCTGACACCTAAAATGTTCCATCATCCTGAGGGGAACCAGGGCTATTGTTGCTTCTTTAACATTAATGTTTTCTCCCTCAAAAGCCACATTAAATCTAATCTTTTCTGGAATTTATGATCCATTATCAAATATTTCAAACTGCGATTGGTATCATCAGCTCAGTTTATATCCAGTTTCGTCTGCTAATAGTTTCCGGATAGTAAAACATTTGTATGCTGTGCAGGGGTCTATCACAAAGGCTTTGAAGAGCGCAGCCTACGTCTGCTCAACATTGGCCTTATTATTCTCGCTTAGCTGCTGGTAAACATCTAGAGCGCCTCCCGTTAGTCGAAGTGGAATGACCAACTCGACCTGCTTGGCCCCACATAAATGACAGGTTAGCTCCACTCTCTCAATCCAATCCACCACAGACGTAGATCCGTCAAACTCAGGGATGAGTTTAAGGTCAAACTTAGCATCCGCCATTATGTCACAAATAAACAGCTCACAAAAGCCGAGATAGCTTGTAACAGTGACTTGTTTTCCTTTTTCTTCCCGGCAATACGTTTTTCCTTCTTTTAACCGTATTATCGAAACGCATGCGAACTTCGAGACATTCTCTACTCAACTGCCATCGACCCAAAAAACACCGCCTTTTATTTAGCTTTCTTTGCCGCACCTGATTTGCATAATGCAACCCAAAAAAACACAGCCTTTTATTTAGCCTTCTTTGCCGCACCTGATTTGCATAATACAACCCTCACTCTCTTTCCTTCTTGACCTGCGTGATGGCTGCTACACACCCCATATCTAAAAATTTACAAAGATGGTTGCAGGATTAAACTTTTCTGTTATTTTTGGATATAATTGATATATCTATTTTCATTATGGCAGTAATTGTTAAATAAAATTTCTTATTCATTCACAGGTAACAGCTAAAGTGGAGAAAAATGAAAGTATCTGATACACATATATATAGAATAGAAGTGTTAGTCTTCTGAAATGTGTTAATTCACGTGAATAAAACACATTTAAAAACAAACACTGGAAAGAAATCACACGTTTGTGAAATTTGTATCTCAGCATTAATGTAACATATTCTTTAAAAATACATATACTGTCCTGCACTGTTTCATTAAGTATTACTCCTAAGAAGGAGCCACTTGATTTCTGAGATCTCAGTTAATTGATATAGAAATAGAGCAAAAAACCTTATTCGTGGGAAATTTGTAGTAAAAGATTTACAAAGAAATCTGATGTAAGAATAGATATATTATCCCACACTAAAGATACATCTTATTAGTGTGTAAATAATGCATACATGAATTGGAAAGAAAACTTGTTCTTGTGAAATTTGTGGTAAATTATTTACAAACAATTATAATGTAAAAAGACACATGCAAACACACACTGGGGGGAGTTTGAATTACCTACTAGACACTATCCTCGAGTGTCTTCGGTCTCTCTGTACAAGGGTTTGTCAGGACAATCTGACATGAGGATACTTACCCCTACAAGTAAACCCTGACCAAATATTCAAATTACATAGTATCCGCAGCACAACTAAGATCCCCTCGTACGAGAAATAGTGCATCTTCTCCTAGTGATGTTACCTCAAGTAACACCACGTGCTGGATACTCCACCAGACTAGATGAATTCTTGTCCTGGAATCCGGTAAGCCCAACAGACCACAAGAAAGATATACTATGACATATTGACTGGTCAGTTGGGGAGAGAAGAAATTATTCTTAACTTTTTTACTAACTCAATGCTTGAGAAATAAAGGAGAATTTTAATAGAATACTCGGGTATCTATGTATCTCATATAGAGATCAAGTGTTAGCCCCAGAAAGGGGCCCCTTGATGTCTGAGAACTTCGACTGAAGTAAAATTAAACACATGGAAAAACCTTCTTGTAAAATTTGTCGAAAATCATTTGCAAACAAATATAATGTAAAAATACATATGCGTAAACACACTGGGGAGAAACCTTATTCTTGTGAAATTTGTGGTAAATCATTTACTACAAAACCTGAACTAAAACACACACACGATCCCACACTGGGGAGAAACCTTTTTCTTGTGAAATTTGTGGTAAATCATTTACTACAAAACCTGAAGTAAAAACACACACACGAACCCACACTGGGGAGAAACCTTTTTCTTGTGAAATTTGTAAGAAATCATTTACTCAAAGCTATCATGCAAAAATACACATGCGTACACACACAGGAGAGAAACCTTATTCTTGTGAAATTTGTGGTAATTCATTTACTACAAAACCTGAATTAAAAACACACACACGAACCCACACTGGGGAGTAACCTTTTTCTTGTGAAATTTGTAGGAAATCATTTACTCAAAGCTATCATGTAAAAATACACATGCAGACCCACACTGGGGAGAAACCTTTTTCTTGTGAAATTTGTGGTAAATCATTTACTACAAAATTTGAAGTAAAAATACACATGAGAACCCACACTGGGGAGAAACCTCATTCTTGTGAAATTTGTGGTAAATCGTTTACTAAACGTAGTAGTGTAAAAATACATATGCATACACACAGTGCAGAGAAACCTTATTCTTGTGAAATTTGTGGTAAATCATTTACGACAAAAACTCAAGTAAAAATGCATACCCGAACCCACACTGGGGAGAAACCTTATTCTTGTGAAATTTGTGGGATATCATTTACCAAAAATTATAATGTAAAAATACACATGCGTACCCACACTGGGCAGAAACCTCATTCTTGTGAAATTTGTGGGAAATTATTTACTACAAAAACTCAAGTATAAATGCATACGTAGACTCACACTGGGGTGAAACCTTATTCTTGTGAAATTTGTGGGAAATCATTTACCAGAAGTTATTATCTCAAAATACACACACGAACTCACACTTGAGAGAAAGTTTATTCTTGTAAAATGTGTAGTTAATCATTTACTAGAAAAACTGAAGTAAAAATACACATGTGAACCCTCACTGGAGAAAAACTTTATTGTTGTGAAATTTGTGATAAATCATTTACTAAAAGTGATAATTTAAAAATACGCACATGAATTAATCTGGGGAGAAATCTTATTCTTGTGAAATTTATTGTTAATCATTTACTACAAAAACTGAAGTTATAATACACATGTGAATCCTCACACACTAAACCACACTAGACAGATACCTTATTCTTGGGAAATTTGAGGAAAATTATTAACTACAAAAACTGAAGGTTTCTGTCAAGTGTGGGTTCGCATGTGCATTTACACATGCGAACCGACACTGGAATTCTTGTCCTGGAATCCGGTAAGACCAACAGACCACAAGAAAGATATACTATGACATATTGACTGGTCAGTTGGGGAGAGAAGAAATTATTCTTAACTTTTTTACTAACTCAATGCTTGAGAAATAAAAGAGAATTTTAATAGAATACTCGGGTATCTATGTATCTCATATAGAGATCAAGTGTTAGCCCTAGGAAGGGCCCCTTGATTTCTGAGAACTTCGACTGAAGTAAAATTAAACATTAAGGCAGAAACTTTATTGTTGTTAAATTTGTGGTAAATCATTTACTATAAAAATTGAAGTAAAAATACACGGGGCCGCTTGATCTCTTTAGATAAACTGAATTAAAATGATGAAAAAAGAGAGAAACTCTATTGTTTAATTTGTTGTAAATCCTTTACTAAAAGATATTTGTGAACTCAATAAGAAAAGTAAGAAATAAACAGAAAAGAGGATAGAGACAAGAAAACAAGGATGGAAACAACGTAAGAGAGCAGGGAAGTTTCTGGATGAACTTAACCAAGAATATATAGAAAGGGACACTTCACTCCAATGGCTCAAAAATGATAGACTTCTATTGGATGAAAAGCGACTTATTATAGCCGGACAAAACCAAGGCTTACTCACAAATTGATTAAAGAAAAAATAACTGACCTAGAAACAAATGGCCAGTGTATGTTTTTCCATTCATTGATTGAGAGCCCGCACAACCTAATGCAAGATCCTATTGGCATATGGCCTTTACAATGTGCCACAATAAAATATGTAAGCACCTCCATTGGAAAATCTGCGGAGAGATGTAGCTTGACAGATCTAACATAGAAGAGCATGAACTTTTACCAATAACATCAGATGGAAAGGTGTGAGTGTTTTATAACAAAGACATACAGCCAGGGTAATACATAAGATCAATGTGGCCTAATGAAAAAGTTCCAAAGAAATACTTAGAAACAATCCTTGGAGAACCAAGATGTAGCATAATAGAGATAGCAGCCATAAAAGTTACTATAACTTCCCTTAAAAAAGTCTTCGGATATAAATTTAAATCGAAACAAAACCAATTGTTAGCTCCAGGAAAGAGTCCATTGATTTCTTTGAAATAACTGAAGTACAAAACAGAGGGAGAAGCTTTATTTTTGTGAAATTTCTGGGACATCATTTACAACAAAACCTGAAGTAAAAATACACATGTGTACCCACACTAAAGAAAAAAATATTCTGGTCAAATTTATGGGAAATCATTTACCACAAAACCTGAAGTAAAAATACACATGCGTACCCACATTGTGGAGAAACCTTATTCTTGTGAAACCTTATTTCATGTGGAGAAACCTTATTCTTGTGAAATTTGTAGTAAATCATTTACTAAAAGTTACAATGAAAAAATACACATGCGAGCTCATACTGGCAAGAAACCTTATTCTTGTGAAATTTGTGGTAAATAATTAACAAAATATTTTCATTTAAAATACACATGAAGACCCACACATTTAATATTCGAATATCTATGTATCTCAAGTGTTAGCCTCAGGAAGGGGTCACTTGATTTCTGAGAACTTCGCCTAAAGTAAAATGAAATTAAGGAAAATATAAAATAACGGCTATTAACCAGATTGCAATTCCGGTCATTTGATATGGTCTTGGTATTATTCATTGGCCATAACATAACATCAACGTAAAATCAATAGGCTCAATACGAAAACCATAAAAGACAGAGCCATCAAGCCAGACATTGTTATCTGGAAAAAAAACTTAAACGACTGCTCTTATTATAGATGGAACCTCCTGAATAACTATGGCCTCAATGGAGCTGAACATAAGAAGATCACAAAATATCAGGACCTCAAGAATGACTTAAAAGCAATATGGTCTTTAAAGTAAATAAACATAATACCGGTTGTGGTAAGCACAACTGGCTTAATAAAAAATTTCATATGGTCTTTGTATTATTCATTGGCCACAGTGTAACATCAATAGGCTCAATACGAAAACCATAAAAATGCTAGCGTTACATAGGATAATATACTGGAACCAATGCATGGACAGGATATATCTATGACGAAAAGAAGGCGGTCTAGGTCACACTGAAATCAACCATGCATATAGAGCCACCATAGTAAGCATGGGGCAGTACATCAGAATCTCTACAGATGTGACAATGGGAATGGTGAAGGATCATCATGAACATCTATCCCAACAAACCTCAGTCACAAAGCTTGCTGAAAACTTCGATGGAACCATGCTGGAAAAATCAGAGAAAATCTTGGAAGAGCTTGACCAAGAATATATAGACAAAGAGGCTTCACTCCAGTTGCTCAAGAATGGCAGACTTCCATTTGATGAGGACAAAATTATTATAGCCGGACAATATGAAGGCTTACTCACAAATGGATTAAAAAAGATTGCTGGCCTCCAAACAAACGATCAGTGTAGATTTTGCCACTCAGCAATTGAGAGCCGAGTCACCTAATGTCTGGATGACAGATCCTATTAGCTGATGGTCACTACACTGCTCGCCACAACAAAGTATGCAAATAACTCCATTGGAAAATCTGTGGAGAGATGCAGCTTGAATAGGTGGCGAACATCTGGGAACATGAATCTTCACCCATAACATCAAACGGTGACAGTGTTCTATGATAAAGACATACAGGCGGGACGATACATAAAAGACAGAGCCATCAAGCCATACATTGTTATCTGGAAAAACCTTAAACGACTGCTCTTATTATAGATGTAACCTCCTGAATGACTATGGCCTCAATAGAGCTGAACACGAGAAGATTACCAAATATCAGGACTGCAAGAATGACTTAAAAGCAACATGATCTCTAAAGTAAATAAACATAATACCGGTTGTAGTAAGCACAACTGGCCTAATAAAAATAACATTAAAAATACTTAGACACAATCCCCGGAAGACCAAGCTGTAATGAAATAAAGATATCAGCCCATAAAAGGGGCAACGTCTATCTTAAAAAGAGCCTTCAAATATGAGTTTAAATCATAAGGAAATAGAGTGTTAACTCCAGGAAGGATCGCATTGATTTCTTTAAACTAACTGACATGAAATTTGAAAAAACAGAGAGAACTTGAATGCATACTGGAAAGAACTTTAATGCCTACATTTTCCTTGAGTGTCTAAGGTCTCTCTGTAAAGGGTTTTTTTCAGAACAACCTGACATGGGGATATTTTCCCCTACAAGTAAACTCTGACTAAATATTCAAAATACCATAATATTCACAGAACAAATAAGATCCTCTCGGAATTGCAAGACTATACTTGATTATACAAGAAATGGTGCTTCTTCTCGGAATGATTTTGCCTATAGTAACTGCACTTATCTGGATATTCCACCTGACAAGATCAATCAGCCCAGCACAATTCTACTCCTGTTATCCAGTCAACGAAACTATAACATAATCAAATGGCTCATTTAGCAAAAAAATAGTATTCTTCACTGCTTTATTTAATCAACGTTTAAAATGTGGGGAAGCTTCTGAAATGAACACTCAGATATATATGTAACTCATAATTTGATTTAAAAAAAATTACATGAGACATATAGTGCATACTAGACACCATGCTTGAATGAGTTCAGTCTTTCTGTACAGAGGGATTTATAAGGACACTCTTAAGTGAGGATATTTCGTACTACAAGTAAATCCTGAAAGCTCAGTCAAATCTGTGAAAATGGTCAAAATATGTGCAACACAAGTTTCTTTGCACTATGCATTTCTATGAAGTCTCTATATGAATATATTAAAAGTCTACAAGATTGATGTGAAATGTTAAAATTTGTTAAGTATTATCTGCGAAAACCGTGTTTTTTATGCTGAAGAAATGAAAACAATTTTGTTTTCGTTTCTTGTTTCTAAACAGTAAATACATGCTCAATAGTTATTTTACTTGTTAACGTGCAGTTACCTTCGTCAAATTCATTGCTGAAAAGACATTTTATTGATGAAGTTTATTAGTTTTCAGTTAATAGTTACATTCTAATAATTGAATTCGCTTATTTCTAATAATTGTATTAAAATGTTATAATTAATCAAAAAGCACTGAAACTGGACAGCTGTCACGACCCTATTAATGTTACAAACAAAAAGGAAAATAAAATATTGTTTCAATTTTTATTTAAACTATTTAAAAGCAAATGTTTATTTTTCATTATCGCTTATTAATATAATATGCAAACAGGTAGGCAGAGGATTTGGCCAACAGTTAATTTCACCGACGAGAATCTCTAACCAGACAATTTGGCCCATTTGATATTTTTACAAGCCGAACAGTTTTGTGGCCACATATTCTTGTATGACGTTTTAGTGGCATGTGATGGTCAGTGGTTAAGCTACCACCAGTGACTTTTATTAATCCTTTTTTATTAAACATTTTTTTCACTTTTTCATTTTAAGAAGAAAGTACTATAGTCGTAAATACTTGTCACCTATACAAAACGTGTTTTGCCTTGTATCGATGATTTGAGTTTTGTGATTTTTAACATGCAGTGATGAAAATAAATACTATTTTTTATGCAAAATGTGTTGTGAACTTTATTATCAAGTGTTCAATTTTCAGCTTCTATTCTACCTTTTCCCAAAGTTAAGCTAATTCTCTACCCAGAATGATTAACACCTAATGTTACTCTTTATTACTGGTTCAACCAGAGAGCAGACAACATGGGCTCAAGACAATGATAAACTGCTGTTCAAAAAGGAATGTGACTCGTACTCAAAGAATGTTGACGCATTGATGGGACAATTATATTTTTTAGACATAAATTAATCTCAAAGGCAATACATTGCCACTGAGACATAATGGCCTACTGTGAATTGGGTGGAGATTTATAATCATCATAAGTGAGCCATTGTGCAGCTAGATATTTTCTCTCATTATTTTTAAATTTCTGCATTTTGGTACATTCAAGTAGATAGGGAGCAGGGGCGGAATTCCAAGAATAAAAAGCCTAGAGTTTCAATTACTTGAGACTTTTGACGACTGACGGAATGAACGCGAGCTACTCCAGTATTGGCCTTTTGATCAAAGTGTAGTATCTGTTCCGATGGATACTGTAAATCAATACTCCAGTCGGTCCGTTCAAAATTCTGTACAGATTCCCATGTGTGACAGAATGATTTCCGAGTTTGACAAGATTCATTCAGTGAAACGTAGTTAGAATAACATCCAATGCTGTTTGTTTAGTGCAGGTTAAATGGTCTATCCTCAGTGTGAGCGATACTCAGAATACAATTACGAATTACTTAAAACGACCACTTGGTCATGGCTGACGGAACTGAGGTTACACCGGCCGGGATTTTGTGAAAATTACATGCAAAATTCAAACAGTAGTCCATATAATCAAAATAATACAAATTTTTGATAAAAAATAATCTTTGAGGTCATTCTTTTCATACAAATAAAGAGGTTAAAAGTAAAACATATTGGTCAATATTTAAAGAATTCCTTAGAATAATTCTCCAAATTAAAAAAATTCAGAGTAACTCAAACAAATACATTTCTCATCTATTTGTGATACTATTCTGTGGAGTTATACAGTGTTGCGTTCTGAATGACTCGGTACTAAATATAGTCCGATGATGTGAGGATCACATGCAACTTGACAAACTGCCCCATCAACTATTTCATATGAATGCTGGGGTCAGAAGTGGGAGTAAGGAGTTATCAAATAGAACAAATATAAATATAATCCACATAATTTTGGTGACCGTGGTATAGTCTTGAGATCATTTCCCTAAATCCCCATATTTACTTGAGATACCGTGAACTGTTTCCCTGTTTCTGCAATGGACACATATAAGGTGTTCTGGATACATGCAAATGATACATAAATGAAATCGTTTAGAGAGACTGTAGCGTTTCTGCCTATCATTGACTTAGATCCATCAAATATGTCATATATCTATTCTACCTTTATATTCCTGATTGGCCAAGAAAATGATAAAAACACAACTTATATCTAATTTGACCAGCCAATTGTAAGGCTCAAACAATTATAGCTAATGAGACGTCTGAAATGTGTAGCACCGATTATTGGAGGACAACACATGAAGATTTTTTTCTGGGTGTAGATGACAAAAAAATAAATAACAAAAGCATTTTGAGAGCAAAAACCTCTGCAAGCTTATTGTGTTACCCTGACATGCATGGGAAATTCTGCACCTACAGACTGATTGAAAAGTGCCAGATTGACAGAGATTCGTCTGAAGTTACTAAATTGTATATTTTATGTCAAAATTAAAAGTGATGCCAAATCTTGAATCTGAATCAGATGCAGATGAAATTTTATGTTCGCAGTATGCAATCCTATATAGTATTCAAAAGAATAGACAAGATATTGACTGAGATATGGAATTTTATATGCAAGTTTTCTACTCGCCCAGTGTATTTATACATGAGTAAAAACATTCATGTGTTATCTTACTGTACTACATACCAATCAGCTTACAAGTGATTGCATGTTAGTACAAAAGAAAATAGATTTTTATCATTAAACTTCTACATTACCCCCTGCTTAGGCGTGATCTTAATCGTTAAAATGCTACATTACCCCTTGCTTAGGCGTTATATTAATCATTAAAATGCTACATTACCCCATGCTTAGGCGTAATCTTAATGATTAAAATGTTACATCACCCCCTGCTTAGGCGTAATCTTAATCATGTAACTGCTACATCACCACCTGCTTAGGCGTAATCTTAATAATTAAAATGCTACATTACCCCCTGCTTAGGCGTAATATTAATTATGTAACTGCTACATTACTGCCTGCTTAGGCTTAATCTTAATAATGTAACTGCTACAAAGCATCCAATGTACATCATTTCATATCGTCATTTTTATTTAAAATTTTTAATGATGTCTTGGCACGTTCATCACATTCACTGTAAAAATACAGAGAATTTGTTGAGAAAAAAGTGCAGATTTGTATATTTCACATCAGTTGATTTTTTTTCGCGTTTTACTGTTAAGATATGGACTTTATAGAAATGCATTATGCAAAAAACTTGTGTTGCAATTATTTTGACCTTTTGTAAAAAGTGAGGCTTATTTAACTGTACCATCACATAATATTCAAAATAACATTGTATTCAAAGCTCAACTAAGATTATCTAAACATGGCTACACGCTGGCTCATACAAAGAAAGGAAAGTAATGGTGCACCTTCTCCTAGTGATGTTATCACAAATAAAAACACTAAACTGGATACTCTACCAGACCAGATCAATTTTGGTCCTGGAATCTTGCAAAACCAAGAAAAGATTTTCAGACTGTGCACATGTAATTCTCTCTTAAAAAAAAGTAGAATCTCATTCTTTTAAGGGGGGGGGGCAAGTAATTTAACACAGGTTGTTATTCTACAATTTAGCCAAAAATATCTAGCTGACTTGAACTGGGCAGCTCCGTCGGCATTCCCTGGTAGGCACGCCTCATGCAGTAAGCAATAAACTTACTCTTCCCCAAAGAAGGGAGGCAAAGCCTGGCAGGGTGGACCTCCTAGAACAGCACAGGACAAACCCACAGACTGGCAGAATCAAGCCCCGAAGGACAAGACGACACCGGTCTATAGGGTGCAGTATCCATCGGAACAGATACTATACTTTCTTCCTAGCCAAAATGCCAGCACTGCCCTATAATTGCCATTTATTAATGTATTCCTATTCAAAGACAATGTAGACGATCGGGTTTGTTTTAGTTGCACTGAATTATCTCCCTTGTTGACTTTTTATTATATTATCTGTAATTTTTTACAAGACACAGTTTATCCCCTAATTAAGTTCACATTCTACTTTTTTTTGTGTAAGTACATTTAAACAGCCTAAAAAAATCTACTAAGAAAGAATTAAATTAAAAAATATATATTTAAAGATTTAGACTTTCCTTTATAAATTTGACCTAAAATGATAACCGGTCAGTTAGCGTGAAAAGAGACATGTAACCGACTTAGTTTCCAATTTTAAGGAGAGGATTTTTTTTTAGTTTTCCAATAAAAACACCTGGAAATTTAGCCAAATTTACACATGTAATCGACTTGAGTTTCGAATTAGGGAGGGGAATAAAAAATGTTAAACCCTAATACTCTAACACTAACTCTAATTCCTTAACCCTAAATCTAATTCCCTAACAGTAACACTCTGACCCGCTCTAACCCTAATCTTAATTTGCTTACCCAAAAACTCGGGATTCCCCTAACCCTAATTCCCTAACACTAAAACTCGGACCACCTTCAACCCTAACCTTAATTCCTTAACCCTAACACTCTGACCCCCCTCAACTCTATTTCCGTAACCCTATAACTCGGACCACCTCCAACCCAAACCTTAATTCCCTAACACTAAAACTCGGACCACCCCTAACCCAAACCTTATTTCCCTAACACTAAAACTCGGACCACGCCTAACCCAAACCTTATTTCCCTAACACTAAAACTCGGACCACCTTCAACCCTAACCTTAATTCCCTAACACTAACACTCTGACCCCCCTCAACCCTAAACTCTATTTCCTTAACCCTAAAACTCGGACCACCCCCAACCCAAACCTTAATTCCCTAACACTAAAACTCGGACCACCCTCAACCCAAACCTTATTTCCCTAACACTAAAACTCGGACTCACCCAACCCTAACCTTAATTCCCTAAGCCTAAAACTCGGACCATCCTCACATCTATTTCCCTAACCCTAAAACTAATTGTTTAACCCTAAAACTTTGACCCCCTCCAACCCTGACCATTATTCCCTAACATTAACCTTAATTCCCTAACCTTAACATTCGTAACCCCCCCCCCCAAAAAACAAAACAATTTTCATGAAAAAAAACCAATTCTCATTGTACAGATTAGTTAACCCCCCCCCCCCGAATGATAACAATAGGTTTCCAAATATTAATGTTATTATTTCAGCGCGGTTCGTAAACTGCAAAAGTACCAAATGTTTTAAGTGTTTTTTATCTATGTATTTCTTATCGTCACTTTTACTTCGCAAAACACAAGTATTTTCCATCATGGTTGATTTTATTTTCATTTTGCTATAATTCGCTAATTTCAGATTAAAAGAGCCCCCCCCCCCCCCAAATTTATTTACCCATTTATATTTAAACCAGAAAAAAACTAAATTGGCTAAATTTCTACGTGTTTTTATTAGATAAGTATACCCCCCCCCCCCCCCCCAATTTGAAACTTAAGTCGATTACAAGTCTCGTAACGCTGACAGGAAATGGGTGCTTATTTTACGTTAAATTTATAAAGGAACGTGATCCCCAACTTTAAAATCTTAAATATTAAAAGAACTAAATTAATTCCTTCTTTGCGGATATTTTTTCAATCTATTCAAATGTAATTAGAAAAAAAAAGTAGAATTTGAATTTTTTAGGACGTAAATTGCGCCAGGTAAGATAGTAAAAAATACCGAATTATCTCCCTTCTTCACTCACTCTTCTATGTCTTTCATAAGAAAATAATTTATATCTCAAAGGAGAAATTTAGATTTAAAATCTTAACATTTGATTATTATATCAATTTCATTTTTATAACAAAAGATGAAAGAAATACATAAAGGTAAGTTCAACAACTACCGAAATTTTTTTTATTGCGTTCATTTTATGACTGAATTTCGAGTTTTAAGAAGCCTTTCATGTGTAGGGACAGAATTGTTAACACATGTAAATAATGGTGTTTAAATTAGACTATTTATTTTAACGTTGTATACTATTCTAACTTTACGACTAAATTTTATGTTAAAGTTTTAAAAAGCTTTTCGTTGTAAAGTTGATGCAATCAACAAATAAATTCAACTGAATTCAATTTAATATTTTTTAATGTTTCTTAATTCTCGGATGTTCGCACATTAAGATCATCTGATTAAACTTAATTATAATTTTATACAGTAATTAATATATTTTCTGTATTATTTTATACTTGCACTTTATTCTAGTTTGGCCAAGTCAAAAATGAAAAACCTACTTCGGTAAACGTTACTTTTGGCGATATAAATTATTTTAAAGATAATCACCGTTAAAATATTAGCGAAAATGTATTATTTTTTTAAAAACATTTCTATGAAAACAAAATACACTTTTACTAAAGTTTTATTTTTATGTGTTAATAAAAAAAAGTTACTTTTGGCGACAGAAATTATTTGAAAGATAATCTAGGTACGTGCAAAATCAATGGCCGATTCCCAAAATATATAAAAAAAACATTTGTCAATCTGTTACTACAATCAACAAAACGAAAAAAGTGTGAAAAAACAAATGTGCAACAAATAAATGTTAGCAAAGGCAAATTAAGTTACTCGTCTACCTACCTGGATAATTTATTTGTTTTAACTTATTTTAAAGGGTAGTTTTCTTGTTCAAAACAGTCGGTGTTGACTGCTCGAAAAGAAATTCAAAATGGAAACTCGCCCATGGCCAGGACTTTAAAATCGATAAAAAATTGAAAACTAAACAGTATTCTGATAGAAACTGATAGAACATTACATTTTCGCATGATTGTTGACATTTATTGTATGCGTTTTATGAGTGTATTGTTTAGTTTTCGATTTTTTATCGATTTTCATGTCCTGGTTATGGGCGAGCCTCCATTTTTAATTTCTTTTTTGAGCAGTCAACACCGACTGTTTCGAACAAAGAAAACCACCCTTTTAAATAAGTTAAAACACAAATAAAATCATCCAAGTAGGTAGATGATATAACTCAGATTTTTGATAAGTTTGGCAACATCCTACACAGATATACGGATATCACTCAGTGTGTTACAATCATAGGGTAAATTCAGGAGTTAGGCAGCCCTGTTCACTATGGTTTGAATTTGATCCAAAGTTTATTGCAAAGATTTTGGCTTCATCAGATGCTGAGGAAATCACATCTGGTCCATTGATGATGGTTGGAATAGTGAGTTTACATCTGTTCATAACCCTGTTTGTTATTTGCCAGAACTCTTGGGAACCAAACTCTGCTCAGCCACTCTAGATTTAATGCATTAGCCATAGGACCTTTTAGCATGTTTTTATAATTCTTTTGCAGTGGTTGCAAGCCGTCCTAAAATTAGCTTTGTTTTCAGAACATCTATTTCATTTGAAGCAACTGAAATAGTTATTTCTGTGAGGAATGGAAGCGGCAAATTCTATGGTGCAGTAAAGATCGCTGTTTGGTTATGTTTGAATTTCTTAAAGAATATGAAACTTTCAATACCAAAAATAGACCTATCAGTTATAGCAGAGGCAACGATAAAGAACACACTGGTTTCACAAACGAAGTGAGGAGAATTGGTTGATATATAAGATCTGAGGCTGTGCCAATCATATATCAAGTATCTATACACTCTGCGATAAAAAGGGACATCCAAGGTCTTTTTGAACTTTGTTTTGATTATAATTGAGACAACTGAGTGATCAGAAGTAATGTCTGATTGAAAATTATATATGGTCGCCAGTTGAGCTCCACAAATTACATTATTGAAAAAATACCCTAAATGCATCTCCTTCACTGATCAAATACAGGATAGACTTATAACTTCTTTTAAATAGTAAATAATCCATTTTTAACACAAATAGGTCACGAATGAGTAGGTAAACTAAAATAAAATATTTCTGACTAATTTCCCAACTGTATTATCTAGATACGTGCAAAAATGGCCGTCGCTTGTACTGACTATAGTTCTTAAAAATGTCTTTTTTGTTTAACTTTTCTTAATTTTTTAAAGTAGTTTTTGTTTAACTTTTGATTGTGTTTGAAAGATAAAAGCATTAAGTTAATATCTAAAAGGAAACAAATGTAGATTTACGTGTAAGAAAAAATAGAATGAAAAATGATATCAAAACAGTCGATAAATCAGTTTAAACCGCAGATTCAATAAAATATCTTTAAAATTTGCTGGAAAAGTAAATATCAGTTTTCTGGAACTGTTTCAAAGATAATTATTAAATTTAAGTCTAAAGAGAGTGAATTACAAAAGAATGTTCCTCTTTTTTTTACTAAACATTGCTTAATTATCCCCCCACCCCCTGAAAGTTAGGTTCTGGACATCTTTTCGTAAACAGAAAATATGGCTACCAAATCTCAAAGTATGAAAGTAATAGTTTTTTCTTGTTCTTTTTTAGGAACTGATTCAATTTTATTAATTATTGGTACATGATGATTGATTAAAATCTTGAACAATTACATTAATTCTTAAAGAATAAATCGAGTAATGTAATTTTAAATTATATTAATTCTTAAAGAATAAATAATTAATTTATTGTTACGACACATATAAGAATTTGTTACATGTTTTGTGTCGTAACGATAAATTACATTAATGTAATGACTACACTGACAATATTTATTGAAATAAAAAGTTAAAACATTAAAAATTATTTATTAATAAATAAATAGAATTCAATTTTGAAAGAAAATATATTTAAATTCTATTATTAATAAATAATTATTTTAAACTTTTTAAATAATATTTATTAATGAAAAAATGACAAAACAAATACAAACTTACGTTTTATCTTTCGAAATAACTGACGATGAAATGTGAAATTTACGAAATTGTTTAATCTGTGAAAATAGCATTTTGTGGACGATAGGGACGAAGTGGGTGGTGGTTGGTGAGCTAATCCCACCTATTTCTTTAAGAACAGAGCTACCATACCTCCCCAAGTCGATCGTTAGTAAAAAGTATCCAATTTTTTACATTCTTTTTTTTCGTTGTTATCATATTCTCAAATTTAACATTGTTTTATTTATTTACAAGATTATAAAAAACTTTCTAATGCTGATGATGACACGTTCATGTGTGAAAGAGAAATATAATTATATCTCATTTTATATTTTCCCCAAAACTCTTATCATTAAAATCACATAAAATATTTTTTGCAATTATATTTTTTGTGTGAAACTATTGATTAAGCAATGCTTTATTCAATGATAACATGGCCAATTCAAAAAATTAATCTTTCTTCGAGTTATAGTGATTTTATTAACACAGCATTTAGGGGTATTTTTCGTAATATATAAGAAATAATTAAAAAACAAATAAATTTTAAACATCTACATCTGAGTGATATCCGTATATCTGTGTGGGATGTTGCCAAACTTCTCAAGAATCTTGATTGTAGCAAGGCAACTGGTCCTGACAACATTCCAATCATAGTGTTTCAGAAGCTGCTACCAGAACTAGCTCTGATTCTTACAAAGCTGTTCAATCATTGCTTAAAGGAGAAATGCTTCCCATCATTCTGAAAAACTTTTCAGTCATCCCAGTATTAAAAAATACTAGATATCGATCTCCTGTTCTATTTTCTACAGCTTTCTTCTCACAGAATAGAGGTTACTAGTTTTTCTCACCTCTATCATTATTTTCATGGTAAGTGCTCAACTAAGCTCCAAACTATGGCTACCCTTGTAAAACATTCACAACAAAAACTCGTCTCGTTACAACCACTGTAAATAAGTTTCATTTATTCCTCTGTGTACCCAAAGGTAAATGTAACTTCCACAAGAAAAGTTTATTTCCAAGAACTACTCGTCTGTGGAACACAATACCACGTGTTTGCTTCCTTGCTGACTACAACATGGTCGTTTTTAAGTCCAATGTTTACAAATTCTTGTTTAGCCTATCTCTGAAATAATCACATTTTTTCAATTTAAACCATCATCCCAAATCCTAATGTTGTCTCACTGTCATGACAATCTAATTGATCCTTATCCTCGAGTGGACTTTTGGCCTTGATAATTTGTGACTCGTTAGGACATTAACAAATATAATGTTTAAAGAAAGTAGAATCTCATTTGTGGTGAGAATAAGCATAAGTTGTGAGGGTAGAAGTTTATCATATTTTCTTTTCGGCTCAGATTTTCTCGAATTTAAGCACAAACAATTTTGAATTAGAAATAAATGACCTTATATGAAATCAGTTCAACAAATAAAGAAGAAATAATTTCTATAGACTTACATACAATAAACGGCAACAATATGCCGAAGAGTGGAGAGGTTGAGCCCTGGCACCTAAATGTGCCTTCATCCTGAGTTAAACCAAGGCTATTGTTGCTTCTTGAACAGTAAGACCATTAATGTTTTCTCCCTCAAAAGCCACATTAAATCTAGGCTTTTCTGGAACTTATGATCCATTATCAAATATTGCAAACTGTGATTGGTAACATCAGCTCAGTCTATATTCAGTTGATATTGCACGTTGGCCAGTTTAATGTTATACATATATTTTTCATTTTTTTATATCTCTCGTTTGTCTTTTTTGTAACTGTGGAATAGAGAGGTGAAACATGCAGAGGCATGTGTCAGGTAAGACTCTGATGAAATAATATTTTTAGTGTTTCCTGCCAGGAGTATGATGACACTCTTCCTGTGCATGTCGAGACTGGCATTAGTAGTTAAGCTAAACACTAAGTAGGAAAAGAGTTTCTGGTCTCAGACACATTTCTTCTCATCTATGTAGTATTTTAGCTGAGATTTGTTACCTCAGACATATGTGTTCTCATCATTCACTGGAAAATGCTGAAATTCACCGAACATATAGGTTCTCATCCGTGTCATATTCTCACTTTACACCTACCCTATTTTAAGGGTAAAATCTTTACTAATTATTTGTTGTGATAACAAGCTACTAAAATTAGATCCTGTAAAATTCTGGAAGTTTTTAACTACTGTTTTAACATGTGTGATTTTTAAAACAAATTCGGTACATTGAATGCCATTTTTGTATGGTGTAAAGTGAAAATTTATAGCCTGTAAGGAAATGCTTGAAACAACTTAAGTTCTACTAAATTGTACTGAATCTAACTACATTATTTTTGTATACAATATCGTTGATATTTTATTTTTTATGCTTATAAAAACGATTATATCATTTGCTCAGGTGCAAAAAAATCTGAATCCTTATGTTGAATTATCAAACGAACGTTTTATTTAGAATTTAAAAGATGAGATTTATACTAGGGAAATTTTAAAGCAGGTGGCCAAATCCTGTTTATAATTTAAAGTTAGAGACATCACTTGCCTATATCTAACAATTACCTATTTATAAAGATGGTTGCAGGATGAAACTTTTCTGTTATATTTGGATATAATTGATTTATCTATTTTCATTATTGCATCAATTGTTAAATAACATTTTTTATTCATTCACAGGTAACAGCCACAGTGAAGAAAAATTAAAGTATCCTATACACATATATAGAATAGAAGTGTTAGTCTTCTGAAATGTGTTAATTCACGTGAATAAAACATTTAAAAACAAACACTGGAGAGAAATCACACGTTTGTGAAATTTGTATATCAGCATTTATGTAACATATTCTTTAAAAATCCATATACTGTCCTGCACTGTGTTTCATTAAGTATTAGTCCCAAGAAGGAGCCGTTTGATTTCTGAGATCTCAGTTAAGTGATATAAAAAATGCGCAAGAAATGTTGTTCGTGGGAAATTTGTAGTAAAAGATTTATAAAGTAATCTGATGTAAGACTAGATATATAATCCCACACAAGAGATAAACCTTATTAGTGTGTAAATAATGCCTCCTCCAACTAGGGAGAAAGTTTGTTCTTGTGAAATTTGTGGTAAATCATTTGCAAACAAACATAATGTAAAAATACACATGCGTACACACACTGGGGAGAAACCTTATTCTTGTGAAATTTGTGGTAAATCATTTACCAGAAGTGATTATGTAGAAATACACATGTCAATTCACACTGGGCAAAAACCTTATTCTTGTGAAATTTGTGGTAAATCATTTATTACAAAAACTCAGGTAAAAGTGCATATGCGAACCCACACTGGGGAGAAACCTTATTCTTGTGAAATTTGTGGTAAATCGTTTACTACAAGTTATTATGTAAAAATACACATGTCAAGTCACACTGGGCAGAAACCTTATTCTTGTGAAATATGTGGCAAATCATTTACTACAAAAACTCATATAAAAGTGCATAAGCGAACTCACACTGCGGAGAAACCTTATTCTTGTGAAATTTGTGGTAAATCATTTACTACAAAACCTGAAGTATACAGACACACACGAACCCACACTGGTGAGAAACCGTATTCTTGTGAAATTTGTGGTAAATCATTTACTGCAAAAACTCAGGTAAAAGTGCATATGCGAACCCACACTGGAGAGAAACCTTATTCTTGTGAAATTTGTGATAAATCATTTACTACAAAAAATGAATTAAAACTACACATGCGAAACCACATTGGGGAGAAAACGTATTCATGGGAAATTTTTGGTAAATCGTTTACTACAAGTGATAATGTAAAAATACACATGTCAAGTCACACTGGGCAGAAACCTTATTCTTGTGAAATTTGTGGTAAATCATTTATTACAAAAACTCAGGTAAAAGTGCATACGCGAACCCACACTGGAGAGAAACCTTATTCTTGTGTAATTTGTGGTAAATCGTTTACGTCAAGTGATAATGTAAAAATACACATGTCAAGTCACACTGGGGAGAAACCTTATTCTTGTGAAATTTGTGGTAAATCATTTACTACAAAAACTCAGGTAAAAGTGCATACGCAAACCCACACAAAGGATAAACCTTATTCTTGTGAAATTTGTGGTAAATTATTTACTACAAAACCTGAAGTGAACACACACACACGAACCCACACTGGTGAGAAACCTTATTCTTGTGAAATTTGTGGTAAATCATTTACTACAAAAAGTCAGGTAAATGTGCATACACGAACCCACACTGGAGAGAAACCTTATTCCTGTGAAATGTGTGGTAAATCATTTACTACAAAAAATGAATTAAAACTACACATGCGAACCCACACTAGCTCTGTTTGCTAACCACAAGAAACCTGGAATCGACAATGTCTCCAATTGTTAGTTAAAGCAGTTGACTGCACTCCATGGCCACTACAGTAAATGCTTCAACAGACTACTGAGGGGTGAAGATGCAACACCACCATGACTCACTAAGGGAGACACAAGCCTCATACCCAAAACAAAAGAGACACAATACCCAAATAAATACAGACCCATATGCTGTCTCAGTACCACCTACAAGCTCTTTACTGGCCTGGTAGCCGATAGCATCTACGACCATCTCTCCTCTGGGAACTACCTAGAAGATCAACAAGCTGGCTGTAGGAGACGATGCTTTGGTACCAAGGACCAGTTATTGATTGACAAAACAATTTTAGAGGATTGTAGGAAGCGGCATAGAAACCTGAGCATGGCATGGATTGATTATCAGAAGGCCTATGACAGCGTGCCCCACTCATGGCTACTACGGTGCCTTGACCTGTATAATATCAACCCAATAATTAAAAAAAACAATGACAGCCCACATAAAAATACAGCCATGGAAAGATTACCATCCCTAACATTAATATCAGAAGGGGAATCTTCCAAGGTGACAGCCTATCCCCGTTGCTCTTCTGCATGGCAATAGACCCACTTAGTAAGCTTCTCGACAACAGGGGAGAGGCCTACAACCTGGGTCAGGGACGCCAGAGAGATCCATCCAAGAAAATCAACCACCTTCTCTTCATCGATGACCTTAAGCTGTATGCAAGCTCTGACACTGAATTGCAGCAGCTCCTGCAGGTTGTACACACCTTTTCCAAAGATATTGGAATTAAATTTGGCTTGGATAAATACGTCAAGTGCTCACTCAGGGCTGGGAAAAAGATTCAGACAGACAATCGACAGCTAGATGAGGAAAATGAGATACGAGATCTCAAAGAGCAGGAGTCCTATAAATACCTTGGCATTGAGGAAAATGACACCATCCAACATGCCAGGATGAGAGAGGAAATTGGCAGAGAGTATGTACGCCGTGTCAGAAAGATCTGCAAGACACAGCTTACAAACAAAAATAAAATAACTGCCATTAACCAACTTGCGATGCCAGTAATTGCGTACAGCTTTGGCATCATTGATTGGCCTCAAAAAAACATCAACAGGTTAGATGTAAAGACTCGAAAAATGTTAACCCTCCATAGGGTCATCTATAGAAATCAGTGTCTACCAAGATTGTACTTGCCCAGAAATGAGGGAGGATTGGGTCTATCAGAGATAAACCACCAGCACAGAGCCACTATTGTCAGTATTGGCCAGTACCTAAGAAGCTCCTTAAACCCCAGCCTAGCAATGGTACGTGAACACCAAGATTCAAGAGCCAGCAAAATAAATTCCATCACAAAGTTGGCCAAGCATTTGGGACAAGGCTATCATATAGATGAGGCAGAAACACCAAACAATCCTGCCACAGAGATAGTCCAAAAGAGCCGCAAGAGATACACCCAGACTTTTAAGAACAGGTGCATTGATGAGTGGTCAGGACAGAAACGTGCCACATACTTCCTCGATGAACTATCCAAGGACTATATTGATAAGGAAGGATCCTTGGACTGGCTAAGAAGGGGAGCCCTCCACTACGACCAGGAGAAGCTTATAATGGCCGCACAAGACCAGGGCCTGATGACAAATGCGTTAAAAAAAGATGGCTGGTCTCAGTCAGGACAAAAAGTGCAAGTTTTGCTACACTGAAGTGGAGAGTGTGAGCCACCTGATATCGAGTTGCAAAATCATGTTGGCAGATGGCTCCTATACAGCACGACATAATGGAGTGTGCAGATACCTCGACTGGACCATCTGTAAGAAATTGAATATCAGATGTAGCAGCAGGCACTGGGAACATCTACCTGAGAGAACTGTGGGTAATGAGACATACACCATCCATTATGACCATGAAATCCCCACAGCTACCTATCTGGAAAACGCAGCTGTCAAACCTAACATTGTAATATGGAACAAGAGAGAGAGAGTGGCAACATTGGTTGAGGTCAGTGTCCCTAATGATGGGGGCCTAAATAGAGCTGATAGGGAGAACATAACAAAATATCAGAGTCTAATGTATGATATGAAAAGAAACTGGAACCTCAAAGAGCTCTCTATCATTCCAGTTATCATAGGAGCCACTTGACTCATGAAGAAGAACTTGAAAAAGTATTTAGCAAGTATACCTGGTGAACCAAGTGCAAGAGAAATCCAAACAACTGCACTCAAGGGAACAGCCAGAATCCTGAAAAGAGCTCTCGGTTGGAGTCTGTAAATAGCGGGTGATCATATGGCATTTGGAAGAATGCCCCGTCCCCAGCAAATGAATGAAAAGAAAAATAAAAAAAAGGGAGAACCCTGATTCTTGTTAAATTTGTGGTAAATCATTTACTAAAAGTGTTAATGTAAAAATACAGATGCATACCCACACTGGGGAGAAACCTTATTCCTGTTAAATTTTTGGTAAATCATTTAATACCAAACTTGCACTAAATGTACACATGCATACCCACACTCAGGAGAATCATTATTCTTGTAAAGTTTCTTTGAAATTTGTGGTAAATTATTTACAATAAAACGTGAATTAAAAATGCACATGCTTACCCACACTGGGGAGAAACCTTATTCTTGTGAAATTTGTGGTAAATCATTTACTACAAAACCTGAAGTAAAAAAAAAACACACGAACCCACACTGGGGAGAAACCTTATTCTTGTGAAATTCGTCGTAAATCATTTATTCAAAGATATGGTAAACAACACAATGACCACACCTTGTGCAGTTCAGTCCAAATGAGCTGCGTGGGCGCCTATAATTTGTGGGACACTCTGCCGCTCGATGCCCTTCACCACCACAAGTCCAACAGACCGATGCCTGTCCAGCCGGAGCGGACCTATAGTGCTCGTATTGAAGGTCTCGTGCTTCCCTTCTAGAAACGGAGTCTGCCTCCCAATCCTCTATGTCCCCTCTTCCCATTCGGGGCCCTATACTCGCTCTACTCGCCACCGTTTTCCTTCTCCCAGCCCTTTCTTCGCCATCGCCTCTCTCTACACATTCCCCTAGCCTTATGCTATCTGTTGCTAATCCTTGGGGCTCCACCAGGGTGAGCAGATGACCATTAGGACCTCTCGTCCACCAGATCATCCACCAGGATAGTCTTAATGAGACCCGTATTTCGGATCGCCCCATCTGGGAAGGTCTGAACTGTCAACCCCTGGATCTGCTCTACTAACTCGTCGAGTCCCTTGCTGTTGTTTAGCCTTGGCCGGGTTATCTTGCGTACGGCCTCAATCACAGTCCGCTCACTGGCATATTGCTTTACCAGCTGCTCGCGGAGCTTTGTCTAAGCCATCCCTGGATTCTGTTCATACATCCCCTCGACACTGAGCCCATCTCTTCATCGAGAGCAGCACCATCTCGTAATCTTCTAATCCGTAGATTACCCCATTCTTTTGGATTACCGCCAACCATTCCATTAGGCCGGCGGGGTCTCCCTTATAGGGGGTATCCATATTCCCCCTATTGGTCTTCTTATTTTACTAGTCTCTTCAACCCCCATCTCTACTACACTTCCTACTATATCCTCTTCCGAACCCATTCCTATTGTGTTATAAGATGCAACCCCAACAACAGAAATACCCAATTACGTGCAAAGTTGAACAGCAATCGATACACTGACAGAGTAGAAAACTGAGCAAAAGGAACAAGGGAAATCAAAGAGTCTACCAATGTCGGGTGCTTGTTTTTGCAAGCTCGTCCAGACCTTATAGTCGATTGACTAAAGTTCGCGATCTTGGTCGGCTCTCAAAGTCTTTCACAAAAAACGGTTTGTCTGTCGGTCTATTTCTTTTTCTATTTTGATTCAAAACTGGTTTCAGTGCCCATTAGACTATCTCTCTCTTTTTCTTTCTTTTCCTTTTCTCTTTTTTTTCTTTAGTCTTCTCCTGGACTGATGGGGAGAAAAAAACCAGGGTTCTGCAGGTAAAAAAAAATTCGTTGTGGATTTTTTTTTTTTACCCGAGGTTACCAGGTACTAATAAAACGTACCCTGATCTTGAGTAACGTCACCAGATTGTGAACCGCTACACATACGGAACAAAAGGAACAAAATCTACCCTTAAATGAGTCCTCAGATATAAGTGTAACTCATAAGTAAATCAAGTGTAAACCCCAACAGGGGAGCCTTGATCTGAACCTAAATGAAAACAGAGAGAAACGTTATTCTTATAAAGTGTGCAGCTTATCATTTACAACGTTATTTTCTTTAGAAAAGAACAGACAATTGCACGTCTGTAAACAATTAGAAATAAACCTTGAGCAAATATTCTAAAGAAAATCAGAAAATCTGTGAAGCGCAAATAAGATCTACTCAGGATGACTACACACTGGCTCGTTGTATGAAAGTAATGGTGGAACATCTAGTTATGATACCACAAGTAACAACACTTAGCTTGATTATTATTTTTCACTGCTGAATTTAATCAACCTTTGAGATGTTGGGAAGATCCTTAAATGAACACTCAGATAAATATGTAACTCGTAATTTGATTTGAAAAACGCATGAGATCTATAGTTTCTACTAGACACCATGCTCGAATAAATTCGGTTTCTCTGGAAGTCAAATCAGTGAAAATGATCAAACACAAGTTACTTCGAATCATGCTTTTATATCAGGTCTAAATATGAATATATTAAATGTCTACAAGAATCGATTGATGTGAAATGTTTAAATTTATTAATAATGGATCTGCAAAAACTGTTTATTATGCTGAAAATGTGGACCAAGACTACAATAAGGACCTCAGTTCAGTAACACTGCACGCGGAACATATTCCGGAAGTCACCGGCGTCTTCCGGTTGACCTCGCACCGCAACCCAGAAAACACCTTTTATAAATTGTGCGACACCATCTCTGCTCAATATCCATTTGTTTAACTGTATTTTGTTTCAATGTTTTGTTCCCTACATTAAAAACCTACCTTGTGTCTATCTTTGCCCGAGGCGAGTAAATAGCGAAGTTTTGTTTTTTAATAAGAAATAAGTTATAAAAAGATTTGTAAATAAAATTATGCATTTGTTAAATCTTATTTCATTTGTTGCTTACAGAAAAAAAAGGACAAAAACTTCATAAACTTTAAATTGCTTCCGTTTAGAAACTGATTTTTGAAGTCTAACTCCGCGCTCGTGGGGAGGCACAACGAAAGATTACAAGTCAGCCGATTTTTTAAAAAGCGTATATACTTCGTTTATTTATTAAAATAACTTGCGTAATCTTCCGTTTTGCCTCCTCGGACTAGGAGCAAAGTGTAGTATGAGTGCCCCTTTTTGGGAAGCTTGATTTTCCCCTACAAAACAGAGGATTATTTAAGTCCGGCGATAAATATTTAATAATATCCATTTCTGCCCTCGTGAGGAGGCAAGTAAATAGTGACACAAAAACATGTGACAAAACATCTTTTAAAAGAAAACATGCTAATATTTTATTTATGGACCCTCTGCCTTAAAATAAATATTAACATGTTAAATAAAAAAAAATCCGAAAAAAAAGGTTTATTTACAAGTAAATAGTTACCACGTGTATTGCGAGGTCAACCGGAAGACGCCGGTGACTTCCGGAATATGTTCCGCGTGTTGTGTAACTGAACTGGGGTCCTTATTTTAGTCTTGCTCCGAAAATGTAAACAACTTCGTTTTCGTTTCTTGTTTCTAAACAGTAAATACATGCTCAATAGTTTATTATCTTGTTGTGCAGTTATTTTTATTAAATTAATTGCTGAAAAGATGTATTTAAAAAATATATAATCTGATCAAATTTATGAGTCAATTTTATTGATGAAGTTTATGATTTTTTAGTCAAAGGAAATCGTAACATTCAAATAATTGAATTTGTGTTTTGCTAATAATTCTATTCAAATGTTAAAATTGAACAAAATAGACTGAAACTGGACAGTTGTCAGAACCCCATTAAAGTTACAAACTAAAAGGAAAATAACATATTATTCTAACTTTTATTTAAATAACTTATAAGCAAATGACTATCTTTCATTATCGCTTATGTATATATATGCCAACGGGTAGACAGAGGATTTGGCCAACAGTGAATTTCATCAAGAAGAATCTCTAACCAGACAATTTGACACAGTTGATATTTTTACAAGCCGAACTGTTTTGTGTACAGATATTTTTGTAGGAAGTTTTAGAAGATTAATTTGGTAGATGAATAAGTTTATTATTGACAAAATATTAGTATGTTTCAATTTTATTCTAGTCGTACAGCGATATATTTTTTCACATTACATTTAAATTTCTGCATTTTGGAACGATCAAGGAAACAGGGAGCAGGGAGGATTCCACAGGCTAGCAGTTCGAGGAAAGCAGCATTTTGACTAGAAGCCTTAAGACATCTTGACTCGTTACAGTGAAGGCGTGAGATTTAGTTGAGTGTTGAGTTGGGTGGGCATATTTATGCATGGGAAAGGTGTCAGAAAATTCTTGGAAGCACATTACATTGAAGTACTTTTTTGATCTGGTCTAAGAGGGAAAGGTAATTGGTTGATATACCAGCCCAGATGTGACAACAATACTTCATTCATGGACGAATGGTAGCTTTGTAGATATATAGTATACTGGCAAGTGTGAGAAGTTTTCTAGATCGCTAATAAAACACAACCTTTCTTGCAGCATCCTTGGCAGTATCCCCTATGTATTTCGTGCAACCACACCAAGATACACTCCTCAGGTCATGATAGTTAATCAGTATGGTTTGTTTAGTGCCGATTCAAGGTTCAATCCTCAGTGTGAGCAATACTAAGAATATAATTGTTAATTAATGGTAATAGCTGAGATAACGAGAGTGAGCTACTCCAGTGGGTCCGTTCAAAACTCCGTACATATTCCAGTGTATGACAGAAACATTTCCGAGTTCGACAAGATACACCTGAAGAAGGTTGGAGGTTACATCGGCCGAAAAGTTGTGATAATAACATAGAAAATGAGAACAGTAGTCCGTATAATCTTTATTGATAATCAAAGACTTCCTTAGAACATTTATCATAGATCAAAAGTTAAGAATAACTCTTGTGGCCTGGAGTCATACAGTGTTGCATTTTGGGTAATTCTGTACTAAATACAGTCTGAATATGTGTTGAACATCTTTACATATACAAAGTTTACACACATTGATTCATCCGAAGTGGTTAAATGATATACTCCATGTCAAAATTTAAAGTGATGCTAAATCTGTATTACATCCAGTTGAAATTTTATGTGATTATATGCAATCCTATCTGGTACCTATGTTTTTAATTTTAAAAAGAAAGACAGCAAATTGACTTAGATATAATTTTTTACAATTTGTCTTTGATAAAACAAGGATTTTCCGAATTTAAAAAAATTAATATTTAAAAAATTCTGTCACATCCAGAGTTCAATTCGATTGGGCAAAACCCACTTTTGGTGAAAAAAGTCATTGAAATTAGTTGCTAACAAATAGACAAATAAATAAAAAACAAATAAAAAAGTATGATTATATCATAACCTTCTTGTTGGAGTAATTGATAATATATCTATTAGTTAAATAAAATTGTCTTTAAACAATTTAACCCCAAATAAATTTTATATAGGTTAATTCTTACTGTGAGATCAAAGAATTGTAGAGAGAGGGTGATGCTTGTTCGATATATACATTTTGTAGTAGCGTCGCTGCGTCTATATTCATCTGATTGGCTTGTTTTAACTAAAGGAATGAAAGTGGCACCACATTTCAGTTGGAAAGACAAACGTCTTCGCTACAATTTATATCCACTTTCTGTAACAGTTTCATCAACACAGAATAGTGTCTAGAAAAGTTAGGAATACAAGAATATAAGGTTGGTTGGTTGAGCCAGCAGGCATGTACTATAGAAAAAGAATTGAGTTCAATGTTAAATTGGATATTCGATGTCAAAATTAAAATGATGCCAAATCTCGAATCTGTATCAGATCCAGATAAATTTTATATTGGTGATATGCAATCCTATCTTGTATTCCAAAAAGAATCGATAACAAATTGACTGAGATGTGACTTTTTATAATTTGACTTTGATGATGATAATAGTTGAAGTAGTTGATAATAAATCTATTAGTTAACAAATAAAATTGTCTTTAAATTTAGATTTACCCTAAAAATACATTTTATACAGGTTAATTCTTTCTGGGAGATTACAGAACTGTCGAGAGAGTGTTTGTAATTTTGTAAGAGCGTTGCTGCATCTGTATTCAATCTGACTGGGCTTTTAAAGTGCGTTGTTCAACATTTGCAACAAGCCATTTAAAGATACACATGCAAGGCCAATAATGTGTGTGAGAAGGGGCGTAATTTTCACATTCACTAACCTAGAAAATACATCAGTCAAAATCTGACATTTCCATATTAAATAAAAACGAAAGAGTGGCAACTTTGCTTGAGGTGAATGTTCCTAACGACAGTGGTCTACACAGAATGGAAAGAGAGAAATTGTCAAAGTACCGAAGATTCATGTGTGATATGAACGTAAAAAATATTGACATTATCCCAGTTATAAAAGGAGCTAAAGGCCTCATGAAGAAGAATTTCAAAAAGTATCTGGAAAGTATTCCTGGAAAATTAAATGGGAAAGAAATCCAAATAATTGCAATTGATGGAAAGACATTCTGTTAGAATAGCAGATTATTTCTGGCATTTGAAAGAATGTCCCTTCTCCATGAAAAAAAGAAATAATAAATATAATAAAAAGGAGAAACCTTATTTTTGTTTAGTATCATTACTTTCACCACAGGGATTTATGTTTTCAGTCGAGTTGGTGTACAGCCTTGCATCCACATCGCTAGACCAAATGTTACTATACTTAATCAAAATCTCAGTCGTGGTCTAACTTAGAACTGATTTAATATCTATGTCAAAGGTGATTTATGTTGTTGTTTTTAATGTGATCGACTTTAAAGATTCTTATGCGATCTAACATCGAAGAAAAGTCTTATTATTCTGAACATTGTTGCTCTTCAGATGATTTCAGGAAACATGTGTGCACCTATATTTGAGTATTTGTTTTGCGTTTACACGGGTCAAAATATCCGATTTCAAATTTGAGTATTTTTTACTATAAGAGAACTGTAGCAGATAAACATTAAAATTTCTTTCTTCTTGTGGAAAGCAACCCCTGTGAGGTGGTTGGATCACACGATAACAAATCAGCCTCCAGGGCGTATTAATTGTTATAGACTACTACCAGATGCTTACCGAGTTCCACATCAAACTCTCATGGTCACTCTTCCAAACTTTCGACAACCTACACCCAACGGTGGAAGTCACTTAAACAAATACATATATTGCTGTTTAGAGAAAGGTTTTGTTTACCTTTCATTTGACAACTGTTGGATAAGCAATCAGGTTTTAAGGCCTACTAATTTCGATGGTATTATTAGAGGACAACTCCCAGACCCTTACAGAGATTAGACAGAGCGTCTTGGCATCAACGAAGAAAGACGTCCTCTCTCCTGTTCTCGTCGCTTATGTTCTGAGCAAAGCTATCTTTGTTTTAAAATATATTGTTTGGAGAGGACTTTCGGCAGAACTATCTTGGTCCCTCTTCTAAACTTTCGACAACCTACACCCAACGGTGTTGGTTACTTTAATAAATTCATATGTTGTTTATAGAAAGCTGATTTTTCTTTCATCTGACGACTGTTTTATTACAAAATATTACAAGGTTCGTCTTGCTACTCAGATTGATGGTTAGTGGTAAAAAAAACTGTTAACTGCTCTACAAGGCTAAAATGTCAGGGAAATGAGTGATCATTTTATGTTAAATTTATAGACGAAATTGACTCCTCTGCTCTAAAGTGTCATTTTTGGGCTAACGATCATATTCCAGAAAAAAATATTTTTTACAACAAAATAAATAATTTATGAAAAGAAATGTTGAACTTTTTTTTTCATAGAACAATTAAAAAATACATTTAATAACATATTACCGTTTTTACATTGGATATTCTCACCAGAAAAAAATTAATATTAGAAAAAAATGTTAACATTTTTTTCTAATATTAGCACTTATATAAACAAATAAAAAATACATTTAAGAACATATTACAGCTTTTACATTGAGTAAACGAAAGTTGAGACGACAATGCGGAAAGAGTGAAGCTTTGTTCCACACCTATCTATACGAGCACGCCTGGCGATGGAGTATGCTTGGTACGGACGTATTTGCGGCATTGATATTCTGGTGAGAATATCCAGTGTAAAAACGGTAATATGTTATTAAATGTATTTTTTAATTGTTCAAGTACTAATCTTATAAACATTTTTTAAAAAACTTGTTAAAATATTTTTGGTGCTTCTGCTGTGTAGCCACAACATTAAAATATTGAAAGAAATGTATAAACTTTGTTATGTACTTACTTGTTAGCTTGAAAATAAGATTGTACAGAAAAATATTATGCAAATTAATCCAATATTTATTAAATAATAAGTAAAAGAAGGAAAACGATCTTACGTTTCGTTACACATTTTCACTGATGAAATAGACAAGGGAGATAACTCAAATTTTGTTTACTGGTTAAACCAAAATGACTACCGAAAGATAAAACTGTTTTTTATTTGATAAATCCTGGATGAATTTGCGTCATGTTTGGTGTACAATCTTATTTTAAGCTACCATGTAAGTACATAAAAAGTTTATACATGTCTTTAGCTATTTTTTTAAAAAGAGTGGCCTAACACGTCGGGGCTAAAAAGCAAAAGCACCAATTATTTTCTCTAAATTATTATTTTTTTCGTTTAAATAAATACATACGTTCTATATTTTTAAGAAGATTTTCTTTCATTTTACAACTGTGTGTTTTTACGACCTTGCTCCTAAGATCAAAGTGTAGTATCTGTTCCGATGGATACTGCACTCCATAGACTGGTATTGTCTTGGCCTTCGGGGCTTAATATATGCCGGTCTATGGGTCTGTCCTGTGCAGTTCTAGGAGGTCCACCCTCCCAGGCTTCGCCTTCCCTCTTTGGAGAGGAGTAAGTTTATTGCTTACTGTCTGAGGCGCCCCTACCGGGGAATGCCGACGGGGCTGCCCAGGCAATTTTTAATGGCCAGAGTGCTAACCTTCTCGGGCGCTGGCTTTTCAAACCCTACTTTCCCAACCCGACCTTGGGTTACATCTTACTTGTGGGAATAAGATAAAAACTGGCCTTGTGACTAACTCCTGGAGAGGAGTAAATCAATACTCATCTACCTACCTGGATAATTTTATTTGTGTTTTAACTTATTTAAACTGGATACTCATATTAATTGTTAGTTGTAAAACAAACAAACAAAAAACAGTTAACCGCCCTACAAAGCTAAAATGGCAGAGAGATGGGTTATCATGTTATGTTCAATTTATAGACGAAACTGATCAGCTGCTCTTAATTGTTGGTCTTCTTTCAACCAAGTTTATCAGACAATTGTCTCCTTAAAAAAAAGTAACATCTCATTCTTTGGATGGGGAGTAAGTGATTTAGCGCATTGTGTGTTACTCTGCAATTTACCCTCAAAATATCTAGCTGAGTTTAACTATTTTAAAGCCGTTTCTAAACAAAATACTAACTCAATCTGCATCACTGCCCTATAATTCCCATTTATTAATGTTGTCTATTCAAAGAACAATGGACATTATTATTACTTTTGTTTTACTTTGTACTGAATTATCTCCCTTGTTGACTTTAGATTGAATTATCTCCCTTTATATTTCTTTTGTAGCATTTAGATTTAAGAATTTAGATTTAAATTTAGATTTAAAATCTTTACTGTAATTAACATCCGATTATTTTATCAATTTCATTTTGCAAAGAAAACAAATAAGACGAAATAATTATATAAAGGTAAGTTCAATCCCTACCGAATTTTTTCATTGTGTTTATTTTACGATTGAATTTTAACTTCGAGTTTAAAAAACGAACAACCTGCAGACACGGCCACCGTGTCTCCAGTGTTAGAACCTGCAGACACGGCCACCGTGTTTGCAGTGTTAGAACCTGGAGACACTTTAAATTCGTTTCGTTTTCGCTTTCGTCAGACACCGTTTTTTTTTTCGCTTTCGTCTTGTTAAGTTAGTGTATTTCACGAGTTTTAAATTAGCGTATTTTAATCGGGCTATTTTATGAAAATGAAAGTTGGAGATACATTTTTAAATTATGCGGAATATAAGGCACAACTCAACGCATATGAGGAAGAAATATGCATAAACTATTTCGTAAGTGACTCCACATCCATAAAAAGAGCTAAAGTAAAACAGGCAAAACAAAAATTCAAGTAAGTTAGCTATATACATTTATTTACTATTACTTAAAGTAGGTATCCCAAACTACCCAGTTTTAAACATTGATGTGAACTCGGCAACGGAACTCGGCAACGGAAAATTACGTAATATGGTATCTTTTGTTTATCAAATTGTTAGGTGAAAGTACAGAATAGTTAACAAAGCCCCCTCACCCCATGTTAAGAATGGCTTTCTAAATGATGTTATTTGTAAATCACTGAGAAAAAGTGGTTAATCCATCGTTTCACAACTAAAATGACAGACAATGTATTTTTCTGATTTCTTTTCCGACCATACAACGATTTATTTGAAAAAAGAATTTCTTTTTTAAGTATTAAATAAAGTTGTTAGATAAAACAAGTTTTAGGCAAGATGAAAAAAAAAACACTGAATTAATGACCATTGGTGCTTATTTGTTTTATGGTGCTAATTTACTGTAGGACCCCCGCTACCGTTTTTTTTTCTTTACCCCCTTTTCGTCTGTTAGCTGTTATTATAAATGTCCTACAGTAAATTAGCACCACAAAACAAATAAGCACCAATCGTCATTAGCAAAAACACAAAATCGCACTGAACAAAAAACAACAGCTAACAGAACGAAAAAAGGGGTAAAGAAAAAAAAGGTAGCGCGGGTCCTACAGTAAATTAGCACCATAAAACAAATAAGCACCACTGGTCATTATCAAAAACTAACAAAAAACAAACAAACAAACAAAAAAATGACTACGAAAAGAAAAAACAAAAGCAGAATTATTCCAAGAACTTTTAAATAAATAATTTCCTAATTCTTTTTTCTTCAATAAAAGTTCTATGAAATGACAAAAAAATCCTTTTCGGAGAAATTACGTACTTAAAAAAGAGCGAAAGAGAGCGTTAGCGATTTTCTGGAGGGTTTCTTTCCAGATTTAGCGGGTTTTCAAAATCGCTAGCAGGTTTTGAAAAGTTTGAAAAGTAGCTCATTTACCGATGACTATTCTATACAATTACCAAAAGTTGTCATTCATTGTGTAATTAGAAAACCGCGTCGTATTATTTCTGCAATGTTATTTAATTCGAGAGCTTAATTTTTCTTAGAGTTATACTGATTTAATCAATGCGGAATTAAGGGATTTCTTTTTCATAAAATATGATAACTATATTTTAAAAGATATTTTTTTACGAAATAATACATTTGCACTGGGCTTTCTAATAAAGTAATAGGTTAACCGGGTATATGTTACGACGCTCAGCAGAGTAAAAACGCTAAAAAAACAAATATACAACAAATAAAAGTAACTGTTGTCGATAAAAGTTAATTTAAAACTGACCTGTGATATTTGTTTGTATTTTTAAACCGTTCCAACTGCTATTTATTAGAAATCAGTAGTTTTGTCACACGAACTTGCAAAAAAAAAATGGCGCTTGCTCGTAAGGAAGTGAGCACAAGACGCCATTTTGTCTAGAAAAAAGTACGAGTTAAAATGTGATGGTTACTGAATAATTTTGATTATTTTATTATATAAATAGATAAATTCATAAAAAATAAACTGTATTCTAATATAATATCTGCTAATATAACACGTCTATGTCTTCTATTATAGCAAGTCTTCTTAAAACGCGTTAAAATACGCTAAAGAAATACTGGCGGTGTCGTAAACTGAATGAGTTTTATTTTGTGTACATGCCACCGTGTCTCTAATATATAACGCGGCTGACACTGCAGACACGGTCGCCGTGTCTGCAGTGTTTGAACCTGTAGACACGGTGGCCGTGCCTACAGGCTCTGCCTTTAAAAAAGCTTTTAAGGTGTAAGAACAGAATAGTTAACAAATTTTAAGAATGGGTTTTTAATATGAGACCATTTATTTTAACTTTGTATACTGTTCTCATTTTAGGACTGAATTTTACGTCCGAGTTTTAAAAAAACAACTTTTCGGTGTTAATGTTTAAATTTGATGTAATCAAAGTAGAATTCAACTGAATTCAATTTAATTTGTTTTTCTTGTTTTTTAATTGTCGGATTTCCGCACATGAAGAAAAACTGAGTAAACTTAATGAAATATATTTTCGGTATAATTCTATCACTGGACGATTAGCTCTTGTATAGATCGAATACACGAGCGAAATTTATTTTAGAAGAGTTCCAATGGTGTAAGGGGCAGTAACTCTACTACGTCAACCAGCAACGTACGTATATAGATAGTAGATATAGAAGTAACTTTAAAGCCTTTTATGGATATAAAAAACATTCCCTCCCGTACAGTGCATTTGACTGTTAACATTTTTTTAAATATTATTTAATCTGGAAAAAGAAAAAATAAGTCGGAATTAGTCGAATTTTACTAAAGACAGATTCTTCTATCAAATGTAGAGAAATTTAAGGCTCTTGTATAGATATCTACTATCTATATACTTATGTTGCTGGTTGACGGAGTAGAGTTACTGCCCCTTACACCACTGGAACTCTTCTAAAATAAATTACGTTCGTGTATTCGATCTGTATCAATGGACCATTTGCTAGTTTAGACAAAAAAGAGAAAAACATGAAAAAACTTCTTTGGTAAACGTTAGTATTGACGACATGAATTATTTGAAAAGAAATACAGTAGGGCAATTAGTAAAAAAAATTATTATTGTTTACCTACTCATCCGTGACCTATTTGTGTTCAAAATTGAATATTTACTATTTGAAAAAAGTTATATGCAATTTAATTTACTTACTCATCCATGACCTATTTGTGTTCAAAATTGAATATTTACTATTTGAAAAAAGTTATATGCAATTTAATTTACTTACTCATTTGTGACCTATTTGTGTTAAAGGGTTTAATATTTAAAATAAGGTACGAGCAATTTAATTTACCATAAGTTGAGTGTAAAACTTATTTTAAATTAATATTTAAAAACATAAAAATCTTTGAACAAATAATGGTCACACATGAGTCGCCAATAGTAACGTTTACAGGTAAACTAGATATCACTTTGAGGACATGTATAAAAACTGCCCTTTTCCTAATTTCTTGGCAATCAATTGGGGAGGTTTTCTGGATATTGTAGATGAAGACCCTCAGTTAAATCATCCCCACCCCAAACACAAATAGTATTTTATTTGCTTAAGACAATTAAGTGATAACACCCTAAAAATACTTTTGGGAAGAAAAAAATATTTTAGAATGAGAGATCAGTTTCTAATATAATTTCAACAAAAAAGGATCACTCACTTTTCAACCAGATATCATTTCAGCCAGTTGTAACCGTTTTAGTTGAATCTTAGATGTAACCATGCTCATTTTTCATTTCTGAGGGCAGTTCACATCAAAACTTATGTATGGGGAGTTTTCTTGGGGGCTGTTGCCGTGCGTTCTTGGGGTTAAGGGATGTTTTGGTGGGAGGAGCTGTTGTCACCCAGACAGAATTAGTTATAGTGTTTACAAAGGCGAGGATGTTTATGAAGGTCCTCATCTACAAAACAGAGGGTGTTGGGTTAGGGTTACGGTCCTCATCTACAAATTTAATGGTTTCTGTTGACTTATACATTTTTAAAATAATTGTTGTTTTCTTTTTGTTTTGTTTTTCTTTCCATCTGTGTTTGTCTTGTGTTTTTTTTGCTGAAAATGTACATTAAAACAAGTTTTTTTGGGGTCTTTTGGCTAAGAACAAAGTGTAGTATCTGTTCTGATTTTACATTTAGTCTATTCTCTCTTCCGTAAGTAAAAGAGAATTCCTTATAGACTAAAATATTTTAATATTTTGTTCCAATGCAGATTGCCTCTTTTTGGAGAGCTGGATTTTTACGACATTAAAAACCGACGTTGTGTTTAAATTCTGCCCCGATGGGAAGGCAAGTAAATAGAAAAACCTGTTATAAATAAAATAATCATTTTTGGGTGAATGAATATTATCGATGGCCCTTGCTCCACGCTGTCATTCTTTCAGAATTACTGTCCATCCAGCACAAAATTGCATTCGATTGTCCATCCATTCACTAGTATGTTTCTCAGATGGAGAGATGACGCCCCACCCTCAGCTTTCTCTGCTAAACTCTAAGAGCCATGTCTTTAGGATATTTTTCAATGAGGTCATTCGTAGAGCTCAATGGGCTGCCATGTATAATTTTCAATCAGAAATTACTTATGCACATTATTTAGTCATAAACATAGGTTCAATATTGGTTTCAACTCATTAGAGTTAAAATGACAAAATATCTTTTTTCGTAATAATAACTAATTGTTAAGTCATTAAAAGTAAGAAATTTATAAAATTATTATTTTATGCTGATTCAGCATAAAAATGTCCGAAATCCCCCCCATAACACTTACAAATTGTATCTCTTATTAAAGAAAGATTTGTCGTATACGCTTGAAAATGTTATCGACTGCAGAAATGGATGAGCTATTTAAATTAACTTAATTTTTAAAACTGATCCCAGCCTAACTTCTAAAATAAGTGTTTTTTTTCCTACAATGTTTTCAGACTTGCGTACCAGATGCTGACATTGATTTTGCAAGTATTATTCATATTTGCCTGATAATCCACTGTTCTCTCTCTACTGCAATCTTCTGATCACTCGGTTGTCTCAATTAAGATCAAAACAAAGTTCAACAAAATCTCTGATACCCATTTCAATCAGAGTGTATAGATACTCTATAGCTGATTAGGACAGTGTGAGATCGTTCATGGCAGAAATTCCTGTGCACTCCATTTTTGCAAAGAATGAGTCCTGTATCGCATCTTCTATAACTGATTGTTTATTTTGTCTATTGAGAGCTTCATATTCTGCAAGAAATTCCAACAAACTAAACAGCCAACTTTAGTACACCCTGGAATTTGCTGTTTCCATTTCTCACAAAAATCAGTATTTCAATTGCTTCCAACGAAATAGATGCTCTGAAGACAAAACTGTGTTCATGACTGCTTGCAACCACCGCAAAAAAGTCATAAAAATGCCAAAGATTCCTATGGCCGATGCATTAAATCTAGAGATGCTGAGCAGAGACTTGGTTTTCAAGAGTTTTGGTGAATAACAAACATGTTAATGAACAGATGAAATACCACTGTTCCAAACATGATAAATTAGCCAGAGGTGATTTCCTAAGTATCTGAAAAGTCCAAACATTATTACAAATAAATTTAAATACAATTCCAACCTATGTGAACAGAGCCGTCTAGCCCCTTAATTTCCAACTATGATTGTAAACACACTGAGTGACATCCACATATCTGTCTAGGATGTTGCTAAACTTATCAAGAATCTTAATTGTATCAATAAAGAAGAAATAATTTCTATAGCCTTACATACAATAAATGACAACAATAAGCAGAAGTTCTGAGTGTGTAACATTCAGTTATATAGTATTCTTCTCTTTCCTACTTGTTACATGAAAGCATGTAGTAGAGGTGCATACAAACTAGTCAAATTTGTTTGTACAAAGTCTTTTTGCAGGTGAGTTGCGTTGATTGTTTGTCCTGTGAACATTGGTCTAAGAGATTCAGAGAGCAAGTAAACCACTGACCTCTGACCTACTACAAGAGGTGAGAGATTAAGCCCTGACACCCAAAATGTGCTTTCATCCTGAGGCCAACCAGAGTTTTATTGTTGCTTTTTGAAGAGTGAGACCATAAATTATTTCTCTCTCCAAAGCCACATTAAATCTAGGCCCTTCTAAAATGTATGACCAATTATTAAATATTTCCCATCTGTGGTAGGTATCATCAGCTCACTCTATGTTCAGTTTATATTGCATGTTGAGCAGTTTCATGTTATACATATATTTTCCTTTTTTTCTATCTCTGATTTGTCTGTCTTGTTTGTGAGTGTGTAAAGGAGAGGCAGACAATGCAGAGGTGTGTGTCAGATAAAACTGGTGAAATAACGTTATTAGTGTTTCCTGCCAAGATTATGATGACACTTTTCCTGTACAGGCCAGAACTTGCATTACTAGTTAAGCTAAACACTTAGTAAGAAAATAGTTTCTGGTCTCAGACACATTTCTTCTCATCTGTTTAGTATTTTTCCTGAGATTTATTACATAAGAAATATGTGTCCTCATCTGGTGAAATAACGTTGTTATAATTTTCTTCTTGTACAGGTCAGAACTGGCATTACTAGTTAAGCTAAATACTAAGTAGGAAAATAGTTTCTGGTATCAGACACATTTCTTCTCATATATTTATGGTGAGATTTGTTACCTCAGAAATATGTGTCTTCATCTGTGTAGCATTCGTTCTAAAATGCTGTTAGCTTAGACATATGTATTCTCATCTGTGTAGTATTCATCCTTAGAATCTGTTAGACCCCATAAAATTCTGGAAGTTTTGGACTACTTACTACATTTGTTGATATTTTATTTTTTATGTTTATAAAAACGATAATATTTGCTCAGGTGTCAAAAATCTGCACCTGTAAGTTGAATTATAAAACGAAACTTTTATTGTTACTTTAAAAGGTCAGATTAATAGTACTTTAAAATTAATAGTATGGAAACTTTTAAGCAGGTCACGGAATCGTGTTTACAATTTATATTTACCGACATCACTTACAGCATATCTCACAATTGCTTATTTTCAAAGATTGTTGCAGCAGGAAATTTTTCTGTAATATTTGGATATAATTGATATATCTATTTTTATTACTGCATGGATTATTAAATAAAATTCTTATTCATTCACAGGTAACAACCACAGTGGATGAAAATGAAAGTATCCCATACACATATATAGAGTAGAAGTGTTAGTCTTCTGAAATGTGTGAATTCACGTGAATAAATCAAATTTCAAAACGAACACAGTGGAGAGAAAGCTCATATTTGTGAAATTTGTATCTCATCATTTATGTAACATCTTAAAAATACATAAATTAATGTCCTCCACTGGTAAGACTTTGAGTACTTACTAAACATTGGAGACTTTGAATGCTTACTAGACAGGGAAGAATTGTAATGCTTACTAGACACTATCCTCGAGTGTCTTCGGTCTCTCTATACAAAGTTTTGTTAAGAACACCTGGCATGATAATTGTTCCCCTTACAAATATATGCTGACGAAATATTCAAAATAATAAAGTATTGGACGCCTAACTAAGACACCATCAGAACGGATTCACACTAGTTTATACAAGGACTGGGCACCTTCTCATAGTGATTTTACCTCAAGTAACTGCACTAAGCTTTTTACTCCACCAGACCAGATAAAGTCTTGTCCTGAAATCCGGCAAGACCAAGAGACGACAATAAAGATATATTATAATATAGTAAACTGGTCGATTTGAGAGAAGAAAATTAATGAAGTGTAACATTGTAGAGAAACCTTATTCTTGTAAAATTTGTGGTAAATCATTTTCAAAATGTTATGAAAAATATGCACGCCGACTCACACTGTGTAGAAACCTTATTCTCGTGAAATTTGTGGTAATTTTTACAAACATTTATGATGTCAAACTGCACATGCTGACCCATACTTTTGAGCAACCGTATTCCTGTAAAAGTTGTCATATATAAATACTCATGCATACCCACACTGAAGAGAAACGTTTTTCTTGTGAAATTTGTGGTAAATCATTTAATACAAAATCTGAAGTAAAAATACACATGCGTACCCACACTGGAGAGAAACCTTATTCATGTGAAATTTGTGGTAAATCATTTACTAAAAGCCATGATGTAAAAAGACACACTCGAACCCATACTGGGGAGAAACCTTATTCTTGTGAAATTTGTGGTAAATCGTTTTCTAAAAGTTAGGTAAAAATACACATGTGAATCCACACCCGTGTGAAACCTTATTCCTGTGAAATTTGTAGTAAATCGTTTTTTACAACTGATAATGTAAAAGTACACATGCGTACACACACTGAGGGAGTTTGAATTACCTACTAGACACTATCCTCGAGTGTCTTCGGTCTCTCTGTACAAGGGTTTGTCAGGACAACCTGACATGAGGATACTTACCCCTACAAGTAAACCCTGACCAAATATTCAAATTACATAGTATCCGCAGCACAAATAAGATCCCCTCGTACGAGGAATAGTGCATCTTCTCCTTGTGATGTTACCTCAAGTAACACCACGTGCTGGATACTCCACCAGACTAGATGAATTCTTGTCCTGGAATCCGGTAAGACCAACAGACTACAAGAAAGATATACTATGACATATTGACTGGTCAGTTGGGGAGAGAAGAAATTATTCTTAACTTTTTTACTAACTCAATGCTTGAGAAATAAAAGAGAATTTTAATAGAATACTCGGGTATCTATGTATCTCATATAGAGATCAAGTGTTAGCCCCAGGAAGGGGCCCCTTGATTTCTGAGAACTTCGACTGAAGTAAAATTAAACATTGGGAGAAACCTTATTCTTGTGAAATTTGTGGGAAATCATTTCCTACAAAATGTGAAGTAAAAGTACACATGCGTACACACACTGGGGAGAAACCTTATTCTTGTGACATTTGTGGGAAATCATTTACTGCAAAACATGAGGTAAAAAGACACATGCGTACTCACACTGGAGAAAAACCTTATTCTTGTGAAATTTGTGGTAAATCATTTACTCAAAGCCATAATGTAAACATACACACTCGAACCCACACTGGGGGAGTTTGAATTACCTACTGGGGAGTTTGAATTACCTACTAGACACTATCCTCGAGTGTCTTCGGTCTCTCTGTACAAGGGTTTGTCAGGACAACCTGACATGAGGATACTTACCCCTACAAGTAAATCCTGACCAAATATTCAAAATTACATAGTATCCGCAGCACAAATAAGATCCCCTCATACGAGGAATAGTGCATCTTCTCCTAGTGATGTTACCTCAAGTTACACCACATAACTGGATACTCCACCAGACTAGATGAATTCTTGTCCTAGAATCCGGTAAGACCAACAGACTACAAAAAAGATATACTACTACATACTTGACTGGTCAGTTGGGAGAGAAGAAATTTATTATTCTTACCTTTTTTACTAACTCAATGTTTGAGAAATGAAGACAAATTTTAATAGAATATTCGGGTATCTATGTATCTCATATAGAGATCAAGTGTTAGCCCCATGAAGGGGGCCCTTGATTTCTGAGAACTTCGACTGAAGTAAAATTAAACATTAAGGGAGAAACCTTATTCTTGTGAAATTTGTGGTAAATCATTTACTCAGAGCCATGATGTAAAAATGCACACTCGAATCCACACTGGGGAGAAACCTTATTCTTGTGAAATTTGTGGTAAATCATTTACGCAAAGCGATGATGTTAAAATACACACTCGAACCCATACTGGGGAGAAACCTTATTCTTGTGAAATTTGTGGTAAATCATTTACTACAAAATATAATGTAAAAATACATACACGAACTCACACTGACTTACTGTAGGCAACACGTCCCTTATTCCCAAAAGTGAGGAGACCCATTTGGTTAACAAATACAGGCCTATCTGCTGCCTAACAACAACCTACAAGCTGCTAACAGGGATTATTTCTGACGCAACATATGAACATCTAGCTGACAGCGACTACCTTGAAAGTGAGCAGAAGGGATGTACCAGGAAAAGACTTGGAACAAAAAACCAACTCCTTGTAAACAGAACAATCCTGGAGAACTGTAAAAAGAGGCAGAGAAACCTCTCAATGGCCTGGATTGATTACTTTGATAGTACACCTCACTCCCGGATAATCTGCTGTTTGGACTTGTACAATGTCCATGAAGATATTAGGTCATTCCTCCAAATGCAAATGACCAGATGGCGTACATCAATTACGCTTCACCATATGGAAGGAAAAATTCAGACCCCAAATGTTAAGATTCAGAGAGGAATATTCCAAGGAGACAGCCTCTCACCGCTTCTCTTTTGCCTCACAGTGGATCCACTGAGTAAGCTACTTAAACGATCCAATGCTGGATACAACCTTGGCCGAGGCAGAAAGAAGGATTAAAATAAAAGAATAAATCATCTTCTGCTCTTTATGGACGATCTCAAACTCTATGCAGAATCTGAGAAACAACTAGTCTCTCTGATAGAAATTGTAAAAGATTACACAGAAGACATCTGCATGAAATTTGGATTCAACAAATGTGCTAAATGTACAATAAAGAAAGGGAAGAAGACAGCAGCAGACCTAGGTGAGGATACTGTCTTGGAGTAGAGGAGAATGAGACGCATGGAAAGATGAGACGCTTAAGCATGGAAATATGAGAGAGAAGGTACAGGGAGAATATATGAAGCAACTTAAAAAATCCTCACATTATAACTCTAACCAAAAATAAAGTAACTATCATTAATCAACTGCAATACTTGTCGTTTCTTATTGATTTGGCACATGAATTGCCTTGACATGAAAATATGGAAAATGCTAGCCTTATATGAAGTCATTTACGGACACCAATTTATGAACAGACTGTACTTATCACGAAAAGGATGTGGTCTGGGCCTCATTGGGATTACTCACACATACCAAGCCTCAATGGTAAGCATGGGGCAATATATCAAGAACTCCTGTGATCAAAAAATGAGAATGGTGAAGGAACATCACACAGAATATCTACCTCAGTAAACCTCAACAACAAAACTGGCATTAAACTGATCACATGAAAGACGAGGGAGGAATCCACAAAAAGGAGGTGAAGACAAGACTAGAAGGATAGTGAAGAAATAAAAAAGCAGGAAAGTTCATTGAAGAACAACCAAAGTAATATCGACTGGAAGGCTTCAATACAATGGCTCAAGAGTGGCAAATTCTCATTTGATGAGGAACGGATAATTATAGCTGCACAAGACCAGAGCTTACTTACAAATTGATTTAAGAAAATATCTGGTCGACAAAGAACTGAGTAGTGAAGTTTTTGACGTTTGGCTGTTGAAAGTCAAAACCACTTAATATTTGGATGTAAGATCTTTTAGTCATATGATCATTAAACTGCTTGCCACAACAACGTATGTAGATACCTTCATTGGAAGATCAACAGAGATATGCAGCTTGAAAGATCGCTGAACATCTGGGAACATTATGCTTCACCAAAATATCAAATGGAAAGGTGACATTGTTCTATGCTAAAAACATACAGACAGGCGAATACATTAAAGACAAGGCCATCAAATCAGACATTGTCATCTGGAACAAACCTGAAAGGACTGCTGTTATCATTGATGTTACCATTCAAAAGAACTATGGCTTCAATGGAGCAAAACGTGAAAAAATAACCAAATATTAGGATCTCAAGAATGATTTAAAAACAACATTGTCTCTGAAAGAAAGAAATATAATACTTATTCTTGTAGATCAACTGGTCTACTGAAAATAATCTAATAAAGTACTTAAAAGAACAAAAACATTTAAGGTAACTTTTTGTGTATAACATTTTCAGTGAAAAAAAACTGAAAGAGTTAAAAAAGAAAGGAAATGTGTATAAAAAGAACAATGTTTAATATAAGTAAAATGTTTTAACGAGAAAAATGCTTAAAAATAAATGTTTAGAAAGAAAAGATGTTTTTTAAAAAAAGAAAATATGTTTTAAAATGAACAATTTTTAATATAAGTAAAATGTTTTTAACGAGAAAAATGCTTAAAAATAAATGTTTAGAAAGAAAAGATGTTTTTTAAAAAAAGAAAATATGTTTTAAAATGAACAATGAAAAATGCTTAAAAATAAATGTCAGGCCGAACTATAATAATCAATAAGTGCAACACAACGTACATTATATTACGTTTATAATTGATAGAAAAAAAGTGTTTAAGAGAATGTAACAAATGTCTGTTTTGGTGCCGTAATGTAACAATTACATTGAAATAATTGAATTTGTTTATTGCTAATAATCGTATTAAAATGTTATAATTGAACAAAAAAGACTGAAACTGGACAGTTGTCAGGACCCCATTAAAGTTACAAACTAAAAGGAAAATAAAATATTGTTTCAACTTTTATTTAAATAACTTATAAGCAAATGATTATCTTTTATTATCGCTTATTAATATAATATGCAAACACGTAGACAGAGGATTTGGCCAACAGTGAATTTCATCAAGAAGAATCTCTAACCAGACAATTTGGCACAGTTGATATTTTTACAAGCCAAACTGTTTTGTGTCCAGAAATTTTGTAGGAAGTTTTAGAAGATTAATTTGGTAGATGAATAAGTTTATTATTGAAAAAATATTGATATTTCTTAATTTTATTCTGCAAATTTCTCTTCATTTCCGCCCTCAGAATTTTTGTTAATAAACTGGGTCACTTTTTATGGAAGGCTCACAAGTCAACTAATCTGCTGCTAACCCCTTGTTTATGGCAGCTGCAAGTGGCATCTGTCGGTCAATGGTTAAACTACCACAAGTGACTTTTGTTCTGTTTCTCTCTTTTTGTGTATCTTTTCTATTCATTGAATATTTTTTCTTTTTTATCATCACAAGAAAGTACTGTAGTCGTTAATACCTGTCACCTAGACAAAACATGCTGTGCATAGCGTCGATGATTCGAGTTTTGTGATTTTTTAAATGCATAAATACTATTTTATGCAAAAGGTTTTGTCCACTTTCTTATCAAGTGTTCAAATTTCTGCTGCTGTTTTACCTTTTCGTAAAGTCAAGCTAATTCTCTGCACAAAATGACTAACACCTAATGCGACTGTCTATTACTAGTTCAGCCAGACAGCAGACAACATGGGCTCAAGACAATGGTTAATTACTACTCAAAAGGGAATGTGACTATCGTAGTCCAGAATTTTGTGACGCCTTGCCAGGACAATTAGTTTTTTTCACATTAATTCACTATGAACAAAACACATTGCCACTGAGACCGTAGGGCTTACTGTTAATTGGGGGTCTGATTTATAGAAGCATACTTAGTGAAGAGTCGTACAGCGATATATTTTTTCACATCACATTTAAATTTCTGTATTTTTGTACGATCAAGGAAACAGGGAGCAGGTGGGATTTGAACGCAGCATTTTGACTAGAAGCCTTCAGACATTTGGACTCGTTACAGTGAACGAGTGAGATTTAGTTGAGTGTTGAGTTGGGTAGGAGTATTTACGCCGGAGAAGGGGTCAGAAGGTTCATGGGAGCACATTACATTGAAGTACGTTTTGGATCTGGTCTAAGAGGGAAAGATAATTGGTTGATGTACCAGCCCAGATGTGACAACAATACTTCATTCATTAGCGAATGATAGCTTTGTAGATAAATAGGATACTGGCAAGTGTGAGAAGTTTTCTAGCCTTGACAGTATCTTCTATGTATTTTGTGCAACCATACAAAGATACACTCCTCAAGCCATCATAGGTAATCAGTATGGTTTGTTTAATGCCGGTTCAAGGTTCAATCCTCAGTGTGGGCAATACATAGAATACAATTGCAAATTATGTAAGACTTCTGTGTGATAAGGGCCGACATAATGAGAACGAGCTACCCCAGTGGGTCTGTCAAAAATTCGGTAGAGATTCCAGTGTATGATGGAGAGATTTCCGAGTATGACAAGATGCACTTGAAGAAGGTTGGAGGTTACATCGGCCGAAAAGTTGTGATAATAACATACAAAATGAGAACAGTATTCTGTATAATCTTTATTGATATTAAAAGAATTCCTTGGAATATTTATCATAGGTCAGAAGTTTAGAATAACTCTCATGGCCTGGAGAGTCATAGTGTTGCATTCTGGGAAACTCTGTACTCAATATAGTCCGATTATCTGAAGATTGCATGCATTTTGACTAAACTATTTATCACTAACTCTGTGTTAAACATCTGCAGGATATGATTTATTTATTAATTTTCATCTCTGCAAATATACACAGCTAGTGAGGAACAGCAAATTATAACAACACAAGTGTTATCACATTTGACCAGACCAAACTAATATAGCTAATGAGACATCTTGTATCCATATGAAAATTGTAATGCTGTATATAGGAGGACGACACATGGAAGATGTTAGAAGAAAGTTGTATGATGTCAGCTAAAGATATTTACACAATTCATTGCTGATAGAGATACAATGGTAGATAAGAATTTATGATAGCAGTTATGGCAATTCATGAAAAGGGGAAAATTTGACTAACCCTATTTGCTGCTTGTGGTTGCAATGTATGAAAATGGTAGATATGTTGAAGCGTTGTTTTCCTGGCTGAAAAAAAATAAAAATAAAAAGGAGAAACCTTATTTTTGTTAATTATGTAACTCATCATTACTTTCACCAAAGAGGTTATGTTTTCAGTCGAGTTTCTGTATAGCCTTGCATCCACATCGCTTGACCAAATGTTACTATACTTAATCAAAATCTCAGTCATGGTCTTACTTAGAACTGATTTCATATCTATGTCAATCGTGATGTATGTTGTTGCTTTTAATGTGATCTACTTTAAAGATTCTTATGCGATCTAACATCGAAGAAAAGTCTTATTATTCTGAACATTGTTGCTCTTCAGATGATTTAAGGAAACATGTGTGCACCTATATGTGAGTATTTGTTTTGCGTTTAAATGGGTCAAAATATCCGATTTCAAATTTGAGTATTTTTTCTATAAATGAAATATAAAATAAAGATTTGCGTTTACACGGGTCAAAATATTCGAACAGGAAACATGTGTGCACCTAGCAACAGGACCAATGAAAAAGAATTTTAAAAGCTATCTGGCGAGTATACCCGGTGAACCGAGTGCAAGAGAAATATAAACAACTGCACTTAAAGGGACGGTTAGAATCTTAAAAAGATCTCTAGGCTGGAGTGTCTGAAACAGCCGGTGAATGTCTGGCATCCAAATACAGAATGATAAGAAAAATTTAAAAAATAAAGAAGAGTATTTGTTTTGGGTTTACACAGGTCGAAATATCCGATTTCAAATTTGAGTATTTTTCACTATAAATGAAATAAAACATTAAATATCTGCCAAAAGGGAAGTGGCCAGAAATCTATTTGGAAATTTTCTTTTTGTGTTTACAGTGGTCGAAATATCTGATTTCAGATTTGGCCACCATGAAACATTAAGAAATTACTATTTAACCAAATGATCCCGCATTTCAGGGCCATTCTAGTGTTTTAAGGAAGATAAATCTCAAAATCATTTGCAATGGGAGAACTGTAGCAGAGATTAACATTTCCTTTTTCTTGTAGAGAGCAGCCTCTGTGGGGTGGTTAGGTCACACGAAAAACAATCAGCCTGCAGGGCGTATTATTTTTAATGGACTACTACCAGATGCTTAGGGAGTTACAGAGAGTAGACAGGGAGCTTTCTGAAAATATATTGCTTCAAGTAGACTTTCAGCATCAAACTCTCATGGTCACTCTTTCAAACTTTCGACAACCTACACCCAACGGTGGAAGTAACTTAAATAAATACATATATTGTAATTTAGAGAAAGGTTTTGTTTACCTTTCATTTGACAACTGTTGGATAAGCAATCAGTTGTTCGGGTCTACTAATTTCAATGGTATTATTAGAGGACAACTCCCAGACCCTTACAGAGAGTAGACAAAGAGCGTCTTCGCATCAACGAAGAAAGACGTCCTCTCTCCTGTTCTCGTCGCTTAAGTGCTGAGCAAAGCTATCTTCATTTTAAAATATATTGTTTCGAGAGGACTTTCGGCAGAAAACTCTCTTGGTCCCTTTTCTAAACTTTCGACAACCTACATCCAACGGTGTTGGTCATTTTAATAAATACATATGTTGTAGTTTATAGGAGGCTGATTTTTCTTTCATCTGACGACTGTTTTATTACAAAATATTACAAGGGTTCGTCTTGTTACTCAGATTTAGGGTTAGTGGTAAACAAACAAACTGTTCACTGCTCTACAAGGCTAAAATGGCAGGGAAATGAGTGATCATTTTATGTTAAATTTATAGACGAAATTGACCCCCCTGCTCTAAATTCTAATTTTTAGGGATAAAAATCATATTCATGAAAAAAAAAAATTTTAATCTTATTTTAACACAAAAAATAATTTAGGAAAAATTTTTAAAAACATTTTTCTCTAATATTAACACTTATATGAACAGGTAAAATACATTTAATAACATGTTACAGCTTTTACATTGAGTAAACGAAAGTTGAGACGACAGTGCGGAAAGAGTGAAGCTTTGTTCCACACCTATCTATACGAGTACGCCTGGCGATGGAGTATGCTTGGTACGGACGTATTTGCGGCATTGATATTCTGGTGAGAATATCCAATGTAAAAACTGTAATATGTTATTAAATGTATTTTTTAATTGGTAAAAAAACAAAACTGTACACTGCTCTACAAGGCTAAAATGCCAGGGAAATGAGTGATCATTTTATGACGTAATATGTTATTAAATGTATTTTTAATTTTTCAAGTAAATCTTCGAAAAAATTAAGCAAAATTGTTAAAATATTTTGGTGCTTCTGCTGTTTAGCCACAACATTAAAATATTTAAAGAAATGTATAAACTTTGTTATGTACTTACTTGTTAGCTTGAAAATAAGATTGTACAGAAAAATATTACGCAAATTCATCCAATATTTATTAAATAATAAGTAAAAGAAGAAAAAACGATCTTACGTTTCATTACACATTTTCACTGATGAAATAGACATAGGAGATAACTCAAATTTTGTTTACTCGTTAAACCAAAATGGCTACCGAAAGATAAAATCGTTTTTTATTTAATAAATACTGGATGAATTTGCGTCATTTTTGGTGTACAATCTTAATTGAAGCTACCATGTAAGTACATAAAAAAGTTTATACATGTCTTTAGGTATTTTTTTAAAAAGAGAAGCCTAACATGTCGATGCTAAACAGCAGAAGTGTAATGTTAGGGATGGTTTGTCCCTTCCTTACTTTTATCACACGAAATGAATTGAACGAACAACGGAGTAACAGGTAACAAAATAAAGGATTTATTGACAGAGGATACCTATACCGTTTGGTATAGGTATAAGTAGATGTAGAAGGTGTCCGGGTAGGAAGAGGAAAAATGTAAAGGTTCTCTTCAAGTGAAGAATAGTAGTTGTCTTTGAGTTAGACAACGGTAGCGGGAGAACAAAGGCTTTTCCGGGTTCCTCTGGTGGTGCTCTCAGCGATGCGTCCCAGCTATGCCGAGGGGTTGTCTCTGCGAGGCTGTGAATGAAAAAGAGAGCGAATTTCCGTTTTGCACCGGCTTTATAGTTCGAAGGGCAGATAACTCTGGTGTCGCTTTACAACGCCACCTGTCGGTGAATAAGCGACACCTAATGGCCAGCCGGTGCAGTTATGGATGAAAGGAGGAGGTAACTGCTACATAACCCCCTACTTAGGCTGAAAGCCGACAGGAAATAAAAGGAAGTGTAGCAGTGAGAAACAAAAAAAAAGTCAATTAAGAAATGTTTCAAGGGAAAAGAATGTTATTTTACTTTTTGGTGAAAAGTTGTTTTTTTGAAAAATTGTTCTTTACTTTTCAGTGAAAAATTGTTTTTTTGAAAAATTGTTCTTTACTCTTCGGTGAAAAGTTGTTTTTTTGAAAAATTGATTTTGAAGAAAAATGTTTTTTACGAAAGCAGAATGAAATTTTTTTTTGTTTGTTTTTAGGATTTTCCAATAAAGAAGTGTTTTCTTTTTGTGTGTCAGAAAATATTACGATAGAGTACAAAGGATAAAAATAAAAAGCTAATTATATATATATAAAGTCTTACAAAGCTTTTTGGGCCAATGTACTCGCCGACCACTGCGTGTGGTGGTGATGTGCTTGTCTTTAGAATTTATGTTTCTGTTTACTGTTGGCAGAGTTGGTGTATGCAATGTGTAAGTAGGGGGAATATGTGGCTCTAGTGTTTTGGTGTCTAAAAAGGCTCTTTTAACCCTATCTATTGATACTGTTTCTTTTTTGCCACAAATATCAATAGTGAATAGCTTATCAGTATGTGAAAGTACATGATAAGGACCAGTGTAAGGTGGAGTTAGAGGGGCTTTTACAGAGTCCTTTCTAAGAAAAACATGAGTTCTCGAAGCAATGTCTTTAGGGACCGAAGATTTTATGGTCTGTTGCCTAGGGTTCATCGGTGGGAGCTCATTAAAATAAGCTTGCAGTCTGTCAGTGTACAGAGCTTGGTCCGTTGCCGTTAAATCTATCGGGGCCAGCATCTGACCCGGCAACGATAGAGGTAGTCCATAGACAAGTTCGGCTGGAGAGTATCCAAGATCCTCTTTGATCGCAGTGCGACAGTTAAGGAGGACAATTGGTACATACTCGCTTTATCGCTGCTGGTCAGGATAAGCACGCAACGCGGCTTTCAATTGGCGATGGAAGCGTTCTATCATCCCATTGGAAGCTGGATGATAGCTGGTCGTACGGCTATGTTTAATCCCTAAAATCCTGGAAAGTTCCTGGAATAGGTGGGATTCAAACTGTCCACCACGGTCGGTGGTAATAGTTGAGGGGACTCCATAGCGCGATATCCAGCCCGATATAATGGCTCGCGCTACGGATTCAGCCGAAATGTCACTTAGAGGGATGGCTTCAGGCCATCGTGTAACACGGTCTATGCAAGTCAGGAGGTAAGTAAATCCCTGACTGACAGGCCATGGTCGAACCAGATCAATATGAACATGGCTGAAACGAGCATCTGGGGTGCTGAATGTTCCAAGGGGTGCACGGATATGCTTGTGCACCTTTGACTTTTGGCAGGATACGCAGGAACGTGTCCAGGCAGTGATATCACGCCTCATATTTGGCCAGAAATATCTAGCTGAAATCAGCTTCACTGTGGCTTTGCGTCCGGGGTGTGCCAAGTTGTGAAGGGTATCAAAAACAACCCTACGATGGGTCAGTGGAACAAGGGGGCGAGGTGAATCTGTTGAAGTGTCACAGATGATCTGCGTGTCCGACGTGGGCACAGGCAGGTATTTGAATTTGCAAGTTGCAAACTCAGGTGACGACAGATCCAGGGTGTCCAGACATGGCTGGTCTAGAGCCATCTGTTGTAGTTCGATATCCGAAGGTGAAGACAGAGAATTTATAGGAAGGCAGGACAAGGCGTCTGCCGCAGTATTCTGTTCACCAGAGATATGTCGGATATCGTTGGTAAATTGCGAAACAAAATCCAAGTTACGAGTTTCGCGAGGAGAATATTTGTCCGGCTTTGCACGCAGTGCGTATGTAAGCGGACGGTGATCAGTGTAGATCACGAATTGACGGCCCTCAAGTGAATGCTGAAAGGGTTTCACTGCGAGGTACATTGCCAGGAGTTCACGGCCAAACGTACTGTAATGTTGTTCTGCCGGTTTCAGTTGTCTCGAAAAGTATTCGAGAGGTTGCAGTTGGCCTTGGTGCTGCTGTTGCAACACTGCACCTACAGCTGTGCCCGATGCGTCAACGACCAGTGAAAACTGGGCATCGGAAACAGGATGTGCAAGCAAGGATGTTGTTGCTAGTTTCTGCTTCACTTCATTGAATGTATTCAGCTGAACATCATTCAGTGAAATCTGCTCGTTTTTCTTCTTCCTGTTACGTAACAGGTCAGAAAGAGGAGACAGGAGATCCGCGCAGTGTGGGATAAAGCGTCTGTAATAGTTAAGCAGACTGAGGAAGTGCCTTAGCTGGCGAAGTGAAGTGGGTGGTTTAAGGTCTTGTAGAGCTTTAACCTTTTCAGGCAAGGGAGATATGCCTTCAGGGCTGATAATGTGACCCAGGAAAACTAGTGACGAAGCACCGAAAACACATTTACTAGGGTTAATCCTCACCTGGTATTGCTGAAACCGTTCGAACAGTAGGCGGAGATGGGTGACATGTTCCTCCGGTGAGGCACTTGCCACAAGTATGTCGTCTATGTAATTATAGACGAAGTCAAGGTCTCGCACTACTTCGTCCATGAAGCGTTGAAAGGTAGTAGCCGTGTTTCGCAAACCGAAAGGCATAGTTAAAAATTCAAACGCTCCGAAAGGAGTTGTTACCGCTGTTTTGGGTATGTCAGCCGGATTCAGTGGAATCTGATGGTAAGCCTTAACTAAGTCCAGTTTGGAGAAGGTCTTACAACCGTGCAGAGATGAAGCAAAATATTGTATATGTGGGATTGGGTAACGATCAGGTACCGTCATGGCATTGAGTCGTCGATAGTCCCCAGTCGGACGCCAATCACCGGAGCGCTTCGGGACCATATGCAAAGGGGAAGCCCATGGACTGGACGAGGGGCGTATAATTCCCAGTTGCAACATATGGTTAAATTCCGCCTTCGCTGCTTTTAGTTTCTCTGCAGGTAAGCGACGAGGGCGTGAGAATACAGGAGCTCCTGTAGTCTCAATGTGGTGTTTTGTTGAGTGAGTGGGTTTGCTCACAACAAAATTAAGATTTGTTAACTCCGGGTAGGAGTGCAGAAGTGTCTGGTATGGGTCATCGGTAGAGGCAATAAAAAATACCGGGCTGATAGATGGGGTGTTTGTTTTCAAACCACAGACGGAAAGTTCCGTATTAGCATCTATCAACCGATGTCTGCGCATGTCCACTAAAAGGTTAAAGTGGTGCAGAAATCCGAGCCCAGGATGGGGTACGGTAAATCAGCCACAGTAAATACCCACGTGAAGTCTCTGCGTAATTCCAAGTCCAGGGGACGAGAAATTTGACCGTACGTGGGAATTGGTGAGTGGTTTACAGCTTGCAGAGTAATAGGCGACACTGGTGGTTTCTCTTTGAGGAGTTTCAGTGGCCAAATGCTGCAAGCGGCCCCCGTGTCAACCAAGCAGCGTGCCTGGGAAATGGAGTCCAAAAGAAAAAGTGCACGATAGTGTAGCTTCTGTGAAGACTGTGTCGTGCTCAGGTCTCCAGAAATCAGTTTCCCTGGTTCGTAAATGAACAGGGGCTCTTGCATTGCCGTGCATGAGTGCCAAAGCGACTATGATAAAAGCATAGTCCTGGCTGGTTAGAGTGGCGGCGGCGTGGAGATGGTGATCGGTTTTGATACCGACGTCTGGGCGATTGCGACCTCACACTCAATCTTCTGACCTCTCTGGTAAGCCGCTCTATAGCTGCAAGTACAGCAACAGACGTGGCTGATTGGCTTGGGTCTCCAGCGGTGGCAGAAAACGAAGAGACTTCAACCTGCGGCCGAGGGTCAGACATGGTGGTAGGTTTATTAGTGAAATCCATCACTTTATCCGCCGACGAAGCTATCACTTCCACGGAGCTGGTCTCCATCATGGGTGCTAGGATAGCTTTGACCTTCAGCGGCAGCCTCGAAAAAAAAAGTTGCTTAATGAGGGCACTATCTGCTGGGGCCTCTTCTGCCAGCTCTCTCATCCTACGGAGCAATTCACTTGGCGTGCGGTCCCCCAAATGCTCATCGTGGACCAACGTTTGGAAACGTTTTTCTGCCGAGAGTGAGGTCCGGAGCAGGACCTCCCGCTTGATGCTGTCGTAGGTGGAACCGCAGGGTGTGTCAGTTATCAAGTCTTTGACAACTGGCGTCAATGAGGCGGGGAATGCACTAAATAATATGTGCAATCGCCGCTGGTCTGCGATATTATTTGCCGCGAAGTAAGATTCCAATTGGGCGAACCAAACTCGGACGTCACCGGCAAAGGCAGGTACTGTGCTGCCCATCTTTTGGGATGAGGGGGGGGGGGGTCCTATACAACAGACCAAAATAAAATCCACAGTCAGTAAAGTGGGGGAAAAGACATTGTCATAAAAACATCAAAAAGAGAAAAAACGAAAGGAATTTTGTGAGTGTGTAGAACGCCAAGAAGTTAAAAAAAAAATGATAAGTATGTATTTTTCTCTTTGTGACAAAGGTGATAGATATATTTGAGTGTATGTATTTGTGTGTAAAAGGGAAAAAAAACTAATGTACTTACTCTTTTAAGGGGCCCTTTTCAAAAATTTTTTTTTTTTTTTTTTAAATTATTAGTAAAAACAGAAGTTTTTTCTTTTTTTTCTTTGTTAAAGGCAAAAAGAATGCCTTCTTTCTTAGTTTGTTGAGTCACTTTCTTCGGTTGAAGTCGAAAGAATTGTTCAGCGCCATGTTGGATGTTGGATACTTCGGCGTCACAGAGTCTGGCGGTTTAAAGTTGTTTGAAACTTGTTTTAAATTCGGAATCAAGTTTTTTTTTTGTTAATAGTTTCATATTTCAAGGTATTTTGAAGTATTTCTCTGCCAAGTATTCGCTCAGTTACAGACAGAAAAAATATTCTATAAAAGAAAAAGTACGCCTTTACTGTTATAGAGAGAAAGAGGAAGAGAAAAACCAGGGATTTCGGTAGTTTTTTTTTTTTTTTTTTTTTATTGTGTTAAAAATAACTGTCCTTTTCTCTTTCTTCCTTTAAGCTTTTAAAGAGAATTTAAAAAGTTTCCGAATCTCTCAAGGTTGAAATTTTTCCTTTTCTGTTTACAAAAACGCGGAGTTTCGTGATTTTCTCAATTTGTGACTGTTTTTTTTTGTTTTTTTGTTCTTTTTTTTTAAACTGGTCGTCGTGCTCGGTATAAACCCACGTCGGCGTATTTTGCTGTACCATGTTGTTCAACTCAATCTCGTGCGATATTTATACTTCGGGGTCACAATTTGTAATGTTAGGGATGGTTTGTCCCTTCCTTACTTTTATCACACGAAATGAATTGAACGAACAACGGAGTAACAGGTAACAAAATAAAGGATTTATTGACAGAGGATACCTATACCGTTTGGTATAGGTAGAAGTAGATGTAGAAGGTGTCCGGGTAGGAAGAGGAAAAATGTAAAGGTTCTCTTCAAGTGAAGAATAGTAGTTGTCTTTGAGTTAGACAACGGTAGCGGGAGAACAAAGGCTTTTCCGGGTTCCTCTGGTGGTGCTCTCAGCGATGCGTCCCAGCTATGCCGAGGGGTTGTCTCTGCGAGGCTGTGAATGAAAAAAAGAGCGAATTTCCGTTTTGCACCCGCTTTATAGTTCGAAGGGCGGATAACTCTGGTGTCGCTCTACAACGCCACCTGTCGGTGAATAAGCGACACCTAATGGCCAGCCGGTGCAGTTATGGATGAAAGGAGGAGGTAACTGCTACATAAATTGTTTTCTATAAATTATGATATTTTTCGTTTAAATAAATACATACGTTGGATCTTTTGAAGAAGGTTTTCTTCATTTGACAACTGTGTGTTTTTACGACCTTGCTACTCAGATTCATGGTTAGTTGAAAAAAAAAAACAGTTAACCGCTCTACAAAGCTCGGAAATATTTTACTATAATCAACAGAACGAAAAAAGGGTGAAAACACAAATGTACAACAAATAAATGTTAGCAAAAGCAAGTTAAGTTACTCATCTACCTATCTGTATAATTTCATTTGTGTTTTAACTTATTTTAAATGGTGGTTTTATAGTTCAAAACAGTCGATGTCGACTGCTTGAAAAGAAATTCAAAATGGAGACTCGCTCATGGCCAGGACTTGAAAATCGATAAAAAATCGAAAACTAAACAATACACTGATAGAAACGCATACAATAAATGTCAACAATCATGCGAAAATATAATGTTATCACTTTCTATCAGTATATTGTTTAGTTTTCGATTTTTTTATCGATTTCTATTCCTGTCCATGAGCGAGTCCCCATTTTGAATCTTTTCGAGCAGTCAACACCGACTGTTTAGAACAAGAAAACCACTCTTTAAAATGAGTTAAAACACAAATAAAATTATCCAGGTAGGTAGATGAGTAACTTAACTTGCCTTTTATAACATTTATTTGTTGCACATTTGTTTTTTCACCCTTTTTTCGTTCTGTTGATTATAGTAAAAGATACCCCAAAGCTCAAATGGCAGAGAAATGAGTGATCATTTTATGTTCAATTTATAGACGAAACTGATCCGCTGCTCTTAATTTTTGTCTTCTTTCAACCAAGTTTATCAGACTGTACACACGTAATTCTCTTCTTAAAGAAAAGTAAAATCTCATTCTTTGGATGGGGAGTAAGTGATTTAGCGCATTGTGTGTTACTCTGCAATTTACCCCCAAAATATCTAGCTGAGTTTAACTATTTTTAAGCCGTTTCTAAACAAAATACTAACTCAATTTGCATCACTGCCCTATAATTCCTATTTATTAATGTTGTCTATTCAAAGAACAATGGAGATTATTATTACTTTTGTTTTATTTTGTACTGAATTATCTCCCTTGTTGACTTTAGATTGAATTATCTCCCTTGTTGACTCTTATATTTCTTTGTAAGCAAAAAAGGAAATTTAGATTTAAAATCTTTACTGTAATTAACATCCGATTATTTTATCAATTTCATTTTGAAAAGAAAACAAATAAGACGAAATAATTATATAAAGGTAAATTCAATCACTACCGAATTTTTTCATTGTGTTTATTTTACGATTGAATTTTAACTTCGAGTTTAAAAAAAGCCTTTCAGGTGTAAGAACAGAATAGTTAACAAATTTTAAGAATGGTTTTTAAATGAGACCATTTATTTTAACTTTGTATACTATTCTCATTTTACGACTGAATTTTACGCCCGAGTTTGAAAAGAACAAACTTTTCGTTGTTAATGTTTAAATTTGATGTAATCAAAATTAAATTCAACTGAATTTAATTTAATTTGTTTTTAATTGTCGGATTTCCGCACACGAAGAAAAACTGAGTAAACTTAAAAAAAGTATTTCTAGTGAAAGAACAGAATAGTTAACAAATTTTAAGAAAGTCAATTTATTTTAACTTTGTATTTTCTTTCTCATTTTCAGTCCGAGTTAAAAAAAAAATGTTTTTTTTAACTTTTCGTTGTTAATGTTTAAATTTGATGTATAAAAACTAGAATTAAACTGAATTCAATTTAATTTGTTTTTCTTGTTTTTAATTTCTCGGATAAACTTAATTAAATATGTTTTCGCTATTATTCTATCACTGCACCCTTTGCTAGTTCAGACAAAAAAAGAAAAAAAATGAAAAAAAAACAATTTGGTAAACATTAGTATGGCGACATGAATTATTTGAAAAGAAATACAAATGTTAAAAAAATATATTGTTTACCTACTCATCTGTGACCTATTTGTGTTCAAAAATTGAATATTTACTATTTGATAAAAGTTATATTCAATTTAATTTACTTACTCATTTGTGACCTATTTGGGTTTAAGGGTTTAATATTTAAAATAAGGTACGAGCAATTTAATTTACCATAAGTTGAGAGTAATACTTCTTTTAAATATTAAAAACATACAAATCTTTGAACAAATAATGGTTACACATGAGTCGCCAATAGTCACGTTTACAGCTAAACTAGATATCGTTTTGAGGACATGTATAAAAAAAACTGCCTATTTTCCTAATTTCTTGGCAATCAATTGGAGATATTTTCTGGACACCGATGTTATTTTATTTGGTTGAGACAATTAAGTGATGAAACCCTGAAAAAACTTGGGGAGGAAAAAGTATGTTAGAATGAGAGATCAGTTTCTGATATAATTTTAACGTAAAAGGATCACCCACTTTTCAACCAGATATCATTTGAGCCAGTTGTAACCGTTTTAGTTAAATCTTAGATGTAACCATGTTCATTTTTTATTTCTTAGGGAAGGTCACACCAAAACTTACGTATGGGGAGTTTTCTTGGGGACTGTTGCCACGCGTTCTTAATTCTTAATTATCTCCCTTGTTGACTCTCTTATTTCTTTTGTAGCAAAAGAAGAAATTTAGATTTAAAATCCGATTATTTTATCAATTTCATTTTGCAAAGAAAACAAATAAGACGAAATAATTATATAAAGGTAAGTTCAATCACTACCGAATTTTTTCATTGCGTTTTTTTACGATTGAATTTTAACTTCGAGTTTAAAAAAGTCTTTCAGGTGTGAGAACAGAATGGTTAAAAAATGGGTTTTTAAATGAGACCATTTATTTTAACTTTGTATACTATTCTCATTTTACGTCCGAGTTTTAAAAAAAACTTTTCGTTGTTAGTGTTTAAATTTGATGTAATCAAAATAGAATTCAACTGAATTCAATTTAATTTGTTTTTATTGTCGGATTTCCGCACATGAAGAAAAACTGAGTAAACTTAATTAAATATATTGTCGGTATTATTCTATCAATGGACCCTTTGTTAGTTCAGACAAAAATGAAAGAAAAAATGAAAAAACTACTTTGGTAAACGTTAGTATTGGCGACATGAATTATTTGAAAAGAAATACAGTAGGCAATTAGTAAAAAAAATATTGTTTACCTACTTATGCGTGACCTATTTGTGTTCAAAAATGTAATATTTACTATTTAAAAAAAATTATATGCAATTTAATTTACTTATCTATTAGTGACCTATTAGTGTTAAAGGGTTTTATATTTAAAATAAGGTACGAGCAATTTAATTTACCATCAGTTGAGAGTAAAACTTCTTTTAAATATTAAAAACATAAAAATATTTGAACAAATAATGGTTACACAAAAGTCGCCAATAGTAACGTTTACAGCTAAACTAGATATCGCTTTGAGGACATGTTTTAAAAAAAAACTGCCCCTTTTCATAATTTCTTGGCAATCAATTGGGGAGGTTTGGGGGAGATTTTCTGGATATTATTGTAGATGAAGACCCTCAGTTAAATCATCCCCACCCCAAACACGAATGTGATTTTATTTTGTTAAGACAATTAAGTGATAACACCCTGAAAAACTTTTGGGAAGAAAAAAATATTTTTGAATGAGAGATCAGTTTCTGATATAATTTTAACGTAAAAGGATCACCCACTTTTGAACCAGATATCATTTGAGCCAGTTGTAACCGTTTTACTTTAATCTAAGATGTAACCATTTTCATTTTTCATTTCTCAGGGCTGTTCACAACAAAACTTATGTAGATTTTTTTGGGGCTGTTGCCATGCGTTCTTGGGGTTAAGGTAGGTTTTGGTAGGAGGAGCTGTTGTCACCCAGACAGAATTACTTGTAGTTTTTACAAAGGCGATGATGTTTATGAGGGTCCTCATCTACAAAAGAGAGGGGGTTGGGTTAGGGTTACGATCGTCATCTACAAATTTAATGTTTTCTGTTGAATTATACATTTTTAAAATAATTGTTGTTTTCTTTTTGTTTTGTTTTTCTTTCCATCTGTGTTTCTCTTTTGCTAAAAATGTACATTACACTTAAAGGTTCCTTTGTCTTTTTGCTAGGAACAAAATGTAATATCTGTTCTGATTTTACATTTAGTTTATTCTGTCTTCCGTCAGTAAAGGAGAAATCCTTCTAGACTGAGACATTTTAAACTTTTATTTCTATCCAGATTGCCCGTTTTTTGGCAGCTGGATTTTTATCACATTAAAAACCGACGGTTTGTCTAAATTTTGCCCTCGTGGGGAGGTAAGTAAATAGGAAAACATGTTATAAATAAAATAATCATTTTTGGATGAATGAATATTATTGATGGCGCTTGCTTCACTCTGTCATGCTTTCAGAATTACTGCCCATTCCGCACAAAATTGTATTCGTTTGTCCATCCATTAACTTGTATGTGTCTCAGATGGAGAGATGACGCCCCACCCCCGGTTTTCTCTGCTAAATGCTAAGGGCCATGTCTTTAGGGTATTTTTCAATGAAGTAATTCTTGAGCTCAATGTATAATTTTCAATCAGAAATTACTTATGCACATTATTTAGTCATACACATAGGTTCAATATTTGTATCAACTCTTTAGAGGTTAAATAACAAAATATTTTTTGATAATAATAACTACTTGTTAAATGATTAAAAGTAAGAAATTTATAAAATTATTATTTTATGCTTATTCAGCATAAAAAATGTCCTAAATTCCCCCCCCCTATAACACTTATAAATTGTATTTCTATTTAAAGAAAGATTTGTCATATATGCTTGAAAATGTTATTGACTGCAGAAATGGATGAGATATTTACATTAAATTAATTTGTAAAATTGATCCCCAGCCTAATTTCTAAAAAAGTGTTTGCGTACCAGATGCTGACATAGATTTTGCAAGTCTTCTCGGTATGTGCCTGATAATCCACTGTTCTCTCTCTACTGAAATCTTCTGATCACTCGGTTGTCTCAATTAAGATCAAAACAAAGTTCAACAAAATATCTGATACCCATTTCAATCAGAGTGTATAGATACTCTATAGCTTAGTGAGACAGTGTGAGATCGTTCATAGCAGAAATTCCTGTGCACTTCATTTTTGTAAAGAATAAGTCCTGTATCGCATCTTCTATAACTAATTGGTTATTTTTGGTATTGAGAGCTTCATATTCTGCAAGAAATTCCAACAAACCAAACAGCCAACTTTAGTACACCTTGGAATTTACTGCTTCCATTTCTCACAAAAATCAGTATTTCAATTGTTTCCAACGAAATAGATGCTCTGAAGAGAAAACTTGTGTTCATGACTGCTTGAACCACTGCAAAAGAGTCATAAAAATGCCAAAGATTCCCATGGTCGATTCATTAAATCTAGAGTTGCTGAGCAGAGACTTGGTTCTCAAGAGTTTTGGTGAATAACAAACATGTTAATGAACAGATGTAATACCACTGTTCCAACCATGATAAATTGGGCAGAGGTTATTTCCTAAGCATCTGATAAGTCCAACATTATTACAAAGAACTTTACATCAAAGTCCAACCTATGTAAACAGGGCCTCCTAGCTCCTTAATTTCCAACTATGATTGTAAACACACTGAGTGACATCCATATATCTGTCTGGGATGTTGCTAAACTTATCAAGAATCTTAATTGTATCAATAAAGAAGAAATAATTTCTATAGCCTTACATACAATAAATGACAACAATAAGCAGAAGTTCTGAGTGTGTAACATTCAGTTATATTAGGGATGAGACGTAATGGGTGAACATTTAATTTATGCGAGTAGTATGTTTTGTGTTCGTTTATACATAAATAGCACTAAACAATTTAACATTTTGAAAATTTTGCAAATTCAGAAGGTGCAGGCCAAAATAGTCGTTGGGCTCCACGGGACTCAAAATCCATCATTTTCCGGTGAAAAAGTGGTTTCATGCAACATTGCATATTCTAAAATATCCTCAAAAGCTATGAATGGATATAGATGGTTAAATCTGATATAGTACTGAAAATGTTTTAGGACCTGCAATGTTGCATGAAAACACTTTTCACCGAAAAATGATGGAGTTTGAGTCCTGTGGAGCTCTAACGGCTATTTTTTGCCTGCACCTTCTGAATTTTGCAAAATGTTCGAAATGTTTGATTGTTTAGTGTTATTCATGTATAAACGAACACAAAAAATACTACTCGCATGAATGTGAAATTTTAACCCGTTATGTCCCCCCCCTAGTTATATAGTATTCTTCTCTTTCCAACTTGTTACATGAAAGCATGTAGTACAGGTACATACAAACTAGTCAAATTTATTTGTACAAAGTCCTTTTCAGGTGAGTTGCGTTGATTGTTGGCGCTTTTAATCTTGGTCTAAGACATTCAGAGAGCAAGTGAAGAACTGACCTCTGACCTACTACAAGAGTGAAGATATTAAGCCCTGACACCCAAAATACGCTTTCATTCTGAGGCCAACCAGGGTTTATTGTGGCTTCTTGAAGAGTAAGACCATAAATGTTTCCTCCCTCAAAAGCCACATTAAATCTAGGCCCTTCTGAAATTTATGATCAATTATTAAATATTTCCCATCTGTGGTAGGTATCATCAGCTCACTCTATGTTCAGTTTATATTGCATGTTGGGCAGTTTAATGTTATACATATATTTTCCTTTTTTTCTATCTCTGATTGTCTGTCTTGTTTGTGAGTGTGTAAAAGAGAGGGAAGCCATGCAGAGGTGTGTGTGTCGGATAAGACTGGTGAAATAACGTTGTTAATGTTTGCTGCCAAGATTATGATGACACTCTTCATGTACAGGTCAAAACTGGCATTACTATTAAGTTAAACACTAAGTAGGAAAATAGTTTCTGGTCTCAGACACATTTCTATTTAGTATTTTTCTTGAGATTTGTTACCTAAGAAATATGCCCTCATCTGTGTAGCATTCATTCCAAAATGCTGTTAGCTCAGACATGTATATTCCTATTGATGTAGCATTCATCAGAGGACTGTTAGCTCAGACATATGTATTCTCATCTGTGTAGTATTCAGCCTTAGAATCTGTTAGCTCAGACATATATGTATGTAATATTCTCACTTAACACCTGCCCTATTTAAAGGGTAAAATCTTTACAAATTATTTGGGATGATAAAAATTAGATCCTGTAAAATTCTGGAAGTTTTTAACTACTGTTTTAACATGTTTGATTTTATAACAAATTCTGTATATGAAATCCAATTTCTATATGGTTTAAAGTAAAAAGTTATAGCCTGTAAGGAAATGCTTGGAACAACTTAACTTCTACTCAATTTCATTTAATCTTTCTACATTTATTTTCGTATACAATATCGTTGATATGTTATTTTTTATGTTTATAAAAACGATCATATTTGCTCAGGTGCAAAAAATCTGTAATACGTCAGTTGAATTATGAAACGAAAGTTTTATTGTCAATTAAAAAGGTCAGATTAATAGTATGGACATTTTTAAGCAAGTCACGAAATCGTGTTTACAATTTAAATTTACCGACATCACTTACCCCATGTCTCACAATTACCTATTTTTAAAGATTGTTGCAGGAGGAAACTTTTCTGTAATATTTGGATATAATTGATATATCTATTTTTATTACTGTATGAATTGTTAAATAAAATTACTTATTCATTCACAGGTAACAGCCACAGTGGAGGAAAATGAAAGTATCCCATGCACATATATATAGTAGAATGTTAGTCTTCTGAAATGGGTGAATTAATGAGAATAAATCAAATTTCAAAACGAACACAGTGGAGAGAAAGCTTATGTTTATGAAATTTGTATCTCATCATTTATGTAACATCTTTAAAATACATAAATTAATGTCCTCCACTGGTAAGACTTTGAGTACCTACTAAACATGAGAGACTTTGAATGCCTACTAGACAGTGAAAGATTTTAATGCTTACCTCGAGTGTCTTCGGTCTCTGTTTACAGAGTTTTTCTAAGACAACCTGGCATGAGGATTCTTCCCCCTGCAAATATATTTTGACCAAATATTCAAAATAACAGTATTCGAAGTCCAAATAAGATACCATCAGCATGGATTTACGCTAGTTTATACAAGGACTGTGCACCTTCTCATAGTGATTTTACCTCAAGTAACTGCACTAAGCTTGATACTCCACCAGACCAGATAAATTCTTGTCCTGGAATCCGGCAATATCAAGAGACTACAAGACAGATATATTATAATATAGTAAATATTATAATATAGTAAATTGGAGAGAAGAAAATTAATGAAGTGTAACATTGTAGAGAAACCTGGTTCTTTTCAAATTTGTTGTAAGTCAGTAAATACAAAAACTGAAGTAAAAATACACATACGTTCCAACACTAAGGAGAAACTTTATTCTTGTGAAATTTGTGGTAAATCATTTACTACAAAATATGAAGTAAAATTACACATGTATACCCACACTGGTGAGAAACCCTATTCATGTGAAATTTGTGGTAAATCATTTACTACAAAATATGAAGTAAAAAGACACATGCATACTCACACTGGTGAGGAAGCCTGTTCATGTGAAATTTGTGGTAAATCATTTACTACAAAATATAAAGTAAAACGGCACATGCATACTCACACTGGTGAGAAACTCTGTTCATGTGAAATTTGTGGTAAATCATTTACTACAAAATATGAAGTAAAACAGCACATGCATACTCACACTGGTGAGAAACCCTATTCATGTGAAATTTGTGGTAAATCATTTAATAGAAAGTATGAAGTAAAACTGCACATGCATACTCACACTGGGGAGAAACCCTTTTCATGTGAAATTTGTGGTAAATCATTTACTACAAAATATAAAGTAAATCTGCACATGCATACTCACACTGGGGAGAAACCCTTTTCATGTGAAATTTGTGGTAAATCATTTACTAGTAAATCTGATGTAAAACTGCACATGTTTACTCACACTGGTGAGAAACCCTATTCATGTGAAATTTGTGGTAAATCATTTACTACAAAATATAGAGAAAAACTACACATGCGTACTCACACTGGTGAGAAACCCTATCCATGTAAAATTTGTGGTAAATCATTTACTAAAAAATATGAAGTAAACTTACACATGCGTACTCACACTGGTGAGAAACCCTATTCATGTGAAATTTGTGGTAAATCATTTACTACAAAATCACACGTAAAACGGCACATGCGTACTCACACTGGTAACAAACCCTATCCATGTAAAATTTGTGGTAAATCATTTACTGCAAAATATGAAGTAAAAGTACACATGCATACTCACACTGGTGAGAAACCCTATTCATGTGAAATTTGTGGTAAATCTTTTACTACACAATCTGATGTAAAACGGCACATGCATACTCACACTGGTTAGAAAGCCTGTTCATGTAAAATTTGTGATAAATTAGACGTTAATAATAACATCAGAAATCTGGATAAGCTGAAGACATAGTACCTTGGCGTTGAGGAAAAAGATACCATCTTACATGCGAAGATGAGGGGGAAAATAGGCCAAGAATACATACGATGTGTGAATAAGATATGAAGACAGCTCAGAAATAAAAACGAGAGCATATAGAGAGATGGTGACACAATACCATGGCTTAATGTGTGACAAGTAGAGTAAGGCACTAAGTCATGCGAGAATTTACCAGAAGGGTCCATGCGAAACAATTAGTACACCATACATTATGAATATGTGGTTCTCACATTTGCCTACATAGAAAATGCAGTGGTAATATCTGCCATTGTAATATGAAATAAGGCAGAAATAATGGCAACACTGGTTGAGGTGAGTGTTCCAAATGACAGTGGCTTGAACAGAGCAGATAGGGAGATGATGACAAAATACCAAGGTCTAATGTATGGCATGAAAAGGATGTGGAACTTCAAAAACATCAACATTATCCCAGTTATAATAGGAGCCAATAGCCTCATGGAGAAGAATTTCAAAAAGTATCTGGAAAATATTCCTAGAAAACCAAGTGAGAACTAAATCCAAATAATTGCCCTAAAAGGAACGGCCAAAATCTTTAAATGAGCACACGGTTGGAGCCTCTAAATAGCAGGCAATAGTCTTGCATTTGGAAGAATACTCTCTCCCTATTCCAATATAAAAAGAAGTGAGATAGTGTAGCATTTGGAAGAATATCCTGTCCATATTCTAATAAACCAGAAATAAATATTTTTTTAGAAAGTGTGAAACCTTATTCTTTTGAAATCTGTTGTAAACCATTTACAATAAGTAATCATTTAAAAATACACATGCAAACACACAATGAGGCTGGCTGAAAAAAACTGACAGCATTCATCATCACTACACCAAGGCGCTCAATGGATTCATCAGTAGTGATGAAGAGCCACCTGAATGGCTTACTGTAGGCAACACGTCTACTATTCACAAAAGTGAGGAGACCAATTTGGTTTACAAATACAGGCCTATTTTCTTCTTAACGACAATCTACAAGTTGCTAACAGGGATTATCACTGATGCAACATATGAACATCTATCTGCTGGCGACTACCTTGAAAGTGAGCAGAACGGATGTACCAGGAAAATACTTGGAACAATAGACCAAGTGTTTGTAAATAGAACAAATAATGGAGGACTTTAAAAAGAGACAGAGAAACCTGTCAATTGATTGGATCGATTACAATAAGGCCTGACAACAGGCAACATGGACTCTAGACAATGGTTAATTACTGCTGAAAAGGGAATGTGACCATCGTAGTCCAGCATGTGGTGACGCCTTGCCAGGACAATTAGATTTTTTCACATTAATTTACTATGAACAAAGCACTGAGACCGTAGGACTCACTGTTAATTGGGGGTCTGATTTATAGAAGCATACTTAGTGATGAGTCGTACAGCGATATATTTTTTCACATTACATTTAAACTTCTGCATTTTGGTACGATCAAGGAAACGGGGAGCAGGGGGGATTCCAAAGGCTAGCAGTTCCAGCCAAGCAGCATTTTGACTAGAAGCCTTCAGATATCTGGACTCGTTACAGTGAAGTGGTGAGATTTAGTTGAGTGTCGAGTTGGGTGGGCATATTTATGCTGGAGAATGGGTCCAGAAGTTCATGGAAGCACATTACATGTTTGGATCTGGTCTAAAAGGGAAAGATAATTGGTTTATGTACCAGCCCAGATGTGACAACAATACTTCATTTATAGGCGAATGGTAGCTTTGTAGATATATAGTATACTGGCAATAAAACACAACCTTCCTCACAGCAGCCTTGGCAGTATCCCCTATGTATTTTGTGCAACCACACCAAGATACACTGCTCAGGTAATGATAGTTAATCAGTATGGTTTGTTTAGTGCCGGTTCAAGGTTCAATCCTCAGTGTGGGCAATACTAAGAATACTATTGTTAATTACTGGTAATGGCTGACATAATGAGAGCGAGCTACCCCAGTTTGTTTGTTACAAATTCTGTACAGATTCCAGTGTATGACAGAAACGTTTCCGAGTTCGACAAGCTGCACCTGAAGAAGGTTGGAGATTACATCGGCCGAAAAGTTGTGATAATAGCATACAAAACCAGAACAGTTTTCCGTATAATCTTTATTGATAATCAAAGAATTCCTTAGAATATTTATCATAGGTCAGAAATTTAGAATAAGATTTGTGGCCTTAAGAGTCATACAGTGTTGCATTTTGGTAAACTCTGTATTAAATATAGTCGGATTATCTGAAGATCGCATACATTTTGACTAAACTATTTCACACTAACTCTGTGTTGAACATCTGCAGGATATTATTTATTAATTTTCATCTTCACAAATATACACAGCTAGTGAGGAACAGCAACTTATAACAACACAAGTGTTATCCCATTTGACCAGCCCCTGTATTGAAAAGCTCAAACTAATATAGCTAATGAGACATCTTGTATCCATATGAACATTGTAATGCTGTATATAGGAGGACGACACATGGGACATTTTAGTAGAAAGTTGTATAATGTCAGCTAAAGATTTTTACACAATTCATTGTTGATAGAGATACAATGGTAGATAAGAATTTATGATAGCAGTTAAGGCAATTCATGAAAAGGGGAAAATGTGGTTGCAATATATGAAAATGGTAGATATATTGAAGCGTTTTTTTCCTGGAAAGAATAGAAAATTGCAATCTCCATCTTGCTTAGCTGTGTGACATCCTTTGAAGCTGCAGGTCACAATTTGTTTGCTAAGACAATTTTTTTATATCTTAATCAAATGACAACCCTTTCAAAACACCATCCTTACTTCCATTCTGTTTTCAAGAAGGGGTCACATCTTGTTTGCCATAGTGATAAATACTGGACAGGAATTTTCATTAAACAGATTTTGATGTAAAGTATCAAATCCACTGGTGGATTACAATGGGAATGAGAGAAAAGCAATAAATCATGTGGATTAACTTGATCCAGTGCAAAATAGCAAAATAGAGTATTTGTTTTGCGTTTACACGGGTCAAAATATCCGATTTCAAATTTGAGTATTTTTTTTACTATAAATGAAACTAAAAATAAAATATCTGCCAAAAGGGAAGTGGCCAGAAATCTTTTTGGGAATTTTTATTTTGTGTTTACAATGGTCGAAATATCTGATTTCCGATTTGAGTATTTTTTACTATAAATGAAATTAAAAATAAAATATCTGCCAAATTTATTTGGGATTTTTTGTGTGTGTTTTCTTTCATTTGACGACTGTGTGTTCAGATTCATGGTTAGTTGTAAAAAAACAGTTAACCGCTTTACAAAGCTCGGGAATCTTTTACTACAAGAATATATGATAATTTTATTTGGTTTTAACTTATTTTAAAGGGTGGGGGGGTTCTTTTTCAAAACAGTCGGTGTTGACTGCTGAAAAAGAAATTCAAAATGGAGGATCGGTCATGGCCAGGACTTGACAATCAATAAAAAAAAATCGAACACTAAACGATATAATGATAGAAACTGATAAGAAATTACATTTTCCCATGATTGTTGACATTTATTGTATGCGTTTCTATCAGTGTATTGTTTAGTTTTCGATTTTCAAGAAACGCATACAATATATGTAAACAATAATGCGAAAATGTAATGTTCTATCAGTATATTGTTTAGTTTTCGACTTTTTTATATAGATTTTCAAGACCTGGCCATGTACGAGCCTGGTTATGTGCGAGTCTCCATTTTGAATTTCCTTTCGAGCAGTCAACACCGACTTTTTGAACAAGAAAACCCCCCTTTAAAATAAGTTAAAACACAAATAAAATTATTCAGGTAAGTAGATGAGTAACTTAACTTGCTTTTGCTAACATTTATTTGTTGCACATTTGTCTTTTCACCCTTTTTTCGTTCTGTTGATTATAGTAAAAGATACCCTAAAGCTCAAATGGCAGAGAAATGGGTGATAATTTTATGTTCAATTTATAGACGAAACTGATCCGCTGCTCTTAATTGTTGTCTACTTTCAACCAAGTTTATCAGACTGTACACACGTAATTCTCTTCGTAAAGAAAAGTAAAATCTCATTCTTTGGATGGGGAGTAAGTGATTTAGCGCATTGTGTGTTACTCTGCAATTTACCCCAAAATATCTAGCTGATTTGAACTATTTTTAAGCCGTTCTAAACAAAATACTAACTCAACTTGCATCACTTCCCTATAATTCTCACTTATTAATGTTGTCTATTCAAAGAACAATGGAGATTATTATTACTTTTGTTTTACTTTGTACTGAATTATCTCCCTTGTTGACTTAAGATTGAATTATCTCCCTTGTTGACTCTTATATTTCTTTTGTAACAAAAGAAGAAATTTAGATTTAAAATCTTTACTGTAATTAACATCCGATTATTTTATCAATTTCATTTTGTAAAGAAAACAAATAAGACGAAATAATTATATAAAGGTAAGTTCAATCACTACCGAATTTTTTCATTGTTTATTTTACGATTGAATTTTAACTTCGAGTTTAAAAAAGTCTTTCAGGTGTGAGAACAGAATAGTTAACACATTTTAAGAATGGGTTTTTGAATGAGACCATTTATTTAAACTTTGTATACTATTCTCATTTTACGACTGAATTAAAAAACATTTCGTTGTTAATGTTTAAATTTGATGCAATAAAAATATAATTCAACTGAATTCAATTTAATTTGTTTTTATTGTTTTTAATTGTCGGATTTCCGCACATCAAGAAAAACTGAGTAAGCTTAATTAAATATATTTTCGGTATTATTCTATCAATGGACCATTTGCTAGTTCAGCAAAAAAAAATGAAAAAATCTACTTTGGTAAACGTTAGTATTGGCGACATGAATTATTTGAAAAGAAATACAGTAGGGCAATTAGTAAAAAAATATTGTTTACTTACTCATTTGTGACCTATTTGTGTTAAAAGGTTTAATATTTAAAATAAGGTACGAGCAATTTAATTTACCATAAGTTGAGAGTAAAACTTCTTTTAAATATTGAAAACATAAAAATCTTTGAACAAATAATGGTTACACATGAGTCGCCAATAATAACGTTTACTGCTAAACTAGATATCGCTTTGAGGACATTCATAAAACATGCCTCTTTTCCTAATTTCTTGGCAATCAATTAAGGAAGTTTGGGGGAGATTTTCTGGATATTATTGTAGATTAAGACCCTGAGTTCAATCATCCCCACCTAAACATTAAATTTATAGATGAGGACCCAAACACAAATGTGATTTTATTTTGTTAAGACAATTAAGTAATAACACCCTTAAAAACGTTTGGGAAGAAAAAATATTTTAGAATGAGAGATCAGTTTCTGATATAATTTTAACGTAAAAGGATCACCCACTTTTCAACCAGATATCATTTGAGCAAGTTGTAAACATTTTTGTTAAATCTTAGATGTAACCATGTTCATTTTTCATTTCTGAGGGCAGTTCACACCAAAACTTACATTCTTTGGGGCTGTTGCCACGCGTTCTAAGGGTTAAGGGAGATTTAGTGGGAGGAGCTGTTGTCGGCCATACATAATTAGAAAGTGAGGATGTTTATGAGGGTCCTCATCTACAAAAGAGAGTGGGTAGGGTTAGGGTTAAGGTCCTCATCTACAAATTTAATGTTTTCTGTTGAATTATACATTTTTAAAATAATTGTTGTTTTATTTTTCTTTCTTTTTGTTTTGTTTTTCTGTCCATCTGTGTTTGTCTTGTGTTTTTTTTTGCTGAAAATGTACATTAAAACAAGTTTCTTTGGCCTTTGGCTAGGAACAAAGTGTAGTATCTGGTCTTATTTTACTTTTAGTCTATTCTGTCTTCTGAAGGAGAAATCCTGATAGACTAAAATATTTTGATATTTTGTTCCAATCCGGATTGACTCTTTTTGGAGAGCTGGCTTTTTCCGACATTAAAAACCGACGTTGTGTCTAAATTTAGCTCTCGTGGGGAGTTAAGTAAATAGGAAAACATGTTATAAATAAAATAATCATTTTGGGGTGAATGAATATTATCGATGGCGCTTGCTCCACTCTGTCATTCTTTCAGAATTAGTGCCCATCCAGCACAAAATTGCATTCGTTTGTGCATCCATTCACTAGTATGTTTCTCAGATGGAGAGATGACGCCACACCCTAAGCTTTCTCTGCTAAACTCTAAGGGCCGTTTATCGCATCTTCTATAACTGATTGATTATTTTTGGTATTGAGAGCTTCATATTCTGCAAGAAATTCCAACAAACCAAACAGCCAACTTTAGTACCCCCTGGATCTGTCTGTTTCCATTTCTCACAAAAATCAGTATTTCAATTGCTTCCAACGAAATAGATGCTCTGAAGACAAAACTGTGTTTATGACTGCTTGCAACCACTGCAAAAAAATCATAAAAATGCAAAAGATTCCTATGGCTGATGCATTAAATCTAGAGGTGCTGAGCAGAGACTTGGTTCTCAAGAGTTTTGGTGAATAACAAACATGTTAATGAACAGATGTAATACCACTGTTTCAACTATGATAATTTGGTCAAAGGTGATTTCCTAAGCATCTGATAAGTCCAACATTATTACAAAGAATTTTACATCAAATTCAATCCTATGTGAACAGGGCCGCCTATCTCCTTAATTTCCAACTATGATTGTAAACAGACCGAGTGACATCCAGATATCTGTCTGGGATGTTGCTAAACTTATCAAGAATCTAAATTGTATCAATAAAGAAGAAATAATTTCTATAGCCTTACATACAATAAATGACAACAATAAGCAGAAGTTCTGAGTGTGTAACATTCAGTTATATAGTATTCTTCTCTTTCCTACTTGTTACATGAAAGCATGTAGTAGAGGTGCATACAAACTAGTCAAATTTGTTTGTACAAAGTCTTTTTGCAGGTGAGTTGCGTTGATTTTTTGCCCTGTTAACCTTGGTTGAAGACATTCCGAGAGCAAGTAAAGAACTGACCTACTACAAGGGTGGAGAGATTAAGCCCTGACACCCAAAATGTGCCTTCATTCTGAGGCCAACCAGGGTTTATTGTTGCTTTTTGAAGAGTAAGACCATTAAAGTTTTCTCCCTCAAAAGCCACATTAAATCTAGGCTCTTCTGAAATTTCTGATCAATTATCAAATATTTTCCATCCGTGATAGGTATCATCAGCTCACTCTATGTTCAGTTTATATTGCACATTGGGCAGTTTAATGTTATACATATATTTTCCGTTTTTTCTATCTCTGACTGTCTTGTTAGTGAGTGTGTAAAAGAGAGGCAAACTATGCAGAGGTGTGTGTCAGATAAGACTGGTGAAATAACGTTGTTAGTGTTTCCTTCCAGATTATGATGACACTCTTCCTGTACAGATCAGAACTAGCATTACTAGTTAAGCTAAACTCTAAGTAGGAAAAGAGTTTCTGTTCTCAGACACATTTCTTCTCATCTATTTAGTATTTTTGCTGAGATTTGTTACCTCAGAAATTTGTGTCCTCATCTGTTAGCTACGACATATGTATTCTTATTGGTGTAGCATTCATCAGAGGACTGTTAGCTCAGACATATGTGTTCTCATCTGTGTAGCATTCATCCTTAGTATCTGTTAGCTCAGACATATATGTTCTCATCTGTGTAATATTCATACTTTACACTTTCCCATTTTTAAGGGTAAAATCTTTACTAATTATTTGTGATGATAAAAAGCTACTAAAAATTAGACCCTGTAAAATTCTGGAAGTTTTGAACTACTGTTTTTACATGTATGACTTTTTTTACAAATTCTGTATATTAAATCCAATTTTTATATGATTTAAAGTGAAAAGTTATAGCCTGTAAGGAAATGCTTGTAACAACTTAAGTTCTACTAAATTTCATTTAATCTTACATTTATTTTTGTATACAATATTGTTGATATTTTATTTTTTATGTTTATAAAAACGATCATATTTGCTCAGGTGCTAAAAATCTGCACCTGTAAGTTGAATTATGAAAAGAAAGTTTTATTATCAATTTAAAAAGTTAGATTAATAGTATTGTAATTTTTAAGCAGGTCACCAAATTGTGTTTACAATTTAAATTTACCGACATCACTTACCCCATATCTCACAATTACCTATTTTCAAAGATTGTTGCAGGAGGAAACTTTTCTGTAATATTTGGGTATAATTGATATATCTATTTTCATTATTGTATGAATTGTTAAAAAAAATTTTTTATTAATTCACAGGTAACAGCCACAGTGAAGGAAAATGAAAGTATCCTATACACATATATAGAATAGAAGTGTTAGATTCTTCCCCCTACAAATATATGCTGACCAAATATTCAAAATAACATAGTATGTGAAGCCCAAATAAGATACAATCAGCATGGATTCACACTAGTTTATACAAGGACTGGGTACCTTCTCATAGTGATTTTTACCTCAAGTAGTCCACCAGACCAGATAAATTCTTGTCCTGAAATCCTGCAAGACCAAGAGACTACAAGAAAGATATATTATAATATAGTAAACTGGTCGATTGGAGAGAAGAACATGAATGAAGTGTAACATTGTAGAGAAACCTTATTCTTGTAAAATTTGTGGTAAATCATTTTCAAAAAGTTATGAAAAATATGCATGCCGACCCACACCGTGTAGAAACCTTATTTTTGTGAGATTTGTGGTAATTTTTCAAAAAGTTATGTAAACATATGCATTTCGACCCACACTGTGTAGAACCCTTATTCTTGTGAAATACGTAGTAATTAAAAAAAAATATTCATGATGTCTTACTGCACATGCGAATCCATACTTTGGAGCAACCTTATTCCTGTAAAATTTGTTATATAAAAATACACATGCATACCCACACTGAAGAGAAACCTTTTTCTTGTGAAATTTTTGGTAAATCATTTAATACAAAACCTGAAGTTAAAATACACATGCATACCCACACTGGAAAAATGGCGGGTCTACAAAAAACTGACCAGTGCAGGTTCTGCCACTCTGCCATCGAAAGTCCAAGCCACCTAATGTCTGGATGCAAGATCCTTTTGGCTGATGGCCATTACACTGCCCGCCACAACAAAGTATGTAAATACCAACATTGGAAGATCTGCGGAGAGATGCAGCTAGAAAGATCACTGAACATCTGGGAACATGAACCCCCACCCATAACATCGAATGGAAAAGTGACAGTGTTCTATGATAAAGACATACAGGCGGGCAGATACATAAAAGACAAGGCCATCAAACCAGACATTGTCATCTGGAACAAACCAGATAAAACTGCTCTCATCATTGATGTAACCGTCCCAAATGACTACGGTCTCAATAGAGCCGTACGGGAAAAAATAACAAAATACCAAGATCTCAAAAATGATCTAAAAATAACATGGTCCCTCGATGAAATAAACATCATACCGGTTGTAGTGGGGGCAACTGGTCTGGTGAAAAAAAATCTAAGTAAATACTTAGAAACAATCCCCGGAAAACCAAATTGTAGGGAAGTACAGATAGCAGCCCTAAAAGGAACCACATCTATCCTTAAGAGAGCCCTCGGATATAAATTTTACTCATAGGGAAATCAAGTGTTAGCCTCAAGAGTAGGCCCCTTGATCTCTTTAGATAAACTAAATTAAAATGAAAAAAAAAAGAGAAAGAAGGATGAAAATTAAAAACATAAATCATCTCCTCTTTATGGACGATCTCAAACTCTATGCAGAATTTGAGAAACAACTAATCTCCTTGATAGAAATTGTAAAAAATTACACAGAAGACATCTGCATGGAGTTTGGATTCGAAAAAGGCGCTAAATGCACAATAAAGAAAGGGAAAAAGACAGCATCAGAACATCTTAATATTAACACTGGCTCTGTTGAAGACCTAGGAGAAGATGCTGTCTATTAATACCTTGGAGTAGAAGAGAATGAGACGCTAGAGCACTGAAAAATGAGAGAGAAGGTACAGGGAGAATATATTAAACGCCTGAAAAAAATCCTCACATCTGAACTCTCATCAAAAAATAAAATAACTGCCATAAACCAACTGGCAATACCTGTCGTCTCCTACGGGTTCGGCATTATCGATTGGCCACAAGGCTACATCAACAAACTAGACACAAAAACTCGGAAAATGCTTGCCTTAAATAAAGTCATTTACCGACATCAGTGTATGGACAGACTATACTTACCGCGAAGAGAAGGTGGTCTGGGCCTCATTGAGACAAATCATGCCTACCGAGCCTCAATGGTCAGTGTGGGGCAATATATAAAGAGCTTCTGTGATCAAAACATGAGAATGGTGAATGAACATCACACCAAATACCTTCGTCAGCAGACCTCAATAACAAAACTAGCCAATAATTTCAGTGGAAACACACTGGAAAACACTAGCGAAGATGATAACAACCCAGCAACCCTGATCGCGCGCAAGAAGAGGGAAGAGTACACGAAAAAGGAGCTGAAGACCAGACTAGAAGGATGGAGAAATAATAAAAGAGCAGGAAAGTTCATTGAAGAACTTAACCAGAGCTATATCAACAAGGAGGCTTTACTACAATGGCTCAAAAGTGGCAACTTCCTGTTCGATGATTAACGGATACTAATAGCAGCACAAGACACAGGGCTACTTACTAATGGATTTCAGAAAATGGCGGGTCTACAAAAAACCGACCAGTGCAGGTTCTGCCACTCTGCCATCGAAAGTCCAAACCACTTAATGTCTGGATGCAAGATCCTTTTGGCTGATGGCCATTACACTGCCCACCACAACAAAGTATGTAAATACCTACATTGGATGATCTGTGGAGAGATGCAGCTAGAAAGATCACTGAACATCTGGGAACATGAACCCCCACCCATAACATCGAATGGAAAAGTGACAGTGTTCTATGATAAAGACATACAGACGGGCAGATACATAAAAGACAAGGCCATCAAACCAGACATTGTCATCTGGAACAAACCAGATAAAACTGCTCTCATCATTGATGTAACCGTCCCAAATGACTATGGCCTCAATAGAACCGAACGGGAAAAAATAACAAAATACCAAGATCTCAAAAATGATCTAAAGATAACATGGTCCCTCGATGAAATAAACATCATACCGGTTGTAGTGGGGGAAACTGGTCTGGTGAAAAAAAAATCTAAGTAAATACTTAGAAACAATCCCCGGAAAACCAAATAGTAGGGAAGTACAGATAGCAGCCCTAAAAGGAACAACATCTATCCTTAAGAGAGCCCTCGGATATAAATTTTACTCATAGGGAAATCAAGTCTTAGCCTCAAGAGTAGGCCCCTTGATCTCTTTAGATAAACTAAATTAAAATGAAAAAAAAAAGTGAGAACCTTATTCTTGTGAAATTTGTATTAAATCATTTACTAAAAGTTACAATGTAAAAATACACACGTGAGCTCATACTGGCAAGAAACCTTATTCTTGTGAAATTTGTAGTAAATTATTTACTAAAAGTCACAATGTAAAAATACACATGCGAGCTCATACTGGCAAGAAACCTTATTTTTGTGAAATTTGTATTAAATCATTTACTAAAAGTTACAATGTAAAAATACACATGCGAGCTAATACTGGCAAGAAACCTTATTCTTGTGAAATTTGTATTAAATCATTTACTAAAAGTTACAATGTAAAAATACACATGTGAGCTCATACTGGCGAGAAACCTTATTCTTGTGAAATTTGTATTAAATCATTTACTAAAAGTCACAATGTAAAAATACACATGTGAGCTCATACTGGCGAGAAACCTTATTCTTGTGAAATTTGTATTAAATCATTTACTAAAAGTTACAATGTAAAAATACACATGCGAGCTCATACTGGCGAGAAACCTTATTCTTGTGAAATTTGTATTAAATCATTTACTAAAAGTCACAATGTAAAAATACACATGTGAGCTCATACTGGCGAGAACCTTATTCTTGTGAAATTTGTATTAAATCATTTACTAAAAGTCACAATGTAAAAATACACATGTGAGCTCATACTGGCGAGAACCTTATTCTTGTGAAATTTGTATTAAATCATTTACTAAAAGTTACAATGTAAAAATACACATGCGAGCTCATACTGGCGAGAAACCTTATTCTTGTGAAATTTGTATTAAATCATTTACTAAAAGTTACAATGTAAAAATACACATGCGAGCTCATACTGGCGAGAAACCTTATTCTTGTGAAATTTGTATTAAATCATTTACTAAAAGTCACAATGTAAAAATACACATGTGAGCTCATACTGGCGAGAACCTTATTCTTGTGAAATTTGTATTAAATCATTTACTAAAAGTTACAATGTAAAAATACACATGCGAGCTCATACTGGCGAGAAACCTTATTCTTGTGAAATTTGTATTAAATCATTTACTAAAAGTTACAATGTAAAAATACACATGCGAGCTCATACTGGCGAGAACCTTATTCTTGTGAAATTTGTATTAAATCATTTACTAAAAGTTACAATGTAAAAATACACATGTGAGCTCATACTGGCGAGAACCTTATTCTTGTGAAATTTGTATTAAATCATTTACTAAAAGTCACAATGTAAAAATACACATGTGAGCTCATACTGGCTAGAACCTTATTCTTGTGAAATTTGTATTAAATCATTTACTAAAAGTTACAATGTAAAAATACACATGCGAGCTCATACTGGCGAGAAACCTTATTCTTGTGAAATTTGTATTAAATCATTTACTAAAAGTTACAATGTAAAAATACACATGCGAGCTCATACTGGCGAGAACCTTATTCTTGTGAAATTTGTATTAAATCATTTACTAAAAGTTACAATGTAAAAATACACATGCGAGCTCATACTGGCGAGAACCTTATTCTTGTGAAATTTGTATTAAATCATTTACTAAAAGTTACAATGTAAAAATACACATGTGAGCTCATACTGGCGAGAACCTTATTCTTGTGAAATTTGTATTAAATCATTTACTAAAAGTTACAATGTAAAAATACACATGTGAGCTCATACTGGCGAGAACCTTATTCTTGTGAAATTTGTATTAAATCATTTACTAAAAGTCACAATGTAAAAATACACATGTGAGCTCATACTGGCGAGAACCTTATTCTTGTGAAATTTGTATTAAATCATTTACTAAAAGTCACAATGTAAAAATACACATGTGAGCTCATACTGGCGAGAACCTTATTCTTGTGAAATTTGTATTAAATCATTTACTAAAAGTCACAATGTAAAAATACACATGTGAGCTCATACTGGCGAGAACCTTATTCTTGTGAAATTTGTATTAAATCATTTACTAAAAGTTACAATGTAAAAATACACATGCGAGCTCATACTGGCGAGAAACCTTATTCTTGTGAAATTTGTATTAAATCATTTACTAAAAGTCACAATGTAAAAATACACATGTGAGCTCATACTGGCGAGAACCTTATTCTTGTGAAATTTGTATTAAATCATTTACTAAAAGTTACAATGTAAAAATACACATGCGAGCTCATACTGGCGAGAAACCTTATTCTTGTGAAATTTGTATTAAATCATTTACTAAAAGTTACAATGTAAAAATACACATGCGAGCTCATACTGGCGAGAACCTTATTCTTGTGAAATTTGTATTAAATCATTTACTAAAAGTTACAATGTAAAAATACACATGTGAGCTCATACTGGCGAGAACCTTATTCTTGTGAAATTTGTATTAAATCATTTACTAAAAGTCACAATGTAAAAATACACATGTGAGCTCATACTGGCTAGAACCTTATTCTTGTGAAATTTGTATTAAATCATTTACTAAAAGTTACAATGTAAAAATACACATGCGAGCTCATACTGGCGAGAAACCTTATTCTTGTGAAATTTGTATTAAATCATTTACTAAAAGTTACAATGTAAAAATACACATGCGAGCTCATACTGGCGAGAACCTTATTCTTGTGAAATTTGTATTAAATCATTTACTAAAAGTTACAATGTAAAAATACACATGTGAGCTCATACTGGCGAGAACCTTATTCTTGTGAAATTTGTATTAAATCATTTACTAAAAGTTACAATGTAAAAATACACATGTGAGCTCATACTGGCGAGAACCTTATTCTTGTGAAATTTGTATTAAATCATTTACTAAAAGTCACAATGTAAAAATACACATGTGAGCTCATACTGGCGAGAACCTTATTCTTGTGAAATTTGTATTAAATCATTTACTAAAAGTCACAATGTAAAAATACACATGTGAGCTCATACTGGCGAGAACCTTATTCTTGTGAAATTTGTATTAAATCATTTACTAAAAGTCACAATGTAAAAATACACATGTGAGCTCATACTGGCGAGAACCTTATTCTTGTGAAATTTGTATTAAATCATTTACTAAAAGTTACAATGTAAAAATACACATGCGAGCTCATACTGGCGAGAAACCTTATTCTTGTGAAATTTGTATTAAATCATTTACTAAAAGTTACAATGTAAAAATACACATGCGAGCTCATACTGGCGAGAAACCTTATTCTTGTGAAATTTGTATTAAATCATTTACTAAAAGTCACAATGTAAAAATACACATGTGAGCTCATACTGGCGAGAACCTTATTCTTGTGAAATTTGTATTAAATCATTTACTAAAAGTTACAATGTAAAAATACACATGCGAGCTCATACTGGCGAGAAACCTTATTCTTGTGAAATTTGTATTAAATCATTTACTAAAAGTTACAATGTAAAAATACACATGCGAGCTCATACTGGCGAGAAACCTTATTCTTGTGAAATTTGTATTAAATCATTTACTAAAAGTTACAATGTAAAAATACACATGCGAGCTCATACTGGCAAGAAACCTTATTCTTGTGAAATTTGTATTAAATCATTTACTAAAAGTTACAATGTAAAAATACACATGCGAGCTCATACTGGCGAGAACCCTTATTCTTGTGAAATTTGTATTAAATAATTTACTAAAAGTCACAATGTAAAAATACACATGCGAGCTCATACTGGCAAGAAACCTTATTCTTGTGAAATTTGTATTAAATCATTTACTAAAAGTTACAATGTAAAAATACACATGCGAGCTCATACTGGCAAGAAACCTTATTCTTGTGAAATTTGTATTAAATCATTTACTAAAAGTTACAATGTAAAAATACACATGTGAGCTCATACTGGCGAGAACCTTATTCTTGTGAAATTTGTATTAAATCATTTACTAAAAGTTACAATGTAAAAATACACATGCGAGCTCATACTGGCAAGAAACTTTATTCTTGTGAAATTTGTATTAAATCATTTACTAAAAGTTACAATGTAAAAATACACATGCGAGCTCATACTGGCAAGAAACCTTATTCTTGTGAAATTTGTATTAAATCATTTACTAAAAGTTACAATGTAAAAATACACATGCGAGCTCATACTGGCAAGAAACCTTATTCTTGTGAAATTTGTATTAAATCATTTACTAAAAGTTACAATGTAAAAATACACATGCGAGCTCATACTGGCAAGAAACCTTATTCTTGTGAAATTTGTATTAAATCATTTACTAAAAGTTACAATGTAAAAATACACATGCGAGCTCATACTGGCAAGAAACCTTATTCTTGTGAAATTTGTATTAAATCATTTACTAAAAGTTACAATGTAAAAATACACATGCGAGCTCATACTGGCGAGAACCTTATTCTTGTGAAATTTGTATTAAATCATTTACTAAAAGTTACAATGTAAAAATACACATGTGAGCTCATACTGGCGAGAACCTTATTCTTGTGAAATTTGTATTAAATCATTTACTAAAAGTTACAATGTAAAAATACACATGCGAGCTCATACTGGCAAGAAACCTTATTCTTGTGAAATTTGTATTAAATCATTTACTAAAAGTTACAATGTAAAAATACACACGTGAGCTCATACTGGCAAGAAACCTTATTCTTGTGAAATTTGTAGTAAATTATTTACTAAAAGTTACAATGTAAAAATACACATGCGAGCTCATACTGGCAAGAAACCTTATTCTTGTGAAATTTGTATTAAATCATTTACTAAAAGTCACAATGTAAAAATACACATGTGAGCTCATACTGGCGAGAAACCTTATTCTTGTGAAATTTGTAGTAAATTATTTACTAAAAGTTACAATGTAAAAATACACATGCGAGCTCATACTGGCAAGAAACCTTATTCTTGTGAAATTTGTATTAAATCATTTACTAAAAGTCACAATGTAAAAATACACATGTGAGCTCATACTGGCGAGAAACCTTATTCTTGTGAAATTTGTATTAAATCATTTACTCAAAGTCACAATGTAAAAATACACACGCGAGCTCATACTGGCGAGAACCTTATTCTTGTGAAATTTGTATTAAATCATTTACTAAAAGTCACAATGTAAAAATACACATGCGAGCTCATACTGGCAAGAAACCTTATTCTTGTGAAATTTGTATTAAATCATTTACTAAAAGTCACAATGTAAAAATACACACGCGAGCTCATACTGGCGAGAACCTTATTCTTGTGAAATTTGTATTAAATCATTTACTAAAAGTCACAATGTAAAAATACACATGCGAGCTCATACTGGCGAGAACCTTATTCTTGTGAAATTTGTATTAAATCATTTACTAAAAGTCACAATGTAAAAATACACACGCGAGCTCATACTGGCGAGAACCATATTCTTGTGAAATTTGTATTAAATCATTTACTAAAAGTCACAATGTAAAAATACACATGCGAGCTCATACTGGCGAGAACCTTATTCTTGTGAAATTTGTATTAAATCATTTACTAAAAGTTACAATGTAAAAATACACATGCGAGCTCATACTGGCAAGAAACCTTATTCTTGTGAAATTTGTATTAAATCATTTACTAAAAGTCACAATGTAAAAATACACATGCGAGCTCATACTGGCAAGAAACCTTATTCTTGTGAAATTTGTATTAAATCATTTACTAAAAGTTACAATGTAAAAATACACATGCGAGCTCATACTGGCGAGAACCTTATTCTTGTGAAATTTGTATTAAATCATTTACTTAAAGTCACAATGTAAAAATACACATGCGAGCTCATACTGGCAAGAAACCTTATTCTTGTGAAATTTGTATTAAATCATTTACTATAAGTCACAATGTAAAAATACACATGCGAGCTCATACTGGCAAGAAACCTTATTCTTGTGAAATTTGTATTAAATCATTTACTAAAAGTCACAATGTAAAAATACACATGCGAGCTCATACTGGCAAGAAAGCTTATTCTTGTGAAATTTGTATTAAATCATTTACTAAAAGTCACAATGTAAAAATACACATGCGAGCTCATACTGGCAAGAAACCTTATTCTTGTGAAATTTGTATTAAATCATTTACTAAAAGTTACAATGTAAAAATACACATGCGAGCTCATACTGGCGAGAACCTTATTCTTGTGAAATTTGTATTAAATCATTTACTAAAAGTCACAATGTAAAAATACACATTCGAGCTCATACTGGCAAGAAACCTTATTCTTGTGAAATTTGTATTAAATCATTTACTAAAAGTCACAATGTAAAAATACACACGCGAGCTCATACTGGCGAGAACCTTATTCTTGTGAAATTTGTATTAAATCATTTACTAAAAGTTACAATGTAAAAATACACATGCGAGCTCATACTGGCAAGAAACCTTATTCTTGTGAAATTTGTATTAAATCATTTACTAAAAGTTACAATGTAAAAATACACACGTGAGCTCATACTGGCAAGAAACCTTATTCTTGTGAAATTTGTAGTAAATTATTTACTAAAAGTTACAATGTAAAAATACACATGCGAGCTCATACTGGCAAGAAACCTTATTCTTGTGAAATTTGTATTAAATCATTTACTAAAAGTCACAATGTAAAAATACACATGTGAGCTCATACTGGCAAGAAACCTTATTCTTGTGAAATTTGTATTAAATCATTTACTAAAAGTTACAATGTAAAAATACATATGCGAGCTCATACTGGCGAGAAACCTTATTCTTGTGAAATTTGTATTAAATCATTTACTAAAAGTTACAATGTAAAAATACACATGTGAGCTCATACTGGCGAGAAACCTTATTCTTGTGAAATTTGTGGTAAATAATTAACAAAAAGTTTTCATTCAAAATACACGTTGAGACCCACACATTTAATTTTCTAATATCTATGTATCTCAAGTGTTAGCCTCAGGAAGGGGCTACTTGATTTCTGAGAACTTCGCCTGAAGTAAAACGAAACGAAGGAAAATATAAAATAACGGCTATCAACCAGATTGCAATTCCGGTCATTTCATATGGTCTTGGTATTATTCATTGGCCACAACGTAACATCAATAGGCTCAATACAAAAACCATAAAAATGCTAGTGTTACATAGGATAATATACTGGAACCAATGCATGGACAGGATATATCTATGACGAAAAGTAGGCGGTCTAGGTCACACTGAAATCAACCATGCATATAGAACCACCATAGTAAGCATGGGGCAGTACATCAGAAGTTCTACAGATGTAACAATGGGAATGGTGAAGGATCATCATGAACATCTATCCCAACAAACCTCAGTCACAAAGCTTGCTGAAAACTTCGATGGAACCATGCTGGAAAAATCAGAGAAAATCTTGGAAGAGCTTGACCAAGAATATATAGACAAAGAGGCTTCACTCCAGTTGCTCAAGAATGGCAGACTTCCATTTGATGAGGACAAAATTATTATAGCCGGACAAGATGAAGGCTTACTCACAAATGGATTAAAAAAGTTTGCTGGCCTCCAAACAAACGATCAGTGTAGATTTTGCCACTCAGCAATTGAGAGCCGAGTCACCTAATGTCTGGATGACAGATCCTATTAGCTGATGGTCACTACACTGCTCGCCACAACAAAGTATGCAAATAATTCCATTGGAAAATCTGTGGAGAGATGCAGCTGGAATAGGTGTCGAACATCTGGGAACATGAATCTTCACCCATAACATCAAACGGTGACAGTGTTCTATGATAAAGACATACAGGCGGGACGATACATAAAAGACAGAGCCATCAAGCCATACATTGTTATCTGGAAAAAAACCTTAAACGAATGCTCTTATTATAGATGTAACCTCCTGAATGACTATAGCCTCAATAGAGCTGAACACGAGAAGATTACCAAATATCAAGACCGCAAGAATGACTTAAAAGCAACATGGTCTCAAAAGTAAATAAACATAATACCGGTTGTAGTAAGCACAACTGGCCTAATAAAAATAACATTAACAATACTTAGACACAATCCCCGGAAGACCAAGCTGTAATGAAATAAAGATATCAGCCCATAAAAGGGGCAACGTCTATCTTAAAAAGAGCCTTCAAATATGAGTTTAAATCATAAGGAAATAGAGTGTTAACTCCAGGAAGGATCGCATTGATTTCTTTAAACTAACTGACATAAAATTTGAAAAAATAGAGAGAACTTGAATGCATACTGGAAAGAACTTTAATGCCTACATTTTACTTGAGTGTCTAAGGTCTCTCTGTAAAGGGTTTTTTTCAGAACAACCTGACATGGGGATATTTTCCCCTACAAGTAAACTCAGACTAAATATTCAAAATACCATAGTATTCACAGAACAAATAAGATCCTCTCGGAATTGCAAGACTATACTTGATTATACAAGAAATGGTGCTTCTTCTCGGAATGATTTTGCCTATAGTAACTGCACTAAGCTGGATATTCCACCTGACAAGATTAACTCTTGTCCTTGAATCCGGTAAGACCAAGAAACAACGAGAAAGATATAATCTAACATAGTTAAATGGTCAATTAGGGAGAGTAAAAATGAATGTTCTTAACTTCTTTACTAACTCAACGGTTGACAGGTAAAGGAGAACTTTAATGGAATATTCGAATATCTATGTATCTCATATAGAGATCAAGTGTTAGCTCCTTGATATCTGAGAATTTTTACTGAAGTAAAATAAAACAAAAGAGGAGAAACGTTATTCTTGTGAAATCTATTTACAATAAGTTATAATTTATGAATACATATGCAAATGCGAATCCCATGACATGTAAAATTCTAACTAGAAAGATATTGGGGAAACCAATGGCAAAACTAGAATCATCTGATTCACACGAAATGAATGAATGAACTAATAACATTAAGCTCAATACTCAATCAGCCCAGCACAATTCTACTCCTGTTATCCAGTCAAAGAAACTATAACATAATTAAATGGCTCATTCAGCAAACAAAATAGTATTCTTCACTGTTTTATTTAATCAACGTTTAAAATGTGGGGAAGCTTCTGAAATGAACACTCAGATATATATGTAACTCATAATTTGATTTTTAAAAATTACATGAGACATATAGTGCATACTAGACACCATGCTCGAATGAGTTCAGTCTTTCTGTACAGAGGGATTTATAAGGACACTCTTAAGTGAGGATATTTCGTACTACAAGTAAATCCTGAAAGCTCAGTCAAATCTGTGAAAATGGTCAAAATAATTGCAACACAAGTTTCTTTGCACCATGCATTTCTATGAAGTCTCTATATGAATATATTAAAAGTCTACAAGATTGATGTGAAATGTTAAAATTTATTAAGTATTATCTGCGAAAACCGTGTTTTTATGCTGAAGAAATGAAAACAATTTTGTTTTCGTTTCTTGTTTCTAAACAGTAAATACATGCTCAATAGTTATTTTACTTGTTAACGTGCAGTTACCTTTGTCAAATTCATTGCTGAAAAGACATTTTATTGATGAAGTTTATTAGTTTTCAGTTAATAGTTACATTCTAATAATTGAATTCGCTTATTTCTAATAATTGTATTAAAATGTTATAATTAATCAAAAAGCACTGAAACTGGACAGCTGTCACGACCCTATTAATGTTACAAACAAAAAGGAAAATAAAATATTGTTTCAATTTTTATTTAAACTATTTATAAGCAAATGTTTATTTTTCATTATCGCTTATTAATATAATATGCACACAGGTAGGCAGAGGATTTGGCCAACAGTGAATTTCACCGACGAGAATCTCTAACCAGACAATTTGGCCCATTTGATATTTTTACAAGCCGAACAGTTTTGTGGCCACATATTCTTGTATGACGTTTTAGTGGCATGTGAGAAGCATGTGATGGTCAGTGGTTAAGCTACCACCAGTGACTTTTATTAATCCTTTTTTTATTAAACATTTTTTTCACTTTTTCATTTTAAGAAGAAAGTACTATAGTCGTAAATACCTGTCACCTATACAAAACGTGTTTTGCCTTGTATCGATGATTTGAGTTTTGTGATTTTTAACATGCAGTGATGAAAATAAATACTATTTTTTATGCAAAATGTGTTGTGAACTTTATTATCAAGTGTTCAATTTTCAGCTTCTATTCTACCTTTTCCCAAAGTTAAGCTAATTCTCTACCCAGAATGATTAACACCTAATGTTACTCTTTATTACTGGTTCAACCAGAGAGCAGACAACATGGGCTCAAGACAATGATAAACTGCTGTTCAAAAAGGAATGTGACTCGTACTCAAATAATTTTGACGCATTGATGGGACAATTATATTTTTTAGACATAAATTAACCTCAAAGGCAACACGTTGCTACTGAGACATAATGGCCTACTGTGAATTGGGTGGAAATTTATAATCATCATAAGTGAGCCATTGTGCAGCTAGATATTTTCTCTCATTATTTTTAAATTTCTGCATTTTGGTACATTCAAGTAGATAGGGAGCAGGGGCGGAATTCCAAAAATAAAAAGCCTAGAGTTTCAATTACTTGAGACTTTTGACGACTGACGGAATGAACGCGAGCTACTCCAGTATTTGCCTTTTGATCAAAGTGTAGTATCTGTTCCGATGGATACTGTAAATCAATACTCCAGTCGGTCCGTTCAAAATTCTGTACAGATTCCCATGTGTGACAGAATGATTTCCGAGTTTGACAAGATTCATTCAGTGAAACGTAGTTAGAATAACATCCAATGCTGTTTGTTTAGTTCAGGTTAAATGTTCTATCATCAGTGTGAGCGATACTCAGAATACAATTACGAATTACTTAAAACATCCACTTGGTCATGGCTGACGGAAATGAGGTTACACCGGCCGGGATTTTGTGAAAATTACATGCAAAATTCAAACAGTAGTCCATATAATCAAAATAATACAAATTTTTGATAAAAAATAATCTTTGAGGACATTCTTTTCATACAAATAAAGAGGTTAAAAGTAAAACATATTGGTCAATATTTAAAGAATTCCTTAGAATAATTCTCCAAATTAAAAAAATTCAGAGTAACTCAAACAAATACATTTCTCATCTATTTGTGATACTATTCTGTGGAGTTATACAGTGTTGCGTTCTGAATGACTCGGTACTAAATATAGTCAGATGATGTGAGGATCGCATGCAACTTGACAAACTGCCCCATCAACTATTTCATATGAATGCTGGGGTCAAAAGTGGGAGTAAGGAGTTTTCAAATAGAACAAATATAAATATAATCCACATAATTTTGGTGAGCGTGGTATAGTCTTGAGATCATTTCCCTAAATCCCCATATTTACTTGAGATACCGTGAACTGTTTCCCTGTTTCTGCAATGGACACATATAAGGTGTTCTGGATACATGCAAATGATACACACATGAAATCGTTTAGAGGGACTGTAGCGTTTCTGCCTATCAATCAAATATGTCATATATCTATTCTACCTTTATATTCCTGATTGGCCAAGAAAATGATAAAAACACAACTTACATCTAATTTGACCAGCCAATTGTAAGGCTCAAACAATTATAGCTAATGAGACGTCTGAAATGTGTAGCACCGATTATTGGAGGACAACACATGAAGATTTTTTTTGGGGTGTAGATGCCATGATGACAAAAAAAATAAATAACAAAATCATTCTGAGAGCAAAAACCTCTGCAAGCTTATTGTGTTACCCTGACATGCATGGGAAATTCTGCACCTACAGACTGATTTAAAAGTGCCAGATTGACAGAGATTCGTCTGAAGTTACTAAATTGGATATTCTATGTCAAAATTAAAAGTGATGACAAATCTTGAATCTGAATCAGATGCAGATGAAATTTTATGTTCACAGTATGCAATCCTATATTGTATTCAAAAGAATAGACAAGAAATTGACTGAGATGTGAAATTTTATAAGGTGATATGCAAGTTTTCTACTCGCCCAGTGTATTTATACATGAGTAAAAACATTCATGTGTTATCTTACTGAACTACATACCAATCAGCTTAAAAGTGATTGCATGTTAGTACAAAAGAAAATAGATCTTTATCATTAAACTTCTACATTACCCCCTGCTTAGGCGTGATTTTAATCGTTAAAATGCTACATTACCCCATGCTTAGGCGTAATCTTAATAATTAAAATGTTACATCACCCCCTGCTTAGGCGTAATCTTAATCGTGTAACTGCTACATCACCACCTGCTTAGGCGTAATCTTAATAATTAAAATGCTACATTACCCCCTGCTTAGGCGTAATATTAATCATGTAACTGCTACATTACTGCCTGCTTAGGCTTAATCTTAATAATGTAACTGCTACAAAGCATCCAATGTACATCATTTCATATCGTCATTTTTATTTATAATTTTTAATGATGCCTTGGCACGTTCATAACATTCACTGTAAAAATACAGAGAATTTGTTGATAAAAAGTGCAGATTTGTATATTTCACATCAGTTGATTTTTTTTCGCGTTTTACTGTTAAAATAGGGACTTTTATAGAAATGCATTATGCAAAAAACTTGTGTTGCAATTATTTTGACCTTTAGTAAAAAGTGAGGCTTATTTAACTGTACCATCACACAATATTCAAAATAACATTGTATTCAAAGCTTAACTAAGATTATCTAAACATGGCTACACACTGGCTCATACAAAGAAAGGAAAGTAATGGTGCACCTTCTCCTAGTGATGTTATCACAAGTAAACACACTAAGCTGGATACTCTACCAGACCAGATGAATTTTGGTCCTGTAATCCGTCAAAGCCAAGAAAAGTTTTTCAGACTGTTCACACGTAATTCTCTCTTTAAAAAAGTAGAATCTCATTCTTTAGAGGTGGGGGGGCAAGTGATTTAACACAGGTTGTTATTCTACAATTTAGCCGAAAATATCTAGCTGACTTGAACTGGGCAGCTCCGTCGGCATTCCCTGGTAGGCACGCCTCATGCAGTAAGCAATAAACTTACTCTTCCCCAAAGAAGGGAGGCAAAGCCTGGCAGGGTGGACCTCCTAGAACTGCACAGGACAAACCCACAGACTCGCGGAATCAAGCCCCGAAGGACAAGACGACACCGGTCTATAGGGTGCAGTATTGTCGCGGTCCAACAACACCGCGACGTTTGTTTATTTTTGGAAAACACGCCATCTTGGAAAAACTAGCAGCAGCAGTAGTTCACTGTTTGTTTTGCCACGATCTGGACATCAGCAGCAGCAGCTATTCTCGTCTTAACCCTTTTCCATGGAAAAGTACCGGCTGCTCCCTGTGATTTGACGTTGTAAACAGAAAATTGGAAAAACCCAATTTTTAATCGCCATCTTTGTAAACATGATTCAGCAAAAACAACGGCAAGCAAACAAATGCCTTATTTCTCCTGTAAGGAATACAAATGCATCTCCCGACTGTACCGAAAAACCCACTAATACACCTACGACACCGGTCGGCAATGTAGTACAACAAAAGACCTTTTCGGTATTTATTTACCGAAGTTAATCCCTTTTCACAAGACCAACGAAAGTGGCTTGGCATATGCTTCATGAAATCTCTAGCTCCTCGCTCAAAAATTTAACCCGACCAGGGTTTTTAAACCCACCTAATGATCTGGTATTGTCCTGACCTTTGGGTCTGGATTTACGCCGGTCTATTGGGGGTTGTTGGTCCTGTGCAGTTCTAGGAGGTGCACCCTCCCAGGCTTCGCCTCCCCTCTTTGGGGAGGAGTAAGTTTATTGCTTACTGTCTGAGGCGCCCCTACCGGGGAATGCCGACGGGGCTGCCCAGGCAATTTTTAAAAGGTCAGATAGCTCACCTCGAGCCCTGGCTTATCTAATCCCACTTTCCGACCTTGTGTCACATTTTACCTTGTGGGAGGTAGATAAATAGCAACCCAACCAGGGTTTTTAAACCCACCTAATGATCTGGTATTGTCCTGACCTTTGGGTCTGGATTTACGCCGGTCTATTGGGGGTTGTTGGTCCTGTGCAGTTCTAGGAGGTGCACCCTCCCAGGCTTCGCCTCCCCTCTTTGGGGAGGAGTAAGTTTATTGCTTACTGTCTGAGGCGCCCCTACCGGGGAATGCCGACGGGGCTGCCCAGGCAATTTTTAAAAGGTCAGATAGCTCACCTCGAGCCCTGGCTTATCTAATCCCACTTTCCGACCTTGTGTCACATTTTACCTTGTGGGAGGTAGATAAATAGCAACCCAACCAGGGTTTTTAAACCCACCTAATGATCTGGTATTGTCCTGACCTTTGGGTCTGGATTTACGCCGGTCTATTGGGGGTTGTTGGTCCTGTGCAGTTCTAGGAGGTGCACCCTCCCAGGCTTCGCCTCCCCTCTTTGGGGAGGAGTAAGTTTATTGCTTACTGTCTGAGGCGCCCCTACCGGGGAATGCCGACGGGGCTGCCCAGGCAATTTTTAAAAGGTCAGATAGCTCACCTCGAGCCCTGGCTTATCTAATCCCACTTTCCGACCTTGTGTCACATTTTACCTTGTGGGAGGTAGATAAATAGCAACCCAACCAGGGTTTTTAAACCCACCTAATGATCTGGTATTGTCCTGGCCTTTGGGTCTGGATTTACGCCGGTCTATTAGGGGTTGTTTGGTCCTGTGCAGTTCTAGGAGGTGCACCCTCCCAGGCTTTGCCTCCTCTCTTTGGGGAGGAGTAAGTTTATTGCTTACTGTCTGAGGCGCCCCTACCGGGGAATGCCGACGGGGCTGCCCAGGCAATTTTTAAAAGGTCAGATAGCTCACCTCGAGCCCTGGCTTATCTAATCCCACTTTCCGACCTTGTGTCACATTTTACCTTGTGGGAGGTAGATAAATAGCAACCCAACCAGGGTTTTTAAACCCACCTAATGATCTGGTATTGTCCTGGCCTTTGGGTCTGGATTTACGCCGGTCTATTAGGGGTTGTTTGGTCCTGTGCAGTTCTAGGAGGTGCACCCTCCCAGGCTTTGCCTCCTCTCTTTGGGGAGGAGTAAGTTTATTGCTTACTGTCTGAGGCGCCCCTACCGGGGAATGCCGACGGGGCTGCCCAGGCAATTTTTAAATGGTCAGATAGCTCACCTCGAGCCCTGGCTTATCTAATCCCACTTTCCGACCTTGTGTCACATTTTACCTTGTGGGAGGTAGATAAATAGCAACCCAACCAGGGTTTTTAAACCCACCTAATGATCTGGTATTGTCCTGGCCTTTGGGTCTGGATTTACGCCGGTCTATTAGGGGTTGTTTGGTCCTGTGCAGTTCTAGGAGGTGCACCCTCCCAGGCTTTGCCTCCTCTCTTTGGGGAGGAGTAAGTTTATTGCTTACTGTCTGAGGCGCCCCTACCGGGGAATGCCGACGGGGCTGCCCAGGCAATTTTTAAATGGTCAGATAGCTCACCTCGAGCCCTGGCTTATCTAATCCCACTTTCCGACCTTGTGTCACATTTTACCTTGTGGGAGGTAGATAAATAGCAACCCAACCAGGGTTTTTAAACCCACCTAATGATCTGGTATTGTCCTGGCCTTTGGGTCTGGATTTACGCCGGTCTATTAGGGGTTTCTGGTCCTGTGCAGTTCTAGGAGGTGCACCCTCCCAGAGGAGTAAGTTTATTGCTTACTGTCTGAGGTGCCCCTACCGGGGAATGCCGACGGGGCTGCCCAGGCAATTTTTAAATTGTCAGAATTGCTCTCCTCTCGAGCGCTGGCTTATCTAATCCCACTTTCCGACCTTGTGTCACATTTTACCTTGTGGGAGGTAGATAAATAGCAACTCAACCAGGGGGTCAGGAGACCCCCACGTCGGCAGTTCCGAACTCCTGCATCTGCAGTTCTGAGTTCCTGCTCTCCAGCAGTCCGAACGCCGACAGCAGCCGCAACTCCTGCACCCGCAACTCCAGCAGCAGCAGCAAAGATACAAACAGCCCTTTTCAGGGCTACTGAATGCGTACTCTCTTTGCTGTCTGCATCTCCAGCATCCTGCAGTCCAGAGTTCCTGCGCCAGCACTCTCCTGCTCCAGTATCCTGCAGTCCAGAGTTCCTGCGCCAGCACTCACCTGCTCCAGCATCCTGCAGTCCAGAGTTCTTGCACCAGCACTCTCCTGCTCCAGCTCCCTGCAGTCCCGAGTTCCTGCACCAGCACTCTCCTGCGCTCCAGCATCCTGCAGTCCAGAGTTCTTGCACCAGCACTTTCCTGCTCCAGCATCCTGCAGTCCCGAGTTCCTGCTCCAGCACTCTCCTGCTCCAGCACCCTTCAGTCCTGAGCTCCTGCACCACTCCTGATCCAGTGACACCATCTCATTTCACTTCACTTGTTATTACCATATGGTAAATAAACATCCGTCTTTAAACTGTTCACCAGTTGTTTGTCATCTCTTCTTTGCCATTTTGCCGTTTACTTGCCCGTGTCCACACTTTCTTAGTTGTCGGGGCCGATCGATCACACCGGTCGGTCGGTCCCGCAACAAGTGGTGACCCCGACGTGATCTGTGGACACGGGCAGCGGCTGGTAGAGAAGATGACATTGACCAAACCTCACCAACCACGATTTTGGACATCTCAAGGAACTCAGCCAAACGCGAACAACAACACCAAGCCTCATGACTTAATACTGGTTGTAAAAAGTCAGGCTCAGCAGGCATCAACATCACCCTTCAAGGCCTACCAACTCTCTTCAACACAAGATGCAACAACCGCGCAGACCCACATGCGCTTATTCCCGGACATCACTGACAACACTATGGAAGAAATCACACCAGTTCAAAACGAGTACACTTGCACAAGCACGACTAAAACACTCAACAACTGGACGTTCGTTGATCAACAGGAGGACCCATCAACTCGAACGATGCACACCAACACCAGTACAGACCCACTTGTATCTGGACCTGCTAACTCACTTGCAGACATTTGTGCAGTTGACTTTGACCATAGTGTACCACCAAATCATGACGACCAGATGTTCGTTCATCAGCTCCACGACACGGACTAATTCACATGAACAACAACTGTGCAGACCCACTTGCGCTCGTCACCAACAACCGGACTTTGACCATAGGGTACCACCAATCTCAACAACTAGATGTTTGTTCATCAGCTCCACGACACGGACTATTCAACATGAGCAACATCACCAACTGCACAGAATCACTTGTGCTCACTCATCCCCTTAACTCATGAACAACCGCGCAGACCCCACATGCGCTCATCCATCAACAACCGCGCAGACCCACTTGTGCTCATTCATCACTCTCACTCGTCAACAACCGCGCAGACCCACTTGCGCTCATTCATCACCTCACTCAACAACCGCGCAGACCCACTTGCGCTCACTCATCAACCACCGCGCAGACCCACTTGCGCTCACTCATCAGCAACCGCGCAGATCTCACATGCGCTCACTCGTCAACAACTGCGCAGACCCACTTGCGCTCACTCGTCAACAACCGCGTAGAATCACTTGTGCTCACTCATCACTTTATCTCATGAACAATCGCGCAGACCCCACATGCGCTCATCCACCAACAACCGCGCAGACCCCACATGCGCTCATCCACCAACAACCGCGCAGACCTCACATGCGCTCACTCGTCAAAAAAACCGCGCAGACCCACTTGCGCTCACTCGTCAGCAACCGCGCAGACCCACTTGCGCTCACTTGTCAACAACTGCGCAGACCCACTTGCGCTCACTCATCACCTTCAACCAAATTCATATGCACCACAGACCTTACCAACATACCGAACTTTTAAACACTTGTCTTTGACCACAACGCACCGCTGATCTTGACAATTGAACGTTCGTTTCATCAGCTCCGCATCACGCAGACTAATCAACATGAACAACGTCACCAAGATTCGCTCGCACTCAACATTTTTCAACAGCAGATCCACTTGCACTGTCAATGTTTGACCACAGCGTAAACACTCATGCATCTTCATTTTTTGACCATCCTTGCAGGTACATTTCATTATACCTCTGCAACTCTTCACCACAATGTTTTCCTTTAATTTTTAATTGATAATGATCAATTATCCAGGGAAGGGGCCTTGTCGCGGTCCAACAACACCGCGACGTTTGTTTATTTTTGGAAAACACGCCATCTTGGAAAAACTAGCAGCAGCAGTAGTTCACTGTTTGTTTTGCCACGATCTGGACATCAGCAGCAGCAGCTATTCTCGTCTTAACCCTTTTCCATGGAAAAGTACCGGCTGCTCCCTGTGATTTGACGTTGTAAACAGAAAATTGGAAAAACCCAATTTTTAATCGCCATCTTTGTAAACATGATTCAGCAAAAACAACGGCAAGCAAACAAATGCCTTATTTCTCCTGTAAGGAATACAAATGCATCTCCCGACTGTACCGAAAAACCCACTAATACACCTACGACACCGGTCGGCAATGTAGTACAACAAAAGACCTTTTCGGTATTTATTTACCGAAGTTAATCCCTTTTCACAAGACCAACGAAAGTGGCTTGGCATATGCTTCATGAAATCTCTAGCTCCTCGCTCAAAAATTTAACCCGACCAGGGTTTTTAAACCCACCTAATGATCTGGTATTGTCCTGACCTTTGGGTCTGGATTTACGCCGGTCTATTGGGGGTTGTTGGTCCTGTGCAGTTCTAGGAGGTGCACCCTCCCAGGCTTCGCCTCCCCTCTTTGGGGAGGAGTAAGTTTATTGCTTACTGTCTGAGGCGCCCCTACCGGGGAATGCCGACGGGGCTGCCCAGGCAATTTTTAAATGGTCAGATAGCTCACCTCGAGCCCTGGCTTATCTAATCCCACTTTCCGACCTTGTGTCACATTTTACCTTGTGGGAGGTAGATAAATAGCAACCCGACCAGGGTTTTTAAACCCACCTAATGATCTGGTATTGTCCTGACCTTTGGGTCTGGATTTACGCCGGTCTATTGGGGGTTGTTGGTCCTGTGCAGTTCTAGGAGGTGCACCCTCCCAGGCTTCGCCTCCCCTCTTTGGGGAGGAGTAAGTTTATTGCTTACTGTCTGAGGCGCCCCTACTGGGGAATGCCGACGGGGCTGCCCAGGCAATTTTTAAATGGTCAGATAGCTCACCTCGAGCCCTGGCTTATCTAATCCCACTTTCCGACCTTGTGTCACATTTTACCTTGTGGGAGGTAGATAAATAGCAACCCGACCAGGGTTTTTAAACCCACCTAATGATCTGGTATTGTCCTGACCTTTGGGTCTGGATTTACGCCGGTCTATTGGGGGTTGTTGGTCCTGTGCAGTTCTAGGAGGTGCACCCTCCCAGGCTTCGCCTCCCCTCTTTGGGGAGGAGTAAGTTTATTGCTTACTGTCTGAGGCGCCCCTACCGGGGAATGCCGACGGGGCTGCCCAGGCAATTTTTAAAAGGTCAGATAGCTCACCTCGAGCCATGGCTTATCTAATCCCACTTTCCGACCTTGTGTCACATTTTACCTTGTGGGAGGTAGATAAATAGCAACCCGACCAGGGTTTTTAAACCCACCTAATGATCTGGTATTGTCCTGACCTTTGGGTCTGGATTTACGCCGGTCTATTGGGGGTTGTTGGTCCTGTGCAGTTCTAGGAGGTGCACCCTCCCAGGCTTCGCCTCCCCTCTTTGGGGAGGAGTAAGTTTATTGCTTACTGTCTGAGGCGCCCCTACCGGGGAATGCCGACGGGGCTGCCCAGGCAATTTTTAAATGGTCAGATAGCTCACCTCGAGCCCTGGCTTATCTAATCCCACTTTCCGACCTTGTGTCACATTTTACCTTGTGGGAGGTAGATAAATAGCAACCCGACCAGGGTTTTTAAACCCACCTAATGATCTGGTATTGTCCTGACCTTTGGGTCTGGATTTACGCCGGTCTATTGGGGGTTGTTGGTCCTGTGCAGTTCTAGGAGGTGCACCCTCCCAGGCTTCGCCTCCCCTCTTTGGGGAGGAGTAAGTTTATTGCTTACTGTCTGAGGCGCCCCTACCGGGGAATGCCGACGGGGCTGCCCAGGCAATTTTTAAATGGTCAGATAGCTCACCTCGAGCCCTGGCTTATCTTATCCCACTTTCCGACCTTGTGTCACATTTTACCTTGTGGGAGGTAGATAAATAGCAACTCGACCAGGGTTTTTAAACCCACCTAATGATCTGGTATTGTCCTGGCCTTTGGGTCTGGATTTACGCCGGTCTATTAGGGGTTGTTTGGTCCTGTGCAGTTCTAGGAGGTGCACCCTCCCAGGCTTCGCCTCCCCTCTTTGGGGAGGAGTAAGTTTATTGCTTACTGTCTGAGGCGCCCCTACCGGGGAATGCCGACGGGGCTGCCCAGGCAATTTTTAAATGGTCAGATAGCTCACCTCGAGCCCTGGCTTATCTAATCCCACTTTCCGACCTTGTGTCACATTTTACCTTGTGGGAGGTAGATAAATAGCAACTCGACCAGGGTTTTTAAACCCACCTAATGATCTGGTATTGTCCTGGCCTTTGGGTCTGGATTTACGCCGGTCTATTAGGGGTTGTTTGGTCCTGTGCAGTTCTAGGAGGTGCACCCTCCCAGGCTTCGCCTCCCCTCTTTGGGGAGGAGTAAGTTTATTGCTTACTGTCTGAGGCGCCCCTACCGGGGAATGCCGACGGGGCTGCCCAGGCAATTTTTAAATGGTCAGATAGCTCACCTCGAGCCCTGGCTTATCTAATCCCACTTTCCGACCTTGTGTCACATTTTACCTTGTGGGAGGTAGATAAATAGCAACTCGACCAGGGTTTTTAAACCCACCTAATGATCTGGTATTGTCCTGGCCTTTGGGTCTGGATTTACGCCGGTCTATTGGGGGTTGTTTGGTCCTGTGCAGTTCTAGGAGGTGCACACTCCCAGGCTTCGCCTCCCCTCTTTGGGGAGGAGTAAGTTTATTGCTTACTGTCTGAGGCGCCCCTACCGGGGAATGCCGACGGGGCTGCCCAGGCAATTTTTAAATGGTCAGATAGCTCACCTCGAGCCCTGGCTTATCTAATCCCACTTTCCGACCTTGTGTCACATTTTACCTTGTGGGAGGTAGATAAATAGCAACTCGACCCAGGGTTTTTAAACCCACCTAATGATCTGGTATTGTCCTTGTTGGTCCTGTGCAGTTCTAGGAGGTGCACCCTCCCAGGCTTCGCCTCCCCTCTTTGGGGAGGAGTAAGTTTATTGCTTACTGTCTGAGGCGCCCCTACCGGGGAATGCCGACGGGACTGCCCAGGCAATTTTTAAATGGTCAGATAGCTCACCTCGAGCCCTGGCTTATCTAATCCCACTTTCCGACCTTGTGTCACATTTTACCTTGTGGGAGGTAGATAAATAGCAACTCGACCCAGGGTTTTTAAACCCACCTAATGATCTGGTATTGTCCTGGCCTTTGGGTCTGGATTTACGCCGGTCTATTAGGGGTTGTTTGGTCCTGTGCAGTTCTAGGAGGTGCACCCTCCCAGGCTTCGCTTCCCCCTTTTGGGGAGGAGTAAGTTTATTGCTTACTGTCTGAGGCGCCCCTACCGGGGAATGCCGACGGGGCTGCCCAGGCAATTTTTAAATGGTCAGATAGCTCACCTCGAGCCCTGGCTTATCTAATCCCACTTTCCGACCTTGTGTCACATTTTACCTTGTGGGAGGTAGATAAATAGCAACTCGACCAGGGTTTTTAAACCCACCTAATGATCTGGTATTGTCCTGACCTTTGGGTCTGGATTTACGCCGGTCTATTGGGGGTTGTTGGTCCTGTGCAGTTCTAGGAGGTGCACCCTCCCAGGCTTCGCCTCCCCTCTTTGGGGAGGAGTAAGTTTATTGCTTACTGTCTGAGGCGCCCCTACCGGGGAATGCCGACGGGGCTGCCCAGGCAATTTTTAAATGGTCAGATAGCTCACCTCGAGCCCTGGCTTATCTAATCCCACTTTCCGACCTTGTGTCACATTTTACCTTGTGGGAGGTAGATAAATAGCAACTCGACCAGGGTTTTTAAACCCACCTAATGATCTGGTATTGTCCTGGCCTTTGGGTCTGGATTTACGCCGGTCTATTAGGGGTTGTTTGGTCCTGTGCAGTTCTAGGAGGTGCACCCTCCCAGGCTTCGCCTCCCCTCTTTGGGGAGGAGTAAGTTTATTGCTTACTGTCTGAGGCGCCCCTACCGGGGAATGCCGACGGGGCTGCCCAGGCAATTTTTAAATGGTCAGATAGCTCACCTCGAGCCCTGGCTTATCTAATCCCACTTTCCGACCTTGTGTCACATTTTACCTTGTGGGAGGTAGATAAATAGCAACTCGACCAGGGTTTTTAAACCCACCTAATGATCTGGTATTGTCCTGACCTTTGGGTCTGGATTTACGCCGGTCTATTGGGGGTTGTTGGTCCTGTGCAGTTCTAGGAGGTGCACCCTCCCAGGCTTCGCCTCCCCTCTTTGGGGAGGAGTAAGTTTATTGCTTACTGTCTGAGGCGCCCCTACCGGGGAATGCCGACGGGGCTGCCCAGGCAATTTTTAAATGGTCAGATAGCTCACCTCGAGCCCTGGCTTATCTAATCCCACTTTCCGACCTTGTGTCACATTTTACCTTGTGGGAGGTAGATAAATAGCAACTCGACCAGGGTTTTTAAACCCACCTAATGATCTGGTATTGTCCTGGCCTTTGGGTCTGGATTTACGCCGGTCTATTAGGGGTTGTTTGGTCCTGTGCAGTTCTAGGAGGTGCACCCTCCCAGGCTTCGCCTCCCCTCTTTGGGGAGGAGTAAGTTTATTGCTTACTGTCTGAGGCGCCCCTACCGGGGAATGCCGACGGGGCTGCCCAGGCAATTTTTAAATGGTCAGATAGCTCACCTCGAGCCCTGGCTTATCTAATCCCACTTTCCGACCTTGTGTCACATTTTACCTTGTGGGAGGTAGATAAATAGCAACTCGACCAGGGTTTTTAAACCCACCTAATGATCTGGTATTGTCCTGGCCTTTGGGTCTGGATTTACGCCGGTCTATTAGGGGTTGTTTGGTCCTGTGCAGTTCTAGGAGGTGCACCCTCCCAGGCTTCGCCTCCCCTCTTTGGGGAGGAGTAAGTTTATTGCTTACTGTCTGAGGCGCCCCTACCGGGGAATGCCGACGGGGCTGCCCAGGCAATTTTTAAATGGTCAGATAGCTCACCTCGAGCCCTGGCTTATCTAATCCCACTTTCCGACCTTGTGTCACATTTTACCTTGTGGGAGGTAGATAAATAGCAACTCGACCAGGGTTTTTAAACCCACCTAATGATCTGGTATTGTCCTGGCCTTTGGGTCTGGATTTACGCCGGTCTATTAGGGGTTGTTTGGTCCTGTGCAGTTCTAGGAGGTGCACCCTCCCAGGCTTCGCCTCCCCTCTTTGGGGAGGAGTAAGTTTATTGCTTACTGTCTGAGGCGCCCCTACCGGGGAATGCCGACGGGGCTGCCCAGGCAATTTTTAAATGGTCAGATAGCTCACCTCGAGCCCTGGCTTATCTAATCCCACTTTCCGACCTTGTGTCACATTTTACCTTGTGGGAGGTAGATAAATAGCAACTCGACCAGGGTTTTTAAACCCACCTAATGATCTGGTATTGTCCTGGCCTTTGGGTCTGGATTTACGCCGGTCTATTAGGGGTTGTTTGGTCCTGTGCAGTTCTAGGAGGTGCACCCTCCCAGGCTTCGCCTCCCCTCTTTGGGGAGGAGTAAGTTTATTGCTTACTGTCTGAGGCGCCCCTACCGGGGAATGCCGACGGGGCTGCCCAGGCAATTTTTAAATGGTCAGATAGCTCACCTCGAGCCCTGGCTTATCTAATCCCACTTTCCGACCTTGTGTCACATTTTACCTTGTGGGAGGTAGATAAATAGCAACTCGACCAGGGTTTTTTAAACCCACCTAATGATCTGGTATTGTCCTGGCCTTTGGGTCTGGATTTACGCCGGTCTATTGGGGGTTGTTTGGTCCTGTGCAGTTCTAGGAGGTGCACCCTCCCAGGCTTCGCCTCCCCTCTTTGGGGAGGAGTAAGTTTATTGCTTACTGTCTGAGGCGCCCCTACCGGGGAATGCCGACGGGGCTGCCCAGGCAATTTTTAAATGGTCAGATAGCTCACCTCGAGCCCTGGCTTATCTAATCCCACTTTCCGACCTTGTGTCACATTTTACCTTGTGGGAGGTAGATAAATAGCAACTCGACCAGGGTTTTTAAACCCACCTAATGATCTGGTATTGTCCTGGCCTTTGGGTCTGGATTTACGCCGGTCTATTAGGGGTTGTTTGGTCCTGTGCAGTTCTAGGAGGTGCACCCTCCCAGGCTTCGCCTCCCCTCTTTGGGGAGGAGTAAGTTTATTGCTTACTGTCTGAGGCGCCCCTACCGGGGAATGCCGACGGGGCTGCCCAGGCAATTTTTAAATGGTCAGATAGCTCACCTCGAGCCCTGGCTTATCTAATCCCACTTTCCGACCTTGTGTCACATTTTACCTTGTGGGAGGTAGATAAATAGCAACTCGACCAGGGTTTTTTAAACCCACCTAATGATCTGGTATTGTCCTGGCCTTTGGGTCTGGATTTACGCCGGTCTATTGGGGGTTGTTTGGTCCTGTGCAGTTCTAGGAGGTGCACCCTCCCAGGCTTCGCCTCCCCTCTTTGGGGAGGAGTAAGTTTATTGCTTACTGTCTGAGGCGCCCCTACCGGGGAATGCCGACGGGGCTGCCCAGGCAATTTTTAAATGGTCAGATAGCTCACCTCGAGCCCTGGCTTATCTAATCCCACTTTCCGACCTTGTGTCACATTTTACCTTGTGGGAGGTAGATAAATAGCAACTCGACCAGGGTTTTTAAACCCACCTAATGATCTGGTATTGTCCTGGCCTTTGGGTCTGGATTTACGCCGGTCTATTAGGGGTTGTTTGGTCCTGTGCAGTTCTAGGAGGTGCACCCTCCCAGGCTTCGCCTCCCCTCTTTGGGGAGGAGTAAGTTTATTGCTTACTGTCTGAGGCGCCCCTACCGGGGAATGCCGACGGGGCTGCCCAGGCAATTTTTAAATGGTCAGATAGCTCACCTCGAGCCCTGGCTTATCTAATCCCACTTTCCGACCTTGTGTCACATTTTACCTTGTGGGAGGTAGATAAATAGCAACTCGACCAGGGTTTTTAAACCCACCTAATGATCTGGTATTGTCCTGGCCTTTGGGTCTGGATTTACGCCGGGCTATTGGGGGTTGTTTGGTCCTGTGCAGTTCTAGGAGGTGCACCCTCCCAGGCTTCGCCTCCCCTCTTTGGGGAGGAGTAAGTTTATTGCTTACTGTCTGAGGCGCCCCTACCGGGGAATGCCGACGGGGCTGCCCAGGCAATTTTTAAATGGTCAGATAGCTCACCTCGAGCCCTGGCTTATCTAATCCCACTTTCCGACCTTGTGTCACATTTTACCTTGTGGGAGGTAGATAAATAGCAACTCGACCAGGGTTTTTAAACCCACCTAATGATCTGGTATTGTCCTGGCCTTTGGGTCTGGATTTACGCCGTTCTATTGGGGGTTGTTGGTCCTGTGCAGTTCTAGGAGGTGCACCCTCCCAGGCTTCGCCTCCCCTCTTTGGGGAGGAGTAAGTTTATTGCTTACTGTCTGAGGCGCCCCTACCGGGGAATGCCGACGGGGCTGCCCAGGCAATTTTTAAATGGTCAGATAGCTCACCTCGAGCCCTGGCTTATCTAATCCCACTTTCCGACCTTGTGTCACATTTTACCTTGTGGGAGGTAGATAAATAGCAACTCGACCAGGGTTTTTAAACCCACCTAATGATCTGGTATTGTCCTGGCCTTTGGGTCTGGATTTACGCCGGTCTATTAGGGGTTGTTTGGTCCTGTGCAGTTCTAGGAGGTGCACCCTCCCAGGCTTCGCCTCCCCTCTTTGGGGAGGAGTAAGTTTATTGCTTACTGTCTGAGGCGCCCCTACCGGGGAATGCCGACGGGGCTGCCCAGGCAATTTTTAAATGGTCAGATAGCTCACCTCGAGCCCTGGCTTATCTAATCCCACTTTCCGACCTTGTGTCACATTTTACCTTGTGGGAGGTAGATAAATAGCAACTCGACCAGGGTTTTTAAACCCACCTAATGATCTGGTATTGTCCTGACCTTTGGGTCTGGATTTACGCCGGTCTATTAGGGGTTGTTTGGTCCTGTGCAGTTCTAGGAGGTGCACCCTCCCAGGCTTCGCCTCCCCTCTTTGGGGAGGAGTAAGTTTATTGCTTACTGTCTGAGGCGCCCCTACCGGGGAATGCCGACGGGGCTGCCCAGGCAATTTTTAAATGGTCAGATAGCTCACCTCGAGCCCTGGCTTATCTAATCCCACTTTCCGACCTTGTGTCACATTTTACCTTGTGGGAGGTAGATAAATAGCAACTCGACCAGGGTTTTTAAACCCACCTAATGATCTGGTATTGTCCTGGCCTTTGGGTCTGGATTTACGCCGGTCTATTAGGGGTTGTTTGGTCCTGTGCAGTTCTAGGAGGTGCACCCTCCCAGGCTTCGCCTCCCCTCTTTGGGGAGGAGTAAGTTTATTGCTTACTGTCTGAGGCGCCCCTACCGGGGAATGCCGACGGGGCTGCCCAGGCAATTTTTAAATGGTCAGATAGCTCACCTCGAGCCCTGGCTTATCTAATCCCACTTTCCGACCTTGTGTCACATTTTACCTTGTGGGAGGTAGATAAATAGCAACTCGACCAGGGTTTTTAAACCCACCTAATGATCTGGTATTGTCCTGGCCTTTGGGTCTGGATTTACGCCGTTCTATTGGGGGTTGTTGGTCCTGTGCAGTTCTAGGAGGTGCACCCTCCCAGGCTTCGCCTCCCCTCTTTGGGGAGGAGTAAGTTTATTGCTTACTGTCTGAGGCGCCCCTACCGGGGAATGCCGACGGGGCTGCCCAGGCAATTTTTAAATGGTCAGATAGCTCACCTCGAGCCCTGGCTCATCTAATCCCACTTTCCGACCTTGTGTCACATTTTACCTTGTGGGAGGTAGATAAATAGCAACTCGACCAGGGTTTTTTAAACCCACCTAATGATCTGGTATTGTCCTGGCCTTTGGGTCTGGATTTACGCCGGTCTATTAGGGGTTGTTTGGTCCTGTGCAGTTCTAGGAGGTGCACCCTCCCAGGCTTCGCCTCCCCTCTTTGGGGAGGAGTAAGTTTATTGCTTACTGTCTGAGGCGCCCCTACCGGGGAATGCCGACGGGGCTGCCCAGGCAATTTTTAAATGGTCAGATAGCTCACCTCGAGCCCTGGCTTATCTAATCCCACTTTCCGACCTTGTGTCACATTTTACCTTGTGGGAGGTAGATAAATAGCAACTCGACCAGGGTTTTTTAAACCCACCTAATGATCTGGTATTGTCCTGGCCTTTGGGTCTGGATTTACGCCGGTCTATTAGGGGTTGTTTGGTCCTGTGCAGTTCTAGGAGGTGCACCCTCCCAGGCTTCGCCTCCCCTCTTTGGGGAGGAGTAAGTTTATTGCTTACTGTCTGAGGCGCCCCTACCGGGGAATGCCGACGGGGCTGCCCAGGCAATTTTTAAATGGTCAGATAGCTCACCTCGAGCCCTGGCTTATCTAATCCCACTTTCCGACCTTGTGTCACATTTTACCTTGTGGGAGGTAGATAAATAGCAACTCGACCAGGGTTTTTAAACCCACCTAATGATCTGGTATTGTCCTGGCCTTTGGGTCTGGATTTACGCCGTTCTATTGGGGGTTGTTGGTCCTGTGCAGTTCTAGGAGGTGCACCCTCCCAGGCTTCGCCTCCCCTCTTTGGGGAGGAGTAAGTTTATTGCTTACTGTCTGAGGCGCCCCTACCGGGGAATGCCGACGGGGCTGCCCAGGCAATTTTTAAATGGTCAGATAGCTCACCTCGAGCCCTGGCTTATCTAATCCCACTTTCCGACCTTGTGTCACATTTTACCTTGTGGGAGGTAGATAAATAGCAACTCGACCAGGGTTTTTTAAACCCACCTAATGATCTGGTATTGTCCTGGCCTTTGGGTCTGGATTTACGCCGGTCTATTAGGGGTTGTTTGGTCCTGTGCAGTTCTAGGAGGTGCACCCTCCCAGGCTTCGCCTCCCCTCTTTGGGGAGGAGTAAGTTTATTGCTTACTGTCTGAGGCGCCCCTACCGGGGAATGCCGACGGGGCTGCCCAGGCAATTTTTAAATGGTCAGATAGCTCACCTCGAGCCCTGGCTTATCTAATCCCACTTTCCGACCTTGTGTCACATTTTACCTTGTGGGAGGTAGATAAATAGCAACTCGACCAGGGTTTTTTAAACCCACCTAATGATCTGGTATTGTCCTGGCCTTTGGGTCTGGATTTACGCCGGTCTATTAGGGGTTGTTTGGTCCTGTGCAGTTCTAGGAGGTGCACCCTCCCAGGCTTCGCCTCCCCTCTTTGGGGAGGAGTAAGTTTATTGCTTACTGTCTGAGGCGCCCCTACCGGGGAATGCCGACGGGGCTGCCCAGGCAATTTTTAAATGGTCAGATAGCTCACCTCGAGCCCTGGCTTATCTAATCCCACTTTCCGACCTTGTGTCACATTTTACCTTGTGGGAGGTAGATAAATAGCAACTCGACCAGGGTTTTTAAACCCACCTAATGATCTGGTATTGTCCTGGCCTTTGGGTCTGGATTTACGCCGGTCTATTAGGGGTTGTTTGGTCCTGTGCAGTTCTAGGAGGTGCACCCTCCCAGGCTTCGCCTCCCCTCTTTGGGGAGGAGTAAGTTTATTGCTTACTGTCTGAGGCGCCCCTACCGGGGAATGCCGACGGGGCTGCCCAGGCAATTTTTAAATGGTCAGATAGCTCACCTCGAGCCCTGGCTTATCTAATCCCACTTTCCGACCTTGTGTCACATTTTACCTTGTGGGAGGTAGATAAATAGCAACTCGACCAGGGTTTTTAAACCCACCTAATGATCTGGTATTGTCCTGGCCTTTGGGTCTGGATTTACGCCGGTCTATTAGGGGTTGTTTGGTCCTGTGCAGTTCTAGGAGGTGCACCCTCCCAGGCTTCGCCTCCCCTCTTTGGGGAGGAGTAAGTTTATTGCTTACTGTCTGAGGCGCCCCTACCGGGGAATGCCGACGGGGCTGCCCAGGCAATTTTTAAATGGTCAGATAGCTCACCTCGAGCCCTGGCTTATCTAATCCCACTTTCCGACCTTGTGTCACATTTTACCTTGTGGGAGGTAGATAAATAGCAACTCGACCAGGGTTTTTAAACCCACCTAATGATCTGGTATTGTCCTGGCCTTTCGGTCTGGATTTACGCCGGTCTATTAGGGGTTGTTTGGTCCTGTGCAGTTCTAGGAGGTGCACCCTCCCAGGCTTCGCCTCCCCTCTTTGGGGAGGAGTAAGTTTATTGCTTACTGTCTGAGGCGCCCCTACCGGGGAATGCCGACGGGGCTGCCCAGGCAATTTTTAAATGGTCAGATAGCTCACCTCGAGCCCTGGCTTATCTAATCCCACTTTCCGACCTTGTGTCACATTTTACCTTGTGGGAGGTAGATAAATAGCAACTCGACCAGGGTTTTTAAACCCACCTAATGATCTGGTATTGTCCTGGCCTTTGGGTCTGGATTTACGCCGGTCTATTAGGGGTTGTTTGGTCCTGTGCAGTTCTAGGAGGTGCACCCTCCCAGGCTTCGCCTCCCCTCTTTGGGGAGGAGTAAGTTTATTGCTTACTGTCTGAGGCGCCCCTACCGGGGAATGCCGACGGGGCTGCCCAGGCAATTTTTAAATGGTCAGATAGCTCACCTCGAGCCCTGGCTTATCTAATCCCACTTTCCGACCTTGTGTCACATTTTACCTTGTGGGAGGTAGATAAATAGCAACTCGACCAGGGTTTTTAAACCCACCTAATGATCTGGTATTGTCCTGGCCTTTGGGTCTGGATTTACGCCGGTCTATTAGGGGTTGTTTGGTCCTGTGCAGTTCTAGGAGGTGCACCCTCCCAGGCTTCGCCTCCCCTCTTTGGGGAGGAGTAAGTTTATTGCTTACTGTCTGAGGCGCCCCTACCGGGGAATGCCGACGGGGCTGCCCAGGCAATTTTTAAATGGTCAGATAGCTCACCTCGAGCCCTGGCTTATCTAATCCCACTTTCCGACCTTGTGTCACATTTTACCTTGTGGGAGGTAGATAAATAGCAACTCGACCAGGGTTTTTAAACCCACCTAATGATCTGGTATTGTCCTGGCCTTTGGGTCTGGATTTACGCCGGTCTATTAGGGGTTGTTTGGTCCTGTGCAGTTCTAGGAGGTGCACCCTCCCAGGCTTCGCCTCTCCTCTTTGGGGAGGAGTAAGTTTATTGCTTACTGTCTGAGGCGCCCCTACCGGGGAATGCCGACGGGGCTGCCCAGGCAATTTTTAAATGGTCAGATAGCTCACCTCGAGCCCTGGCTTATCTAATCCCACTTTCCGACCTTGTGTCACATTTTACCTTGTGGGAGGTAGATAAATAGCAACTCGACCAGGGTTTTTAAACCCACCTAATGATCTGGTATTGTCCTGGCCTTTGGGTCTGGATTTACGCCGGTCTATTGGGGGTTGTTTGGTCCTGTGCAGTTCTAGGAGGTGCACCCTCCCAGGCTTCGCTTCCCCTCTTTGGGGAGGAGTAAGTTTATTGCTTACTGTCTGAGGCGCCCCTACCGGGGAATGCCGACGGGGCTGCCCAGGCAATTTTTAAATGGTCAGATAGCTCACCTCGAGCCCTGGCTTATCTAATCCCACTTTCCGACCTTGTGTCACATTTTACCTTGTGGGAGGTAGATAAATAGCAACTCGACCAGGGTTTTTAAACCCACCTAATGATCTGGTATTGTCCTGGCCTTTGGGTCTGGATTTACGCCGGTCTATTAGGGGTTGTTTGGTCCTGTGCAGTTCTAGGAGGTGCACCCTCCCAGGCTTCGCCTCCCCTCTTTGGGGAGGAGTAAGTTTATTGCTTACTGTCTGAGGCGCTCCTACCGGGGAATGCCGACGGGGCTGCCCAGGCAATTTTTAAATGGTCAGATAGCTCACCTCGAGCCCTGGCTTATCTAATCCCACTTTCCGACCTTGTGTCACATTTTACCTTGTGGGAGGTAGATAAATAGCAACTCGACCAGGGTTTTTAAACCCACCTAATGATCTGGTATTGTCCTGGCCTTTGGGTCTGGATTTACGCCGGTCTATTGGGGGTTGTTTGGTCCTGTGCAGTTCTAGGAGGTGCACCCTCCCAGGCTTCGCCTCCCCTCTTTGGGGAGGAGTAAGTTTATTGCTTACTGTCTGAGGCGCCCCTACCGGGGAATGCCGACGGGGCTGCCCAGGCAATTTTTAAATGGTCAGATAGCTCACCTCGAGCCCTGGCTTATCTAATCCCACTTTCCGACCTTGTGTCACATTTTACCTTGTGGGAGGTAGATAAATAGCAACTCGACCAGGGTTTTTAAACCCACCTAATGATCTGGTATTGTCCTGGCCTTTGGGTCTGGATTTACGCCGGTCTATTAGGGGTTGTTTGGTCCTGTGCAGTTCTAGGAGGTGCACCCTCCCAGGCTTCGCCTCCCCTCTTTGGGGAGGAGTAAGTTTATTGCTTACTGTCTGAGGCGCCCCTACCGGGGAATGCCGACGGGGCTGCCCAGGCAATTTTTAAATGGTCAGATAGCTCACCTCGAGCCCTGGCTTATCTAATCCCACTTTCCGACCTTGTGTCACATTTTACCTTGTGGGAGGTAGATAAATAGCAACTCGACCAGGGTTTTTAAACCCACCTAATGATCTGGTATTGTCCTGGCCTTTGGGTCTGGATTTACGCCGGTCTATTAGGGGTTGTTTGGTCCTGTGCAGTTCTAGGAGGTGCACCCTCCCAGGCTTCGCCTCCCCTCTTTGGGGAGGAGTAAGTTTATTGCTTACTGTCTGAGGCGCCCCTACCGGGGAATGCCGACGCGGCTGCCCAGGCAATTTTTAAATGGTCAGATAGCTCACCTCGAGCCCTGGCTTATCTAATCCCACTTTCTGACCTTGTGTCACATTTTACCTTGTGGGAGGTAGATAAATAGCAACTCGACCAGGGTTTTTAAACCCACCTAATGATCTGGTATTGTCCTGGCCTTTGGGTCTGGATTTACGCCGGTCTATTAGGGGTTGTTTGGTCCTGTGCAGTTCTAGGAGGTGCACCCTCCCAGGCTTCGCCTCTCCTCTTTGGGGAGGAGTAAGTTTATTGCTTACTGTCTGAGGCGCCCCTACCGGGGAATGCCGACGGGGCTGCCCAGGCAATTTTTAAATGGTCAGATAGCTCACCTCGAGCCCTGGCTTATCTAATCCCACTTTCTGACCTTGTGTCACATTTTACCTTGTGGGAGGTAGATAAATAGCAACTCGACCAGGGTTTTTAAACCCACCTAATGATCTGGTATTGTCCTGGCCTTTGGGTCTGGATTTACGCCGGTCTATTGGGGGTTGTTTGGTCCTGTGCAGTTCTAGGAGGTGCACCCTCCCAGGCTTCGCCTCCCCTCTTTGGGGAGGAGTAAGTTTATTGCTTACTGTCTGAGGCGCCCCTACCGGGGAATGCCGACGGGGCTGCCCAGGCAATTTTTAAATGGTCAGATAGCTCACCTCGAGCCCTGGCTTATCTAATCCCACTTTCCGACCTTGTGTCACATTTTACCTTGTGGGAGGTAGATAAATAGCAACTCGACCAGGGTTTTTAAACCCACCTAATGATCTGGTATTGTCCTGGCCTTTGGGTCTGGATTTACGCCGGTCTATTGGGGGTTGTTTGGTCCTGTGCAGTTCTAGGAGGTGCACCCTCCCAGGCTTCGCCTCCCCTCTTTGGGGAGGAGTAAGTTTATTGCTTACTGTCTGAGGCGCCCCTACCGGGGAATGCCGACGGGGCTGCCCAGGCAATTTTTAAATGGTCAGATAGCTCACCTCGAGCCCTGGCTTATCTAATCCCACTTTCCGACCTTGTGTCACATTTTACCTTGTGGGAGGTAGATAAATAGCAACTCGACCAGGGTTTTTAAACCCACCTAATGATCTGGTATTGTCCTGGCCTTTGGGTCTGGATTTACGCCGGTCTATTGGGGGTTGTTTGGTCCTGTGCAGTTCTAGGAGGTGCACCCTCCCAGGCTTCGCCTCCCCTCTTTGGGGAGGAGTAAGTTTATTGCTTACTGTCTGAGGCGCCCCTACCGGGGAATGCCGACGGGGCTGCCCAGGCAATTTTTAAATGGTCAGATAGCTCACCTCGAGCCCTGGCTTATCTAATCCCACTTTCCGACCTTGTGTCACATTTTACCTTGTGGGAGGTAGATAAATAGCAACTCGACCAGGGTTTTTAAACCCACCTAATGATCTGGTATTGTCCTGGCCTTTGGGTCTGGATTTACGCCGGTCTATTAGGGGTTGTTTGGTCCTGTGCAGTTTTAGGAGGTGCACCCTCCCAGGCTTCGCCTCCCCTCTTTGGGGAGGAGTAAGTTTATTGCTTACTGTCTGAGGCGCCCCTACCGGGGAATGCCGACGGGGCTGCCCAGGCAATTTTTAAATGGTCAGATAGCTCACCTCGAGCCCTGGCTTATCTAATCCCACTTTCCGACCTTGTGTCACATTTTACCTTGTGGGAGGTAGATAAATAGCAACTCGACCAGGGTTTTTAAACCCACCTAATGATCTGGTATTGTCCTGGCCTTTGGGTCTGGATTTACGCCGGTCTATTAGGGGTTGTTTGGTCCTGTGCAGTTCTAGGAGGTGCACCCTCCCAGGCTTCGCCTCCCCTCTTTGGGGAGGAGTAAGTTTATTGCTTACTGTCTGAGGCGCCCCTACCGGGGAATGCCGACGGGGCTGCCCAGGCAATTTTTAAATGGTCAGATAGCTCACCTCGAGCCCTGGCTTATCTAATCCCACTTTCCGACCTTGTGTCACATTTTACCTTGTGGGAGGTAGATAAATAGCAACTCGACCAGGGTTTTTAAACCCACCTAATGATCTGGTATTGTCCTGGCCTTTGGGTCTGGATTTACGCCGGTCTATTAGGGGTTGTTTGGTCCTGTGCAGTTCTAGGAGGTGCACCCTCCCAGGCTTCGCCTCCCCTCTTTGGGGAGGAGTAAGTTTATTGCTTACTGTCTGAGGCGCCCCTACCGGGGAATGCCGACGGGGCTGCCCAGGCAATTTTTAAATGGTCAGATAGCTCACCTCGAGCCCTGGCTTATCTAATCCCACTTTCCGACCTTGTGTCACATTTTACCTTGTGGGAGGTAGATAAATAGCAACTCGACCAGGGTTTTTAAACCCACCTAATGATCTGGTATTGTCCTGGCCTTTGGGTCTGGATTTACGCCGGTCTATTAGGGGTTGTTTAGTCCTGTGCAGTTCTAGGAGGTGCACCCTCCCAGGCTTCGCCTCCCCTCTTTGGGGAGGAGTAAGTTTATTGCTTACTGTCTGAGGCGCCCCTACCGGGGAATGCCGACGGGGCTGCCCAGGCAATTTTTAAATGGTCAGATAGCTCACCTCGAGCCCTGGCTTATCTAATCCCACTTTCCGACCTTGTGTCACATTTTACCTTGTGGGAGGTAGATAAATAGCAACTCGACCAGGGTTTTTAAACCCACCTAATGATCTGGTATTGTCCTGGCCTTTGGGTCTGGATTTACGCCGGTCTATTAGGGGTTGTTTGGTCCTGTGCAGTTCTAGGAGGTGCACCCTCCCAGGCTTCGCCTCCCCTCTTTGGGGAGGAGTAAGTTTATTGCTTACTGTCTGAGGCGCCCCTACCGGGGAATGCCGACGGGGCTGCCCAGGCAATTTTTAAATGGTCAGATAGCTCACCTCGAGCCCTGGCTTATCTAATCCCACTTTCCGACCTTGTGTCACATTTTACCTTGTGGGAGGTAGATAAATAGCAACTCGACCAGGGTTTTTAAACCCACCTAATGATCTGGTATTGTCCTGGCCTTTGGGTCTGGATTTACGCCGGTCTATTAGGGGTTGTTTGGTCCTGTGCAGTTCTAGGAGGTGCACCCTCCCAGGCTTCGCCTCCCCTCTTTGGGGAGGAGTAAGTTTATTGCTTACTGTCTGAGGCGCCCCTACCGGGGAATGCCGACGGGGCTGCCCAGGCAATTTTTAAATGGTCAGATAGCTCACCTCGAGCCCTGGCTTATCTAATCCCACTTTCCGACCTTGTGTCACATTTTACCTTGTGGGAGGTAGATAAATAGCAACTCGACCAGGGTTTTTAAACCCACCTAATGATCTGGTATTGTCCTGGCCTTTGGGTCTGGATTTACGCCGGTCTATTAGGGGTTGTTTGGTCCTGTGCAGTTCTAGGAGGTGCACCCTCCCAGGCTTCGCCTCCCCTCTTTGGGGAGGAGTAAGTTTATTGCTTACTGTCTGAGGCGCCCCTACCGGGGAATGCCGACGGGGCTGCCCAGGCAATTTTTAAATGGTCAGATAGCTCACCTCGAGCCCTGGCTTATCTAATCCCACTTTCCGACCTTGTGTCACATTTTACCTTGTGGGAGGTAGATAAATAGCAACTCGACCAGGGTTTTTACACCCACCTAATGATCTGGTATTGTCCTGACCTTTGGGTCTGGATTTACGCCGGTCTATTGGGGGTTGTTGGTCCTGTGCAGTTCTAGGAGGTGCACCCTCCCAGGCTTCGCCTCCCCTCTTTGGGGAGGAGTAAGTTTATTGCTTACTGTCTGAGGCGCCCCTACCGGGGAATGCCGACGGGGCTGCCCAGGCAATTTTTAAATGGTCAGATAGCTCACCTCGAGCCCTGGCTTATCTAATCCCACTTTCCGACCTTGTGTCACATTTTACCTTGTGGGAGGTAGATAAATAGCAACTCGACCAGGGTTTTTAAACCCACCTAATGATCTGGTATTGTCCTGGCCTTTGGGTCTGGATTTACGCCGGTCTATTAGGGGTTGTTTGGTCCTGTGCAGTTCTAGGAGGTGCACCCTCCCAGGCTTCGCCTCCCCTCTTTGGGGAGGAGTAAGTTTATTGCTTACTGTCTGAGGCGCCCCTACCGGGGAATGCCGACGGGGCTGCCCAGGCAATTTTTAAATGGTCAGATAGCTCACCTCGAGCCCTGGCTTATCTAATCCCACTTTCCGACCTTGTGTCACATTTTACCTTGTGGGAGGTAGATAAATAGCAACTCGACCAGGGTTTTTAAACCCACCTAATGATCTGGTATTGTCCTGGCCTTTGGGTCTGGATTTACGCCGGGCTATTGGGGGTTGTTTGGTCCTGTGCAGTTCTAGGAGGTGCACCCTCCCAGGCTTCGCCTCCCCTCTTTGGGGAGGAGTAAGTTTATTGCTTACTGTCTGAGGCGCCCCTACCGGGAAATGCCGACGGGGCTGCCCAGGCAATTTTTAAATGGTCAGATAGCTCACCTCGAGCCCTGGCTTATCTAATCCCACTTTCCGACCTTGTGTCACATTTTACCTTGTGGGAGGTAGATAAATAGCAACTCGACCAGGGTTTTTAAACCCACCTAATGATCTGGTATTGTCCTGGCCTTTGGGTCTGGATTTACGCCGGTCTATTAGGGGTTGTTTGGTCCTGTGCAGTTCTAGGAGGTGCACCCTCCCAGGCTTCGCCTCCCCTCTTTGGGGAGGAGTAAGTTTATTGCTTACTGTCTGAGGCGCCCCTACCGGGGAATGCCGACGGGGCTGCCCAGGCAATTTTTAAATGGTCAGATAGCTCACCTCGAGCCCTGGCTTATCTAATCCCACTTTCCGACCTTGTGTCACATTTTACCTTGTGGGAGGTAGATAAATAGCAACTCGACCAGGGTTTTTAAACCCACCTAATGATCTGGTATTGTCCTGGCCTTTGGGTCTGGATTTACGCCGTTCTATTGGGGGTTGTTGGTCCTGTGCAGTTCTAGGAGGTGCACCCTCCCAGGCTTCGCCTCCCCTCTTTGGGGAGGAGTAAGTTTATTGCTTACTGTCTGAGGCGCCCCTACCGGGGAATGCCGACGGGGCTGCCCAGGCAATTTTTAAATGGTCAGATAGCTCACCTCGAGCCCTGGCTTATCTAATCCCACTTTCCGACCTTGTGTCACATTTTACCTTGTGGGAGGTAGATAAATAGCAACTCAACCAGGGGGTCAGGAGACCCCCACGTCGGCAGTTCCGAACTCCTGCATCTGCAGTTCTGAGTTCCTGCTCTCCAGCAGTCCGAACGCCGACAGCAGCCGCAACTCCTGCACCCGCAACTCCAGCAGCAGCAGCAAAGATACAAACAGCCCTTTTCAGGGCTACTGAATGCGTACTCTCTTTGCTGTCTGCATCTCCAGCATCCTGCAGTCCAGAGTTCCTGCGCCAGCACTCTCCTGCTCCAGCATCCTGCAGTCCAGAGTTCCTGCGCCAGCACTCTCCTGCTCCAGCATCCTGCAGTCCAGAGTTCTTGCACCAGCACTCTCCTGCTCCAGCTCTCTGCAGTCCCGAGTTCCTGCACCAGCACTCTCCTGCGCTCCAGCATTCTGCAGTCCAGAGTTCTTGCACCAGCACTCTCCTGCTCCAGCATCCTGCAGTCCCGAGTTCCTGCTCCAGCACTCTCCTGCTCCAGCACCCTTCAGTCCTGAGCTCCTGCACCACTCCTGATCCAGTGACACCATCTCATTTCACTTCACTTGTTATTACCATATGGTAAATAAACATCCGTCTTTAAACTGTTCACCAGTTGTTTGTCATCTCTTCTTTGCCATTTTGCCGTTTACTTGCCCGTGTCCACACTTTCTTAGTTGTCGGGGCCGATCGATCACACCGGTCGGTCGGTCCCGCAACAGTATCCATCGGAACAGATACTATACTTTCTTCCTAGCCAAAATGCCAGCACTGCCCTATAATTGCCATTTATTAATTTATTCCTATTCAAAGACAATGGAGACGATCGGTTTGTTTTATTTGCACCGAATTATCTCCCTTGTTGACTTTTTATTATATTATCTGTAATTTTTTACTATCTTACCAGACGCAGTTTATCCCCTAATTAAGTTCACATTCTACTTTTTTGTGTGTAAGTACATTTAAACAGCCTTAAAAAAGAAAGAATTAAATTTAAAAATATATATATATTTAAAGTTTTAGAGTTGGGGATCACTTTCCTTTATAAATTTGATCTAAAATGATCACCCATTTTCCGGTCAGTTAGCGTGAAAAGAGACATGTAACCGACTTGAGTTTCCAATTTTAAGGAGAGGATTATTTTTTTACTTTTCCAATAAAAACACCTGGAAATTTAGCCAAATTTAGACATATAATCGACTTGAGTTTCGAATTAGGGAGGGGAATAAATTTTTTAAAACCCTAATACTCTAACACTAACTCTAATTCCTTAACCCTAAATCTAATTCCCTAACAGTAACACTCTGACCCGCCCTAACCCTAATCTTAATTTGCTTACCCAAAAACTCGAACTCCCCCAACCTAAATCTTAATTTTCTAACCCAAAAACTCGGGATTCCCCTAACCCTAATTCCCTAACACTAAAACTCGGACCACCTTCAACTCTAACCTTAATTCCTTAACCCTAACACTCTGACCCCCCTCAACTCTAATTCCTTAACCCTAAAACTCGGACCACCTCCAACCCAAACCTTATTTCCCTAACACTAAAACTCGGACCACCTTCAACTCTAACCTTAATTCCCTAACACTAACACTCTGACCCCCCTCAACCCTCGACTCTATTTCCTTAACACTAAAACTCGGACTCACCCAACCCTAACCTTTGTAGCAGTTACCTCCTCCTTTCAAAACATAACTACACCGGTTTGCCGGTAGGTGTCGCTTTTTCACCGACAGGTGGCACTGTAAAGCGACACCAGAGTTATCTGCCCTTCTGACTATAAAAACCGTTGCAAACGGAAAATCCATCTCTTCTTCACCGACCGACCAGTCTCGACAGGAGTACGCTGACACCAGCGTTCCGTTTCACTTTTTTTCTTCTGGTCAATTGGCCTCGACAGAACGACGCTAATATACTAGCGTTTCGTCTCACGCTTTTCTCTTCAATCGGCATAACAACTACCAACACACGTGGTCAAACAACGGTAAGAGTTAACAACTCATTTTCTTTGTGTACGGCTTTCAAAGACTTTCCTCTCGCCGGATTCATTTCTTCTTATACCTTTTCAAGAACTGTTTTTCCATCGACACACATGCATACATCACACACTTCATCATTCCACGTACACACACGTTCAATAAACCTTATTTGAACTACTTCATATTGTTTGTTAATTATTACTCTGTCTTTTGCATGCAACATTGCTTGATTTACTGAACACGTCTATAATCGGGGGAACACACCACTCGGTCCCGTAACAATTGGTGATCCCGACGTGATAGCTTTGTTGGATGAGGCAGAGTAATTAATTTCGTACAAAAACAAAAAATATATATATATCATTTCTCGTTTTTTCTTTCGTGGTGAAACGAATTACGCACCCATCTTTTTCTTTCTTTTTTCTACCCACGTGGTAGAAATATACAAACAAAGAAAAACAAAAACATTTCTCGGCTCTCTCCGAGTATAAAACAAATTACAATTTCATTTTTTTTCTTCTTCTCTTTCTCCACCCACGTGTCGGAAAAATATATACAAAGAAAAAGACAAACTTTTGCCAATCCTTTTTTTCTTCTTTTTCGACGAACAGAAGGACTTTACAAGACGCCATTTTCTTTTGTTTTGAACACGTGGAGATAAAAAGAAAACAAAAGAAAACAAACGCTCACGCTGCCCATCTTTTTCGTGACCACGTGTTGAAAAAAAAAAAATTCAAAAAATGCCGCCACCCCTTGCCATGACCACGTGTTGATAAAAAAATTCAAAAAAAAAAAAAACGCCATTTTTTATCTCTCTAACCACGTGGAAATGAAAATTCAAACAAACAAAAAAAGAAAATACGAATTTTTTTCTTCTTTCTTTTCAACAACAGAGGAAGCCGCCATTCTTTCTCTACTTGGAAACTAACATTCAAACAAACGAAAACAAAAACGTCATTCCTCGTGTGAAACAAATTATGACTCCACTTTTTTTCTTTTCTTTTTCCTTTCTACCCACGTGGTGGAAATATATATATAAAGGAAAAGAAAACTACAAAACAGACAAACACGAACAACATCACCCTTCAAGGCCTACCAACAATATTCAACACAACTTGAACAACCACATTTTTCCCGGATATTCATCAAGCACCAAACATTTCCGGACATCACTGACGACACTATGGAAGAAATCACACCAGTTCAAAATGAGTACAACTGCACAAGCACGACTAAATACTCAACAACTGGACGTTCGTTGATCAACTGGGGGACACATCAACTCGAACGACGCACCAACACCAGTACAGACCCACTTGTACCTGGACCTGCTAACTCACTTGCAGACATTTGTGCATCTGATTTTGACCATAGTGTACTACCAATCTCAACAACTAGATGTTTGTTCATCAGCTCCACAACACGGACTAATTAACATGAACAACATCAACAACTGCACAGACTCACTTGTGCTCATTCATCAACTGCACAGACTCACTTGTGCTCATTCATCAACTGCACAGACTCACTTGTGCTCATTCATCAATCAATTGCACAGACCCACTTGTGCTTATTCATCAACACCTGCACAGACTCACTTGTGCTCATTCATCAACATCGCACAGACTCACTTGTGCTCATTCATCAACAACTGCACAGATTCACTTGTGCTCGTTCATCAACAACTGCACAGATTCACTTGTGCTCACTCATCAATACCGCACAGATTCACTTGTGCTCACTCATCAACAACCGCACAGATTCACTTGTGCTCACTCATCAACAACCGCGCAGACCCAAGCACCAAACATCCCCGGACAACACTGACAATTCAACGTTTGTTCATCAGCTCTGCATCACGCAGACTAATCAACATGAACAACGCCACCAACAAGTGCAAATTCGCTTGCACTGAGCATTTTTTCGACCGCAGACTCACTTGCGCTCAAACTTGATACAGACCCAATTGCATGCAAACAACACGCAGATCCACATGCGTTACAAACACTCAATTCCGCAGACGCACTTGCGATCAATCATTCAATACAGATGCAGAAACAGAAATAAGTAGCGTGCACACTACTTTTTCTAATCTTCAACAGCAAAACAGACATACCCACAAAGAATGCTTCTCATCTACAACTGTACATATTGAATAATATTTTCAATATTTTTCAATCTGGGGGGGAGTCCTTGTAGCAGTTACCTCCTCCTTTCAAAACATAACTACACCGGTTTGCCGGTAGGTGTCGCTTTTTCACCGACAGGTGGCACTGTAAAGCGACACCAGAGTTATCTGCCCTTCTGACTATAAAAACCGTTGCAAACGGAAAATCCATCTCTTCTTCACCGACCGACCGACCAGTCTCGACAGGAGTACGCTGACACCAGCGTTCCGTTTCACTTTTTTTCTTCTGGTCAATTGGCCTCAACAGAACGACGCTAATACACTAGCGTTTCGTCTCACGCTTTTCTCTTCAATCGGCATAACAACTACCAACACACGTGGTCAAACAACGGTAAGAGTTAACAACTCATTTTCTTTGTGTACGGCTTTCAAAGACTTTCCTCTCGCCGGATTCATTTCTTCTTATACCTTTTCAAGAACTGTTTTTCCATCGACACACATGCATACATCACACACTTCATCATTCCACGTACACACACGTTCAATAAACCTTATTTGAACTACTTCATATTGTTTGTTAATTATTACTCTGTCTTTTGCATGCAACATTGCTTGATTTACTGAACACGTCTATAATCGGGGGAACACGACCACTCGATCCTAACACCTTAATTCCTAAACCTCCGACCATCCTCACATCTATTTCCCTAACCCTAAAACTAATTGTTTAACCCTAAAACTTTGACTCCCTCCAACCCTGACCCTTATTCCCTAACACTAACCTTAATTCCCTAACCTTCACATTCGTAACCCCCCCCCCAAAAAAACAATTTTCATGAAAAAAAAACAATTTTCATTGTACAGATTAGTTAACACCCCCCCCCCCGCATGATAACAATAGGTTTCCAAATATTAATGTTATTATTTCAGCACGGTTCGTAAACTGCATAAGTACCAAATGTTTTAAGTGTTTTTTATCTATGTATTTCTTATCGTCACTTTTACTTCGCCAAACACAAGTATTTTCCATCATGCTTGATTTTATTTTTATTTTGCTATAATTCGCTAATTTCAGATTTAAAAAGGCCCCCCCCCATTTATTTACCCATTCATATTTAAACTAGAAAAAAACTAAATTGGCTGAATTTCTACGTGTTTTTATTAGATAAGTATACCCCCACTCCAGTTGGAAACTTAAGTCGATTACAAGTCTCGTAACGCTAACTGGACAGGAAATGGGTGCTCATTTTACGTTAAATTTATAAAGAAACGTGATCCCCAACTTTAAAATCTTAAATATTAAAAGAAAAATTTAATTGCTTCTTTGCGGATATTTATTCAGTCTATTCAAATGTTATCGCAAAAAAAGTAGAATTTGAATTTTTTAGTACGTAAATTGCGCCGGGTAAGATAGTAAAAATACCGAATTATCTCCCTTCTTGACTCACTCTTCTATGTCTTTCATAAGAAAATAATTTATATCTCAAAGAAGAAATTTAGATTTAAAATCTTAACATTTAATTATTATATCAATTTCATTTTTATAACAAAAGATGAAAGAAATACATAAAGGTAAGTTCAACAACTACCGAAATTGTTTTCAGTGCGTTCATTTTATGACTGAATTTCGAGTTTTAAAAAGTCTTTCAAGTGTAGGGACAGAATTGTTAACACATGTAAATAATGGGGTTTTAAATTAGACTATTTATTTTAACGTTGTATACTATTCTAACTTTACGACTAAATTTTATGTTAAAGTTTTAAAAAGCTTTTCGATGCAATCAACAAAGAAATTCAACTGAATTCAATTTAATTTTTGTTATTGTTTATTAATTCTCAGATTTTCGCACATTAAGATCATCTGATTAAACTTAATTATAATTTGATACAGTAATTAATATATTTTCTGTATTATTCTATACTTGCACTTTATTCTAGTTTGGCCAAGTCAAAAATGAAAAACCTACTTCGGTAAACGTTATTTTTGGCGATATAAATTATTTGAAAGATAATCTAGGTACGTGCAAAATCAATGGCCGATTCCCAAAATGTAAAAACATTTTACCCCCCCCAGTTTTAAAATCTTAGCGAAAATGTATTATTTTTAAAGCAAAATACACTTTTACTAAAGTTTTATTTTTATGTATTAATAAATAGTTGTGAAGGTAGAAGTTT